>OX578136.1:39366085-39803085 GCA_951213105.1 Amaurobius ferox | reverse complement strand
TATATATATATATATATATATATAATATATATATATATATATATATATATTATATATATATATATATATAATATATATATATATTATATATATATATATATATATATATATATTATATATATATATATATATTATATATATATACTATATATATATATATTATATATATATATATATATATATATATATATATTATATATATATATATATATATATATATATATATATATATATATATATATTATATATATATATATATATATATATATATATATATATATAGTATATATATATATATATATATATATATATATATATATATATATATATATATATATATATATATATATTATATATATATATATATATATATATATTATATATATATATATATATATATATATATATATATATATATATATATATATATATTATATATATATATATATATATATATATATTATTCTTCTATAAAAAATTCTGTAACTTGATAGCTTGTGTTTTGTATTTTTTATCCATTTGATTGATGATTTGCTGTATTATATTTTATTCTGTGGGTGTTTTAAAAAGTTAGGTTTAACGTGTTACATCTTCTTACTTTTCGTTCATTGGATTTTCAAACTACTATTATTATTGAAATCATTTTATTTATGAGCTGCATTTGCGCAATAAATTAAATGTATTTTGCATTTTCAATCCATTTACTTAATAACTTTAAATTCTTTATTTAATCATATTTGCATAGTATCCTTCATATTTTAGTAAGCTATAGTATCTAAAAATTTATATATATATATATATATATATATATATATATATATATATATATATATATATATATATATATATATATATATATATATATATATATCTTGTCATGTAATATTTTTTATAAAATATTAATTTTATCTTCAGGCTGTCTTAACTATCGCACTGAAACTTCACTGCATGGCTTTAAGAGGATTGCAAACAGTTGGGATATTTTAGTTATTAGGTTACACCAATTCTTAAGACGGCACTTTTCAATCACTTGGGAATACAGATTGCAATATCTACGAAAGGCTAAGGCTAGCCGTAAGGAAAAGCCTTTTAATTAAGGAAAGAGCACTATGATGTTATATTTTGCCATGCCAATTTATTTGGCTTAGATATATCACAGATACAGTCAAGTTGCTGCTTTATGTATAGCAAATGTAATGATCGTACAAGATAAATTGTTAGTTTATTTTACTCTGAAATAAAATAAATTCAGTGAAATAAAGTTGGAAAATTTAAAAAAATCTTTAGAATGCTTACGACATGTTATACAATATATGTTATATAATATATATGTTATATAATATATATGCTATATAATATAAGCATTCCAAGTATAAAAATCTGTAGGTTGCACAGAACTTTCCATACAGATTCAAATTTATTTTCTCTTTTTCATATTGCAATGAGTTATTTGCACAAAATTTCAATGGAAAACTATTTAAAAATTACACTAAATTTACAGTTTTAATTAAATTTTCGTTTTCATTTATCAATTGGACGCATTTTCCAGTGGTTTATTTGCAAAAATGTCGAAAAAATGATATTTCTAGAGAACGGTTCACCCTAGAGCAACGAGGTTGTTTTATTTTGGCGTCAGACATTCGTGCAAAACAAGCATTTAAGTAATACATATCAACATACACTGACTTCCAAAAGTTAAGCACGCAATGCAAATTTTCATTTTTCGAAAGCGTATTTGAATTTCAGTGACTGAAAATCGCTGCGGATGTAGATGGCAGTATGCAAATATCGTATGTTACAGCCAATCACGATTGACTGTCCGGATATATGCTAATTGGGCAGTCGTTGAAAACGCCAGCATTCTGAAGGGTTTGAGGAGATGCATTTAAATGCTGTTACGAAGTGTTTATAACTTTTGTAGGATTATTTTTGATGATATTCGTGTTTCTATGGCTGAAAGAAGACAAATGACAGATAGTGAGCGCTGTCGTGCTGTCGGACGCATTGAAACAGGACAGTCAATGAAAGATGTCGCTATTTTCTTTGGCGTTGACCATTCGGTAATTTCTCGATTATGGAAACAATTCCAAACAAGTCAAACTGTTGACCTGTTTGTTCCCAGTCGTCCACGGATTACCACCCCCTCTGATGATCGGTATTTTGCTATAGTAGCCAAGCGGAATCGACAAGCGACCTCCACAACTGTTACATCCATGGTTACAGCGGCACTTGGTAAGATAATATTCGCCAGTACTGTGCGCCGAAGGCTCACCGTGAAGGGACTGCACGCCCGAGTACCACGTTTTTGTGTTCCACTGACTGTCTAAGCCAGAGGGGAAAGATTAAAAAGGTGTCGTCAACATGCCAATTGGACTGGCTCAGATTGGTGCAACGTCCTGTTCACGGACGCGTCCAGATTTGTTCTGGAATCAGATGATAAGCGTGAAAGGGTCTGAAGAGAACGAGGCATACGCAATCAGGCCAAGAACATCATCGAACATCCCACATTCAGAGGTGATAGCGTCATGGTGTGGACTGGAATTTCAATTAGATATCGCACAGAGCTGCATATCTTTAAAGACGGTTTTGTGACGGTTGCGCGGTATCGGGATGAAGTCCAAAACCACATTACGAGACTGTACGCTGCAGCAGTTGGTCCCGATTTCCTCCTTATGGACGATAATGCCGGTCCACATCGAGATAACATCGTTGACGAATACCTGGAAAGTAAGGGCATTTATCGTATAAAGTGGCCGGCGTATTTACCCGACCTTAATCATGGGATTAAGGTCCGAAACCTTTGGGATGCCTCGGGCCTGCTGTCTCTGCACATTTACCTCCTCCAGCCAGTTTCAGAGAGTTGGAAACTAACTACTGCTCTATTGGAGGAATGGCCATTGCTCGCATCTGCGATGGTTGATCACCTCATTGAAAGCATGGAAAATCGTTGTAAAGTTTGTGTGAAAGTCCGGGGTGGTCACATATCAAATTAATGTAGGTTTTGTTTGGTTTGTTTGCCTTTAAGCATCATTTTGTTAATGACCCAAATGTAACGTCATCATATAACGTACGAAAAGTAAATATTTTTTTCATCTTTGTATACAATTCTTATTTTCTTTAATGTATAAGCACATTTGCTATCTTCATGTACAATTTTGAGTTAATCAAAGCTTTACTTTTCCATTTTTGTTGATTTTAAAGTCCGTGCTTAACATTTGGAATCCAGTGTATATAGTTTTACATTTTAGATTTTTACGGGCCATTACGCGAAAAAAGGCATTTTCTGTTTGTTTTTTTAATAGTATTAAAATTTAACAAGCACTAGGGTATCATACAAATGACTTGTCCACCACATTTTGTGAACTTTCGTCACATAGTGTTTGAACTAGAGTGGATAAACACTTTGCACAGACTCAAACAAAAATTTTCGAATTTATTTTACTAAATTTTTCTACGTTTATTTAACTTTTCATTCTTTGGAATCATATATGGCGAGAGTTGTTAATGCTTTACATGTTATACTTACGTGACTAATTTATGTAATAATAAATTTATAATAATTTCGTTATAAAGCAAATGTCTTTACAAGGAGGTATTACCGTGGAGTTTGTTATAAGGGAAATTCACTGCATTACTGAGACTTTTAATTACTTTTCAACAAGTTAAAAATAAATTTCTGAATTTTTTAATCCTGATTAGATATTTAAACTATTACTTTCCTTACAATGCATGACAATGTATAGGGAATGTAATGGAATAGCTTTGAAAATCGCAACTTGAGTTTTCGACGGATTTTTCAAAGGATCTATCTACACGTTTCAAGAGCACACTAGAACCCGAAAACTATTCTTAGCCTGACGTCTCTCTCTCTCTCTCTCTCTCTCTCTCTCTCTCTCTCTCTGTGTGTGTGTGTGTGTGTGTGTATGTGTGGGTGTGAGTCTGAGTGTTTGTCTATGCATTGTATGTATCTACTCTGGCTGAAAAATTAACTAACTAATTTCGTAAAATTTGCTAATTGCGGTTTACTCTGGTGTTGATCAAATTTTGGTGTATATAGGGTTGGTGTATATAGGGTGTATATAGGGTGTATATATATTTGGTGTAGAGTATTGAAATCCTCTCCACAGAAGAAAACTACTACAGCTGAGCCTTTTGTTACAACCTACAGAAATAAAAATTATGATGGTTTACCAATAAAGACATATATAAAAAACTTGGCACATCTCTTACCAATACCTAACATAGAAGTAAAACTGATTTATAAATTTGTGCAAACCAATGGTAGAAAAATATTTAATTATAACCTCATAAGTAGAAACATCAATGTATATAAAAGTGAAGAGTGTAATTGTCAAAACAGCCCTTATATAGATACCCATCATGCGCACATTATCACTGGAAACCTGGATCTATTGGATAATCACAAGTTAAAATCTATGCTTCAACTTGGTACGAAATTTCGAATACAAGATTTCACAAATATTAAAAAGGACTTTGAACAAGATTTGAAGAAATTTACATATAAACTCGCCGTAAAATACAGCATGCCAATACAAGCTTTCAAAGAATGGCAATACAACCTTATCAAAATGTTCAATCTCCACTACAAAACATTCTGTAAAAAACGTATTATCCTTCTCTTCAAAATGCAGTCAATAAATATGAAGATAAATATGTTATAACTTATACTGATAAAGTAGTATCAAATTACGCTTTTACATGCAGAAAATACTACGTTGATACTTTAAAAAATAGTTATCTTGATAAACAAATGTACTCCCCTTTACAGCAAAATGGAAAATGCTTGGTAAATAAAATTAAAACTCTGTATAAAAGCATTGGTATCGAACTTAAAGCAGTTAACTTTCCATATTTGGTACTCATACCAAAACTTCATAAAAAGCCAGTCAAGTTCCGGCCGGTGACAGTGGGATGTGGATCCTATTTAATAATTGCAAATGAAAAACTTTTAACTATACTTAAAAATGTTATAATTATACTCAAGAAACAAGGAACAGTAATGATAAATAATAGTTACGATGTCATCAACCGACTTCCATTTTATAGCAGGGATATACGTTTCAAAAGTTACGATTTCCGTGATTTATTCAACAACATCAATCTGGAAAATCTATATGAAATTTTGAAGGAATTACATGAAATATATGACTTAAAAGAGCATATTATATTCAGAAAATACGAGGACTTGATTCGCTTTGTGTTGTTTGAAAACATCTTATTTGATGGCACCAACTATTTTCAACAGGTTAAGGGTATTCCAATGGGAGGGGGATGTTCATCCCTGCTCGCCGATCTATATTTGTGTAAATTTGAAAATGGCACTCATATATTACATGAAATGCCATATTTTCGTTTCGTTGACGATATCCTTATTGGGCAATATAAGAATACACCCCAATTTGATTTTACTTTTTATCCAAAAGAACTGGAATTGATTGAGAATATAAGTAAGGAGGAAGATAGTGTTGATTTTCTAGATATCACACTAAAACATGACAGTAGATATGGCACTTATACCGTCTTATATGACAAGAGAAACAATTTCAATATAAAAATCAATCGCATTATAGATTGGAGGTCCAATTTGACCAAAAACATTTTCAGAAATGTCGTCATTGGTCACCTCAAAAGAAATCAACGCATTAATACTTTCAAGTCTGATTGGATCATGCATAATAGGAATATTATGAAGGAGGCAATAAAACGGAATTATCCAATTGGCTTCCTGACATGTTATTATAATTCCCTATTTAACACAAAAAAGGGAGAAAATGCTTACTTAAAGGATATAGCAGAGGTATAGAACGATGAAAGTGAAAATAACGAATTGCGCATGCGTGGACTGCTGTTATATATGATGCACTCCATCTTAACCGACAGGGGTATTTGCTGCATTTCCATTCTTTCCCTTGCGATCCTGGTTGATTCCTATTTGTTTTCTTTGCATTTTTCGAGCGTTTTTGATTTGACACATTTACGGAGGTATGGCTACTGCATGGCATTGGTACCGTGAGTGTTGCCCGGGCATAGAAGCAGTCTTTTAAACGAGAAAGAGGGGTCGCCATCCCCCTCTACAATTTTATGCCTTGCATTTGGTCATTTCCCCTCTCTTTTTCATATAAATCTTATATATATATATATATATATATATATATATATATATATATATATATATATATATATATATATATATATATATAAATATAAAATTGTAAATCCAATGTTAGAATGTAAGTAGTAACTCATAATACCCTATTCCAAAATTTTCTACAAAATATAAAGAAATAAAAGAAATTCAAACATAAAGAGGAAATTATAAAGCGTAATGCAGGTCTTAAAGACAAAGACAATCAACAAATTTCAAAGGTGAGGAATGAAAATAGGAGAACAAAAAAATCAAGCAAAAAAGCTTGCAAGTGGAAGAGCTTTAGGCTTAAGATAAGTTCATTTCGAAAAAATTCTTGTCAAGTCCATATATCCCTTCGAAATGAACACAAAAATGCTTGTTTCTGAAACACAAGATATATATATATATATATATTACTTTCTCATACTTCAGAATGTAGTGTAGAGGAAATATTGCTTTCATGAAAATTTTCGATTGTGTGTTTTGATGGCAATATATATTGTAGGACCTCCCGAACACGTTTTGACTACTTTTAGAGTGGTCTGTGGTCGATTTCCGTCTGTCTGTGGTGTGTATACGATAGTTGCCACAAATATATTTATGGATTTTCACGAAAACGTTTACGCGACTTTGTTACAAAAACATCTAAAACAAGATGGAATTTCTTGAAATTCGAGAGAAAACTTCGAAATTGTTTCGAAATATCATATTTCCTTAACATGTCAGCATAGAACAAAATTTGACATAATTATGCATAAAAGGAGTTATTTATGGCTCGATGTTTGCAAATTTAACAGTTTCAAACATTATAATGAAAAATAGTAGCGATACCATTTTTATGTTTCTGATGTCATTACCCACCCCCTTTAACAGGCAAGTTACCCCCCTCCCCCCGAAGGGCTACATCTTCTATGGTATCAATCGCAAGATTCTTTCAAACCTTTTAAAACGAAGAGTAACATGCTATAATTGTGTTGTGATCTTTTGGACTAACAATACAGATTTTTCAAAATTTTTTTTGCAAAATTTGAAAAACAAAAATCATAAGCTACTTAAAAATGGATTCTGGCATAAGAAAATCGAGATCCACACTTCTGTTAATTTTTGCTTATGATGCAAAAGTTTCTAGTTATGATAGTACTAAAGATTTTTCCTTAGCTCTTAGGTATAGTTAAAAAACTTATTAGGTATAGTAGAATAGTAAGAAAGTTCTTTGGTATGCTACGCAAAGTTCTAGGGTACGTAATTTAGTCATGATGTATGATGGGAGAGGTTTTTAGGAAATTGTTTTATTATATTACACAAAGTTCACGATTATAATTCTTATCTATAGTACGAAAAGTGTAATAGATATGAGATAAGACGTTCTTATTTATTCTTATGGCAAAATAATTGGTAAAGTTACATATGATAAAATATGGTAAAATTTTTGTTGTACTTCAGCTATTTATTCAGCGCTATATTTTACTTTATGTAGAATATATGCTAATGTGTAGTGAAAGTATTGGAATCGTATCGAAATTCGAGTTTTTAACGAATCTACACTTTTTAAGAACTCTATAAATAGAAAAATCTATTTTTAGAGTAACGTACGTCTGTCTGTCTGTCTGTCTGTCCGTGTATCTGTGTAATGCATGTATCTACTCTAGTTTAAACACCATTCGAAGATATTTTACAAAATTAGATACATAAGTCTATGCTGGTGATGATTAGAATTTAGTATGATTCCGATAAATAGAGCAGGCTTTTTTTAACAAATTGAGCAACGCATGTTATCATAATCTGTAATATAAGACTAGATATGCTGAACTGTATTAATTAAATGTTTATTTTAATGATAAAACGAATAAGATCAACTTTATTGCTCTACGATGGACCATTCTGTGATATTAAGGTTTTTGTAATTTTTTCACCAATCGGAACGTTTTGGATGGATCTACGCGTTTCAGGCACACTAAAACAGGAATCTACCAATTTTAGCAATGTGTGTGTTTGCCTGTCTGTCTATGCTATGTTTGTATCCACTTTAGCTGAAAATGATTCGGTGAAATTTTACAAAATGATAAACAAGTCACTTATGCACCACCCTGGTGCTGCTTAGATTTTAGCCCGATTTGGTAAAACGGAATCGAATTTATTTTGCGAAATAATCCACAAAAATCGTCAAAGTTAGAATTAAAATATAAAATATACTAAAATGTAATAAGTATATAGCTGTTTCATGCGTATTTTTGACGATAGAATAAGATAAACCTCATTACTCTAGGATAAATCGTTTTTGAAATAGTTAAGCCTTTTGGTATTTTAAAAAACTGGCAACGTTTCAAAATGTCTGAAGTTGCCAAATGGGAAAGGTGATGCATTATAACATCAAATTGGATATACCAAATAATTACCCGTGTTATTTTGCGCAATAAAACTTTATTTAATGGGTTAAGAAAGATAAAATAAATTTTAGTCTGTAGGGAAAAGTTATGTGATGCTCACGTCAGATTTTTTATTATGGAAACTGATATAAGCAATTGCAATTGGGAATTTTTAAACATAATTTATTATAGACAGAACATCAAAGGTATTTGATCCAGATGATATTTTAAGAAGAAAATATTTAAGTACATAAAATATTTCATGTTATACTACGCATACAACACCTGTATAATTTTCTCATTGTAATTCCACAATCATTGCAGTATTTTGGTCACGTGATGATGACAGACATTGAAAAGGTGAAAAATTCCGTCGCATTATGTAGAAACTACACGAGCAAAATAAGTTCTTCCCAGCCAGTTGTCCAATAAGAAAAATTAAGCGTGACAAAGGTGTTCTGAATCTGGCAACATTCCATTCTCACGGCAGGAGAGGAGATATTGCCCAGTAAATACTTGTTCTGGAATCTTTAAGAAGACATGATAGCGAAGTTTCTTCCGTCATGAGATTTTCGTGAAATAAATTGTGTGATAGAATCAGGCAGAAGAGACTTTCAACTACCATCCCGTATATATACAAGGAAAAACGATTTTAATGAAATTTCTTGTTATATTGTGCGCAACGCATTGTACATACAATCAAACATCTTTGATACAATAGTCAATATTTATGGTTCACAAACATTTGATTTTAAATATATCTTTAATAATATAAATATACAAGATCTTTGTAATTTTAGCACTATATAATGCTTTAATTAACACTTTCCAACATAGTTGAAAAGTGTTTATGAATTCGGTCATTCTGTCTATCTGTCCGTTCGAAAGATAACTTCCGTAAAAATGACTTTATCGAAATGGCGTTTTAGTATGTGGTTGAGACGGTCTGTTGGATGTTTGGGAATGAAGACGAATATTACCCAAGTAGTTTCGGATATAACTCGGGTTAAAAAAATGAAATACATTGAACCCTATGGAATTTCATTTTTCAAAATTTTTAAGCGGATTTGAAAATTATTTTGAAAATTTAAGGAAAAATTTATTTTGAAAATTTAAGGAAATATTAAAATTATCACATAAAATGTGTAAAAAAATTCAGCAAATTATGTTGGGTAGTTTTTAAAATAAAAATTGAAATAATTATACCATTATCATATGAATCGACATCTGAATAGATCACGTAACTCATTGCAAAATAAAAAAAAATATGATGTGGGCAGCACATAACTTTCCTTATATAATGCAATGAATTGACTCTTTTTACAGTCAAAAGATAATATATGAGATAAACGGTACTGTGTTTTTAACGTTGAATTGTACATTTATCGATTTTTCGGTTGACAACATGTGAAACTATTTCAAAGTAACCAATTAACTTTTATTTCGCGAAACTCTAAATAAACAATTACCAATATTGATAGTACCCTCAAAAAGCGATATAGTCCATATGTTAAAATATTTTAATAATTAATCCATCAATTGGGAGTTATTTTCATTAATTTAACGTCATTTTAGTAATGTTGACGATATTTTCGTCAATATGGAGTGAAATAACGCCAAGTTGGCGATACTTTGCTAGATCATTCGTCAGGTTCGTTCAATGTATCACCAAGTGTTACAGACAAACGAAAACATAAGCATTTCTTATATATTTCTTGTAAGCGTCACAGACAGACGGAGAGAAATAATATTATTCTTACAGTTTACTCCTAGGTTTTTTCCAAGGTATTGGACTTTCATCAATTAGTCATGTTGTTGTTGTTTCTCATCCCCAAGACCAGCAGAGCTAGATCAGGTTCATAAGCCCGTTCACTCTCAGAATGCCCAGCACCAAAAGGGGGTCTTGAGCCAGGTCCTGCCTGGTGAGCCCCAGACAGGATAAAATGTGGTCAGGGGAGGCTTGAGCAGTAGAACACTTAGTGCAGATTATGTCATCATTTCATTTAGCGCCGGTTTCATTAATTTGGCGAATTTTTATCAATTGGGTGACATTTTGGTCAATTTGGCAACATTTAGAAAGTCAGCAAGTTGGAGATATTCCAACAAATTCGTGGCAAAATTTTTTCCAAACGTTACGGCGGAAAAATAGGTTATTCTTATAGTGGATTCTTATATTATTTTCAAGATATTGAATTTTCGTCAATTAGTCGTCATTTTCATTGATTTAGCGTCACTTTTATCAATTTGGAGACATCCGTAAATTCGACAAATTTAATAAAGTCGCCAATTTTTCGACATTCCACCAAATTCGTAGCCGAAACCTCGTCAAGCGTTATGGCCGGAGAAATAAGTTGTTCTTTTAACAGTTAAATGACTATTGCCGTCCAAAATATTTTCTTTCGTGAATGGAACGAACTAGATCCAAGAGAATGATGGTAATAAATGTATCGCATAATATTACATATAAAAAGTGAACATATTTCACAGTAGTTGATTTTTTCTTTTACTTTATTTGATTTTCTGATAAATTTATTTGACAAATGTGTAATATCTCGAGAACGATTCATGCTAGCGTTCTAAAGTTCATGTCATTCGTTTTCTAATGAAACATTAGATAAGAAATGACTATTTGCTTAATTTATTAAAGGTTTTGATTGTTGAATGATTTTTCAAAATTTCAATCGAAAATTTAAGTTGGCTGGCTCTCAACATTAGATTGCGTTTAAAAACAATAGGCTTCCAGCATTCACGGATTATAATTTTGTACCAAATTTTCGTAGAATCGCTCCATTCGTTCGTGAGCCATAGTCTCCACAGACTCAGACACACACACACACATACACACACACACACACACACACACACAGAGAGAGAGAGAGAGAGAGAGAGAGATACATCACCATAAAACGTTTGATTCGTGTTCAGGGATGCTAGAAATGTGCTTTCCCGTCGAAAACTCGAATTTGAATTTTCTACCCTGTCAAAATGATCTCCTTATACATTATACTATGTATATATGAAAAGTAAAAATTGAAATATCTGTATCATTGGTCTAAATGCTCACACTTATTCCATGGTACCTTTCATTTTAAAGGTCTTGAAAAATATTTCAATTGATTCCTTGACAATGTACCCCCGGAGGGAGCTGTTGTTGAGACCCAGACCGTCCGACCTACCAGAAAGGTGTAAGGCAACTGTTTGGACAGTCGGGTAGAACCACCCAATTTAGACCGAAACCCAGTGGGGGAGGCACCCACAGGGACCGTACCCTCCTTCCCCTACCACCAACCTCTCGGAAGGACTTACGGGCCCACATGTTTAACGTGATCGTACTCCGAGTGAACACGGCGGCAGTTTTGGCAGTTGCGGGAATCGAACCCGGGCCTACCGTGTGCAATTCCCGCGCGCTAACCACTGGGCTACCACGCCCTCCCACGGAGGGAGTGAAAGACTCTGGCCACCTGACTCACCCTAGGGTATGAGCAGCTGGTTGAGTGGTCGCCCCCCGGAGGGAATGTAACTCCTCCATCCCCCAAAGGGGACTAGTTCCGTCATGAACACAAAAATTGTATCGCGACTATTTATCACAACAGTGATTGAAATTATTAAATCTCGGGATCGTTGAACCCCTTTGATGCATGATTATGTCAAATTTTGTCTATGTTGCCATGTTAAAAAAATATATATATAATTGAGTATAAACTTCGAAGTTTGCTCTCGAATTTAAAATAATTCTAGTTCTAGATTTTTCGATAACAAATCCAGATGTAAAGTTTCGTGAAAATTCATTACTATTTGCGTCTGCTACAGTGTACACAAGAAATCGAGCACAGACGGACGAACATCACTCCAAAAATAGTGAAAACGTGTTCAGGAGGTCTTAAAGCATATACTGGCATCAAAATATCGAATTCAAAAATTCTTGTGAAAACAAAACTTTCTTCATACTATATTACATAGTATGAGAAATTAATACTATATAATGCTATAAACTTACTTTTTTTCGCAGTGAAAAATTTTGATGTATAAGATCCACGGTACTGTGTTTTCAACATTGAATTGTACATTTAGCACTTTTTCGGATGACAACATCTAAAACTATTTCGAAGTAAGCAATAAACTTCTATTTCACGCAGCTCTAAATTAATAATGATCGATATTAATGGCATCCTCAATAAGCATATCCTCAATTCCTTACATTAAAATATTTTAATAATTAATTCATCAATTAAGCGTTAATTTCATTAACTTGATATCATTTTTGCAATTTTGACGATATCGTCGTCTTTCAGGGGCAAAATATTGCCAAGTTAACGATATTTCGCTAGATCATTCGCCAAGATCGTCAAATGTGTCAAATGATTTTCAAGTGTTTTAGTCAGATGAAGAGAAGAAGATCATGTCTTATATATTAGAAAGTATATATATGCTCGTCATATGACGGAATTTAAAATTCCACTTGGCTTCATTTTTATTAATTTGACGATATTTTCGTCATTTCTGCAACATTTAAAAAAGTTTCCAAGTGAGCGACATCCGACCAAATTTTTCGTCAAGCGTTACGGTCGGACGGACAGAGAAACGGGTTATCTGATAGTCCAATATTATGTTCTTTCTAAGATATTGAATTTTCATCAATTAGTCGTCATTTTAATTGATTTTAATTGATCAATTTGGTGATATCTATATCAATTGGCGGCATTTTCGTCAATTCGACAACATTTATAAAGGTTACCATGTTTGCGATATTCGGCCAAATACGTCCCTAAAATTTCGCCAAACATTACGACGAAAAATAAATAAGTTATTCTTATAGTAGATTCTTGTAATTTTTCCAAGATATTGAATTTTTGTCATTGAATCGTCATTTTTATCAATTTGGCGACATTTTCGTCAATTAGGCAACATTTAACAAATCGCCAAATTGGCTATATTCTTCAAAATTCGTAGCTAAAATTTCGCCATGCGATATGTACGGAGAAATATATTATATTTATAGTAGATAAATGGCTATTGGTTTGCAAATATATAACTATCACCCAAAGTATCTACTGTAGTGAATAGAACGAGTTAGATTCACGAGAAAGATGTTAACAAATTTATCGCATAATATTACATATGAAAAGTGAAATATTTTATAATAGTTAATATATTTTTTTAATTTTATATGATTTTTTGATAAGTTTATTTAAAACATTTGCAATATCTCGAGAACAGTTCATGCTAGCGTTCGAAAGTTTGTGGTATCCGTTTTTTAACGAAAAATTTCGTAAGAAATGATTATTTGCGTAACTTTATTGGAGATTTTGATTCTTTGATGATTGTATCAAAATTTCATTCGAACACACAGATACCTCAAAACTATATATACACGCACACACATTCACAGATAGACATATTTTTGAAACTATGTAAGATATGTCCATTTTTAAATGCGTCTCTAAAAGTATTTTCTTTACACTTCGATGTGCCATTTATAACTGGCTGTCGCCCCTGCTAACAACTCAGTAATGATTGTTGTGTTTCATTGTTTAAGAAAACAGAAAATAATTGACAAATCAAAAATAAAATGATAAATATTTAGATACCACATTTTTTAAAACCACTAAAACAGCGATATATAAACTTGAAAGCATATTTAGAAGTTAGGTTCTGAGCAGACGAGTGTCGCGTTAGTCCTTATAATGTTACCAATGTTATCAGGATATAACACAATGCTTTAGAAGGAACCGGGGTCCACCACCTAAATTTTATGTCTTCTTCTGGCATTGGCATCCATGTTCTCCAGTGTCTGCAAAGGGGCATCGAACTGCTTGCGATAGGGTATGTTAAATACCTGTTTTTTTGATAGATTCTTCGTTGGAGATTGACGATGTCCCACCCGTAAGCAAAAAGTTAAGTACTCATTTTTGTCTTTGTTTATTAAATAAACCCTACTACAACATATTCCTTTAATAAAACAAGGTTACAATGCATGCATGACAAATGCAGAAAACTCTAAATAAAAGAGTCAAAACTAGCAATCAAAATATACTGCCGGAACATTATTAATTAATCTTAGCAATATCGAGTCTTTCAAAAGTAAAAGCAGACGACAATTAATTCGCTCAGCCATTAAGTATTTCCGTGGAATTAAAAGAGCTGTGAAATATGTTCCAGATCAGTTTGAGCGTATTAATTCATTTAATTGAAATTAGATTTACGTAGAGGTCGCATGTACTGTATTTTATGCGGCATCCAGGGTGCTACTACGGTAATTTGTTTTGGTATGTTTATAAACATTTTAATGTAGTAATTCTAATCTGGGACGATGGGTTTTGATGTGAATAACGTTTGGGATTACTCTGTCGGAAAAACGGAGTGTTAAGAAAATTGTAAACACTTTGAATGCTTAGAACCCCGAACTTTATAGATAAAAATATAAATAATGTTTTTGTTTTGGTGAAAATAGGGTCCAGATTATGAATATATAGAAATAATTTCAATATTTTAGTATTTTAAACTTCTTTTTTAGAAAAAACTTTAAAAGTGGCTCTCCGAGTGAGTATAAATAGTAAATGATTAAAATGTTTATTAAAAAATTTAGTATTAAATTCTTTTTATTTAAAAAAATAAAGCTCTTATAGTGTTCTAATAATCTAGTAATCGTATGTCCCATGGTCAATACTATAAATGTGCAATCTTTGGGTCACCAAGAGGTTTTTAGGGGATCTTGGAAAACTTTTAAACTCCCAATGTTGTCCACCCCTGGGGGAGAAATCGAAACTCCGACTCTGCGAGATTCTGTTCCGTGGTTGGTACTATAAGTGTTGTTGTTGAGACCCAGACCGTCCGACCTACCAGAAAGGTGTAAGGTAACTGCATGGACGGCCGGGAAGTGCCACCCAATTTAGACCGGAACCCAGTGGGGGAGGCATCCACAGGGACCGTACCCTCCTTCCCCTACCACCAACCTCTCGGAAGGACTTACGGACCCACATGTTTAACGTGATCGTACTCCGCATGAACACGGCGGCATTTTGTGGTAGCGTGCAAATCTAGCGCGCAAACCACGGGGATACCGCACCCGAGATGGCCAACGGCACGCGGTGTTCCGAGGTGGTCACCCGTTACTATAAGTGTGGAAAAATGTAGCCTACTAGATATTCATGTGAGTTTTTAAGGATTTGAAAAAACATTTTAAAATTTAAACTTCTTTTCTGCCCCCGTAGAAGAAGGCCCAAATTCGGTTCTTTTAGGTTCAGTTCCGTGGCTGATGTTATAAATGTGCAAAATTTCAATCTTCTGCGTCCCCTACTGTCTTCTAGGGGTCTGAAAAGCACGTTAGATACTTTTTATATAGACTAGTATTTAAATCGGTCAAGCACAGTAAAACTAACACTCATAAATACTAAGCTGCTTTTGTTTAAAAATGTATGATGCTTAGCGTCGGAAATCGTTATCTCCATCGAAAATTGACCCTGTAAGGTTCTATTCTGTGGTCGAGTTTCAAAAATGTATGCTCCCAGAGGGGCTCTGGACTCCCCTCCCCCTCCATTTTATACAGTTCGGGAGATAAATAAAAAATCTGGCTCCGTTAAATACGATCTGGTCATCAATAGCGTAAGTGTGCAAATATTCAGCATTCTAAGCTACTAGAGGGCTGCTTGAGGGTTCGGAAAGACTTGAAAAACCTATAATTTTGGTATCTTGGGGGGGGGGGGCAAAAATCCGGCTATATTAGGTTCTTCTGATGGTCGACACTATAAGCGTGCAAAGATTTAGCCTTGTATGGCACACGAGGACTGTTGGAAGGCATGAAAAGAATTTCGGAAATCTCATTTCCTTCGCCACCGGAAAAGGGGGGGGGGGGGGGTAGGGCGAAGGAGGGAGTAAATCGAAAATCGAGCTGCAGTAAGTTTTGTTCAATAGACGATGCGTGTATCAAAATTCAACTTGTTTTGTTACCGTGGTGGCTGTTGAAGTGTCTGGAAAGACAAAAACACATTAGACGGTTAAATATAGTTATAATTATTTTGACAATTATATATATAGTGACAGTTATATTTAGATGTCAAACAATTTTTGTGTCCACGAAGAACAACTGTTGATAGAAATAAATACGATTTTCATACATTATTTTAGGTCCTCTTGATGAGGATATAATTTTCCTCTATGTTTTAGCCTATCAACTCTTAACTTTTTTTTGTAACCTTTGAATGAAAACTTTATGGTACAGCCTGTATATCATGATTTGCATTTTTGCAAGTAAATTTATATAAGAAATCGAATGCGTTAGACTCATGCTATTATAAGTTAAGTAAATATATTCCTATCGTATTCTATACTCAACATATTGAGCTTATCACAAATACTTCTTTTGAAAACTTAACGATTCTATTGAAAAGTTTATGGCACAGCTTGTATAACATGATATACCTTTTTGAATGTAAATTTATATATGGAAACAAATGAATTAGACTCATGCTGGAATATATTAAGCAGGCATATTTCTATCGTGTTCTATACTCAACACATTGAACCTACCACAACTACTTCTTTTGCAAGAACAACGTTGCGGTGTAAAGTGTTCCAGAAATCTGAAGAATATGCAAATGAAAGACACGGAATACCCAACTTAAAAGCACTCTGAACAATGATATTTAATTAATCTCAGATGAATAGAGGGGTCTTTCTAAAGGAAAAGCACATGGAAATTTACTCATTCTGGCATAAATTATTTTGGTTGCTGGAGAGAGCTGATAAATATGGTTTTACGTTCAATTTATTGAATGGTTATTAAATCCGCTTATAGATATTAGATTTAAGAATTGGTTATCAAGTTTGTTGTAATACCAAGGGTATACTTTAAACAGACATTTGGGAAGGGTTTGGGGGAAATGGGAGAGGGGATTAACTGAAATTGCAGCTTAAAATGTCGTTATATAAATATTTGTAAGGCATTTTTACTTTCCCTGCAGTACATTGTATATCTAAAGGGAGATTTTTATGACGAGTCAGTAGTCGACTCGCGTATTTCGATGGAATTTGAATTTATGGGCATCTATGAATGCAAATGACACTAATTTTCGTAAGTCAGGAATTGCGCTAGTGGGCAAAATTTATCTAAATTTGAAAAGAAAGAAATATATATATATATATATATATATATATATATATATATATATGTGTGTGTGTGTGTGTGTGTGTGTCTGTGCGTGTCAAAGCTCAAGTAGGTAATTTGGGAAATGAGACTGCTGACCATTACTTCGAAATTGCTGCATCTACAGGAGTATTTGTTAACGTTACTTTCCTTTACTCATGTCTAAAAAGGTTTAGTAAAAATTCGTTAATCTTGGGCAAAATTATCTACATCAATTTATTTTCCCGCGTACTCATGATCCCTCTAAAATTAAATATTTGCTTCCAATCGTTGATCCTAAACTACAAACTTTTAATAACCTAGGGGGCCCTATAAACTAGGTTTTTAATAACCTAGGGTTTTAATAAACTACGTTTATTAATAACCTAGGTTTTTAATAAACCACGTTTTTAATAACCCCCTGCTCGCTTTGCCATCCCCCGAAACTCGCTTCGCGAGTCGGGAGGCCTCTTATTCGCTGCACTCGTAGAGCTCGATTTGCGAGTTATTTCAAGACAAACTAAAGTTTAAATCTTTAAATGGTTCATTTCATCGTATTAGCCTATTATTTCTCTATAAATGTTCCAAGTTTCATATTTCTGTATGCTATAGTTTTTGCGGTATGAAACAGAGAAAATCGATGGACGTGCCAATACGAAAGAACATTTTTCACTTCATAAGTGTATAAAAGAAATATCTCGTAAACTACATCAAAAGTAAATAAAGGGCTACGTCCAGTAAAAATTCGCTTAAGTACCTGCTTGCAAAAATTCGTGGTCTTGCTATTGCTAATCCAGTACGCAAAATTGCGGGCCAAATATTTTGTCTTTGATTTTGACATTAAATATTTTTTAAACTACTAGGGGGCTCTGCCCACTACTCGCTCTTGTCGCGCAACCCCCTTCGGGAGGCTTTGACTCCTACTCGCTGCGCTCGCAGATTTCGCTTCATATCTATCTTTCCTAAAAATTCTACTTTCAAAAATCTATTTTCTATCCCTGCCTATTTTCCACAGGAGGGAAATGCCGGGATTTTTCTTAGCCCAGGGAATCCAAAAATTGAATTCCTTGATCATGAGCTCCCTTCGAGAGCTATTTCATGCCAAACTAAAGTTTAAATCGATAAACTGTTTATTTCATCGTGTTACCCTATTATTTCTCTATAAATGTACCAATTTTCATATTTTTGTATGCTATAGTTTTTAAGGTACGAGGCCGAGAAATCGCTAGACGTGCCTATACGGAAAAAAAAAGTTCATTTCAGAAGTGCATAAAAAATAAAATATCTCAAAAACTACATCGAAATTAAAAAAGGGGCTCCGTCCTTCAAAAATTTATCCATATAGGTACCTGCCTGCAAAAATTCGTGGTCTTGCTATTGTTAGTCTATCCAGGACGCGAACTCGCAGCTCCAATATTTTGTCTTTGATTTTGACATTAAATATTTCTTAAACTGCAATATATATCAAAAAACGGTTTATTTCAGCGTATTTCACAAAGCTTTTTCTGAAGTGTACCAAATTACATATTTTTATATGCAATAGTTTTTGCGATACGAAGCAAAGAATCTCGAGAACGATAAATTTGTCAAACAGCGGCGGCGGCACAGTGAGCTACTTCTTTTTAATATAAAGATTTTTAAAATACTTTTTAACTGGTCCCTTCTTTAGATTACTTATATTACTTCGATATTAAATCAACTTATAACTGCGTTTGCAATTACTATGACGATGTTTACCATTATATATTTTCTTGTTCCCATACTAAAAATTTTCATTTATCTAAGTCATCTCCTGCTAATCAATCACTATGGTTTTCAAATATTTGAAAAAATAAAAAAAAGTATCGACAGAATTAAAAACTGTATCCTTATTACAGAAAGGATTTGTGATGGTATTTACTGACTTATGAGATGCTTTTAATTATCTTATAATCAATAGAACATGGGATACATTTTTGCACTGTTCAAACTTTTGTTTGTATATTTTTATTTATCATTTTTTAAATTTTTTTATTTCTTTCGACTGTTTCAAACCTTTTATTCAACATTATTTTTCTACATTTTTGTGTCATTTTATTTAATATCAATAAGCTATTTACTATAATTTAAAACTATCGGCTCACTGGATGTTATTCGGGATTGAACGTTTTCATTGACGTATTGTATATGTATGTCTTTCTATGTCTATGTATATTGTTTTTTGTGGGTAATGTATGTCTATTTTTATTGTATATGCCAGTCTATGTATATCTTTGTGTATTTTTTTCGGTGTCTTTCTCGGGTTTCTCTTGTAACTACTTACCACCCTTTGGATGAGCTTGACGTAGTGGATAATAAATAAATAAATGAATAAAATCTCTACATTACATAGTATATATAAAGGTAAAGGTGAACAGTCCGTCTATCGAATTTGATAAATCTATACATTTAGAGCATTCTTATTACGAATCCACTATTTTTATAAATAAGCATTATTTTTTAGTCTGTTTGTATGTCATTGCATTAGTCCATGGGTACAATACCTTTTGAAAATAAAATCATGTGAATAGAATAAAGTTCTGAACGATTATTTTAATCGACAGATATCAGAGGCCTCAACTAAACGTATTAGATTCTTGGCATAAATAGTGAAAGTAACATTTATAACAACATGGAGCAACTAACTAGATTGAACTTCATTAGAAGAAAATATGCATTAATCCATTTATTTCTTTGCTATTTACGTTTAATTATCCAATTCAGTCTGGCATGCTGACGCATCTTTATTATAGAATGTTTTTATAGCATTTTCGATATTTAAAATTCTGAAATGACTGAAATCTGATGTAAACTGCAGATTTCAAACTGGAAAAATCATATTCACATCAAATTTTGTAAATGACCATTGATATTTGTTTGTCCAAGTTCACTTTTTTGCTATTACCTTCTTTAGACGGGCATTTTCCATGTCCAGAACTTTTTTTATGATCCCTAAAATCTTCGTGTTTTCACAAAACCTTCTAGATTCCAGATGAAGATTTATGTAATTTGTGCACTATATCTCTAAAGCTTAATATTTTTCTTACGAATAAGTCTCAATCTCTTTACTTAAGATAATTTGTTTTGCACGTGCCTAGTTCTATGATCAGATCAGACTGGTTATTTTTAGCTGCTTTTACGATCTTTGCAGTGACACGTTTTCCCTTTTCTCTATCAATTTTGGGACGGAGTGTATTCTATATTGATTAATTAAGTTGTAATACCCATAAAAATATGGAGGAGTGAAGAAAGACAGGAGCATTGCCTCATATCAAGTTTTATAATTTTCCCTCACAGGTTACCTCAATGGCTTTAGTTTTTGAATCCACCTAATATCAGGTTCGATTCTTAGCTTAGAAAAGAACATCCTGATTAAAAGGAATTGTTTGCATCGATTAACAAACGACTACATTGTAGGTATTTGTGAACGTACCTGTAGTCATCATCATTGGCTTTATGTTGAACTGTGAACCAAAATCTTCTTTAGGAGAATGTTCCACCTTTCTCCATCTAGAGAGGTACGTTACCAGGTTTGAATACTCAAATCCTAGCATCTGTAGTATTTACACCATCAGACTTTATTTGGACCCACATGTTTTTCTTATTGCATCTGGCATTATCAAGGCATTTCTGACACATCCTGACAACATCTGCTCTACATTATATTCTCAATATTTTTATAAATCTGCTGATGGAAGCATTATCAAACGATAAAGTTGGAAATATATGTACCTTTTTCCAAATACCATTTTCATATATTACTGTGGCGATTGTGCGTCGCCGTGGTCCCGAACCAGGGACCTGATGCATCGTAGACCGACATTATAATCACTGAGCAAAAGCTAGCTCCTCCTCTGTTCTTATAATTCGGGTTTGGCTCGTGTGGCATCTTTGATAGATGTCTTCCAGATTTATCAGATTTCTTCCAGATTTCTGAAGAATACATCAAAATAGGTCTAAACCTTGGTTTTGAGTGAAAATATGTTTGACCGTAATTGCTTTTTCAAATAAAAACAAGTGTAATTTGTCAATATATGTTCTTTTTTTTATTTCATCACCAGTTTTGTTAGTATTACTTATATAAGTTTCAGAGATAGGTCAATTTTTCTACTCTGTGAAGCATTCTTTCGCATATAATTAGAGCACTCTAAATTTAACCTTTAATTGTGCACAATGTGATCAACGAAGGTAATAACTATACAAATTAACTTTTTTATGACTTGAAAAAAATACTTAATTAAATTTTATTACAAATCACATTAGAAAGAAAGAAAACATACCTGGTTGTATTCTGCAACATTTTCTAATAAAAGAAAAACGCTTTTTTTATGCTTACAAAGACATATCTGAAAGTCACAATTTTACTTCTGCGACATAACAAGATCTTTCCAGTCTGAGCTTTCAAAGTTCTTTTTCTTCCGAAAGTTTAGATTTGCGAAATAGTTTTCTCCTTTTTCATCAGATATAATAAGATCTGACAAAGAAAACTCAAGTAAATGCGAAATCTGATGCAGTATACACCGAGTAATTTTCTCGATAATAAGATGTAGATTTTCCATATATTCAAAAAATATAAGGATGCAATTTCGAAATTTTTGTAGTACTAAAAAACTCGCTTTCAATTTTAATATGTTATATCCAATTTTAAATACGGCTATAGTTTGGTTTTCTACAGGTTCATATTTTTATACGTTTTACAACAATTTTTCTGCAAATAACAACATTTTATAGGTAAAATTTTAATAGTGTCACCAAAATAAGAAAACAATGCACTTTTTGTACACAAACTTAAAATATTTTAAAAATTTTTGTAACTTTATGAAAAGGCTTTTCAGTTGGCAACAGCTTAACTATGCGGATGAATTAAATGCATTTAGCTGATTAGTATTAATGTAAATTATCAGAATTTGTATCCATTGCGTAATTCGAACTATCATTTATTCTCGTTGACCATAGTATTACCATTCTTACAGGCTTTATCGTACTTCTGCATTGAAAATAATGCTAGTAAAATCTTAAATTGGAAATAATTCGAATTTTAAGGTAGAATGAAAAGGGCTAAAACTTTTTCAAGATATATATTTTTGGTGAAAGGTTATTGAATGTTAATTCGTGTTATCTTGGCATGAGATGAACCGGCGTCCTCTTGATCTTAATGAAAGTGCTTTGCCGAGTAAGATTTTGGAAGTTTGAGAACACCTCATTTTCACTGAAAGAAAACCAAATTTTCTTGTCCTCAATGAATTCATGAATCTGTTTCTTTTACTCAGTAATTTAATTTTACTTTCGGATACAAACACAGTGTAAAAAAAAATCAAGGGCCAAGTCAATAACTTCAGAAATTTTAGGGTTATTGCACATTTTTTGTGCAGGTTAACACCAATGAAACAACTTTAACCGGAGAGGAAGGGCTGGCCCCTTTATTAAGGGGATATAAGGTCTATTTCGCTCGCTATTGGAAATAGTTGAAAAAGTCAAAAGCGAAGTTGCAGAGTGTTGCAAAATTAATACTAAGCATTTCGTCCTATAGCGAAAACTGCATGCATAGGGGATTTATATTATATACATTGATTTTCAAGGTTCTCGCCATATATTCAAGGGGTATAAAAATGCGTAGTACTAATTTGTAATGTTCTTATGTGGGGTAGCCCAGTGGTTAGCGCGTAAGGACGGCCCGAGTTCGATTCCAGGCTCTTCCCAAACTGTCTTCGAAGAGTTCACACAGAAACTGTTCACGCAGAGTATGGGCACGTTAAATCTGTGGGTCCGTAAGTCCTTTCAACAGGTTGGTTGTAGGGGTAGGAAGGCACAGTCTCTGTGGATGCCACTCCCACTGGGTTCCACTCTAAATTGAGTGGTACTTACTGACCGTCCAAATAGATACCTAACACCTTCGGGTCAGTGGGACGATCTAGTTCGAAGAAGAAAAATTTGCAATGTTCAACAACTTTATAATTGACTTTTCCTTCTATTTGTAATAGAAAGAGAGATCGTACACAGTAAACCTTAAATTAGGGAAACAACTTTCCTAAAGTTGTCTCATTTTATAGCACCATTAGGGGCTTCCTATACACCTGAATAAAAATATACCATAACTCTAATATTTCTCGAGTTGCTGGCCTGATGTTACTGCTGACATGACTTTCTTTAGCACCCTGTATAGAGAAAATATTATTTTCTAGAAATTTTTGAATTCGTAATTAAAAAAAAAGCGCATTTTACGACCTCCTGAAAATATTTTTATATACCCGTCTGCGCTTAACCCCCAATCTACAAAATAGACCTATATCACAGTAAGAGTATTATTTAAAAAAGGCAGTCAAATACAATCATGTTAACTTGACGAAAAATTCAATAAGAGCCTTAACGAGAAGTTTTACTATATGTTCCTTTGTAGATAATCATCATATTTTTCTTATAATACATTTAGAATAAGAAAAAATATATTTATAGACATTACATAGACAGTTAATATACACCATGAAAAGTTATTTAAAATGTTTCATTATCAGAAACTGTTAGTTTTCTTTAGGATAAATGATTTCATGAAAATCTCAAATATTAAGCAATTCATATTAATTAAATGAATCACAAAAATATTATATTTAGTTCTAGTCTTTACACATTGCGCCTGCAGATAAATCTCATAGCGATATGTATATTTGGTCTTGAAACATCGAAGGCGAACCTCGCGTACGCATACAAACCGGCATTTTCCCGAAAGTGTTAAAACTGGGTTAATGCGATCTGAAAATAACATCGTAAATATTTTGTGTAAAAATAATTTTTCTTTTTATATAATGTGAGGAAGAACAAATGCTTAGAAATAAAGTATCTT
This sequence comes from Amaurobius ferox, assembly GCA_951213105.1. Classification (NCBI taxonomy): domain Eukaryota; kingdom Metazoa; phylum Arthropoda; class Arachnida; order Araneae; family Amaurobiidae; genus Amaurobius; species Amaurobius ferox. The sequence continues at coordinate 39,778,594 of OX578136.1, read as the reverse complement.
TTTACATAGTTTCTGTAATCACTCGGCAAATATTTAAAATAATCAATGCACTAATTGTAAATAGAAGCATGTGAAGGTTGCACCCTGTTCGAGGACCATCGTATGGCTCTTTTCTGTTTGGGGGGTCATTGCAAAGTGCTGGATAACTTAAACATCTAAGTGAAACATACTTCAATTTACCTAACAACTAGAATTCAATGAAGAATCACGACACTTAAACACATTAAGTACTTTATTTACAGCTAATCTCGCGGGAAACTCAAAACATATATCTATGACATCACATACAAATTCATCTACAATCTATTTACAAGTCTAGCTATACAAGATTTACCTGGAACATACTAATCTAAATCCGAACCTGAATCATAACTGAATTTCAACCGAATATGAAACTAATTGATGAGATAACTTACATTACGACGACAAACAATTCAGGATTCCCACATCAGGCTGTCATTTCGTAGCATGGCCTTCCTTGGTCGAATACGCCAAACAAGCAGGGCACGTCCTGATTCCTTGCAGAACTATTTATTTTTCATTCCCACTCTTGTTGCGCTGCTCTACCTCTCTTTTTCTCTTTCACCTTTCTCTCTATTGCCGAAGCTCAAAGTTCGCCATTGAATAGATCTGGCCAACCACGAGAGTGGGCTTCTTCGGAACTGAATTTGAAGAGTTCGAATAAAGAATCCCTACAAGCTGTTATGTGAATCGAATGATAATCATCCAAATCTTCGTATTTTCAGCGACTAGTTGTTGAACATAGTGGATAAGCAGCGAGTAGTTTCGAAGCGAACTCGCCACGGAAATGTTAGCAGGTAATTACGTAACGCAGAAGTTCAAAGAGCTCTTTAGTCAAGGTTGCATTTGGTAGTGATCGTGTCGCGTTAGCAGGTCGTCGTTTCAGACAAGGATAATTAACACGCCGTAATGTTAATTTCTTGTTTTAAGTGACCAAGCCAAACGTGGTTTCTCAATTTACCGTCTTTGCATGAGAATACTACTAGAAATCACGTTGTTCCTGATAATGATATTATTTAATTTTATGTAGTCCAAATATATGTGTACTTTTATCATAACAAATAAAACTATTGCTTGTGAGAATATAACTTTCTACTACTTTCCGGAAGAAAGAAGACATAAACACAACTGACAGACGAACTTAGGTGTACTTTAACGGTTGTTAAGAGAACTAACTCACTGTTTTTGACTTGGGGAAGCCGGCTCATAATGTCCTTGAACTAATTGTAGTCACATAATTTCCTATGCCGGCTTTCATCAAGAAAGTATTAGCAAGTTATATATTATTTTATGTTGAATTTAATTAATTGAGGTTAGAGTTCCTAATTTGTTTTAAAAAATATTTTCCTTTCAGGTAAGATGAACAGTTCGTAGATGATCAAAATGCTTTTATTCCTTTTATTTGCTTAGGATTGTAAGTATCTTCTAAATTAAGTAATATTTTTCTGTACAAACAGAAACTTATTGTTGTCTTTTGGTACACAGTTACTGATTCAATTTAATTGTTCTAGTTTATTTCTTAAAGTTAAAATAAGTTATTTACTTGACAACAATAGCGCTTATTGCTCACAATATTTTCAAGAAGTCCTCTTTTTTCAAATATAAAATATCTCAGACGAATGATAATTAAACGCACACACACGCATATATATATATATATATATATATATATATATATATATATATATATATCACAAGTAACATAAAATTAGAAAGTATCAATTATTGTGAAGTATGTTCACTTTTCATTCTCGTGGATCTAGTTCGTTCCATTCACGAAAGAAGATGCTTTATCTAATAGTTTTGCATAACAATTCGCCAACAGTCATATGTATTTATACCCAGAAAAATATAAAAATTGCTCTTCTCTGCGTTTGTCTATTACGTTTGGTGAACTTGGATACTAATTTATCGAAATATCGCCAAGGCTCCAGATTGACAAAACAATCGTCAAAATTGTAAAAATGACATTAAGTTGTAACAAAAATTCTACTCCAAATTGATGAATTAACTATTCAAATATTTTAATATATGAACTATACTGCTTATTGCGGATGACAATTAAACAGTTGACATAAAATTGACAATATTAATAATTGTCAATTTAATTGGGTACTTCTAAATAGTTTTACATATTATCATTCAGAAAAGTGTCAAATTTGCAATTCTACTTATTCTACTTTACAATTCTTCTTAAAACATTATGACGTGGATTTTTGTCTCACTGTGAAAGAAGTAAATTCATTGCATTATCATGTGCTGCACATCAAATTTTTTTGGTTTAGTTCAGAGTTTCTTTATCCTATCATTTTAGTTCAACGCTTGGTGCGCTGAAATAGCTTTCATTTGATTGGACATGGCCACTTTACTTAGACTTAAAGTGTTTACTCATGGAGCATTTTCGGGGTGCTTAAAAACTTTTTCTAGGATTCTTGTACATATTAAAAAAAATCTGATGTGGGCAACACATGACTTTCCTTATATAATGTAATGAATTTACTACTTTTATAGTAAAAAAATAGGTTTTTCGTATAGTAGATACTAATATTCTTTCCAAGATATTGAATTTTCGGAATTAGTCGTCATTTTCATTGATTTAGCATCATTTTTATCCATTTGGCGAGATTTTCATTAATTTGGCAACATTTCAAAAAAGTCGCCAAGTTGGCGACATTCCGCCAAATTCGTCACCAAAATCTCGCCAAGCGTTATGCACTAAGAAAAAAATTATTCTTACAGCAGATAAATGACTATTGGCGTTCAAATACAAAAGTATTATTCAAAGTATATTTTTTCATGAATGGAACGAGCTAGATCCACGAGAGTGATGTCACTCAATTTATCGCATGGTATTATATATGAAAAGTGAACATGTTTCTCAATAGGAATTTCTTTTCATGTGACTTTTTCATAATTTTTTTGAAAATTGCACAATATCTCGAGAACGGTTCATGTTAGCGTTCTAAAATTTATGCCAATCGTTTTCTAATGAAAAATTACATAAGAAATGTCTATTTGCGTAACTTTATTAGCGGTTTTGATTTTTTGACGATTTTTTCAAAATTTCATTCGAAAATTTAGGGGGGTTCTGAACATTCGATTACGTATAAAAACAATAGGCTTCCAGTGTTTACGGATTGTGATTTTTGTTCCAAATTTGGTTCGAATCGGTCCATTCGTTCGTCAGTTATCGTCTCCACAGACTCACTGACACACACACACACACACACACATACTTTCACACACACACACACACACACACATACACACACACACAGACATCACTTCAAAAATGTTTGATTCGTGATCAGGGATGCATGAAACGTGCTCTCCCGTCGAAAACTCGAATTTGAATTTTCGACCCCGTCACAATACTTTCCTTGTACATTATGTATATAAGGAAAGTAAAAATCTGATGTGGGCAACACATGACTTTCCTTATATAATGCAATGAATTTACTACTTTTACAGTTAAAAAAAATGTTATTCTTATAGTAGATACTTATATTCTTTCCAAGATATTGAATTTTCTTCAATTAGGCGTCATTTTCATTGATTTAGCGTCATTTTTATCAATTTGGCGAGATTTTTGTTAATTTGGCAACAATTAGAAATGTCGCCAAGTTGGCGACATTCCGCCAAATTTGTCGCCAAAATCCCACCAAGCGTTATGGACGGAGAAATAAGTTATTCTTACTATTGAATAAATGACTATTGGCGTTCAAATACAAAAGTATTACTCAAAGTATCTTTTTTCATGAATGGAACGAGCTAGATCCACAAGAATGATGTCACCAAATTTATCGCATGGCATTACATACGAAAAGTGTATATGTTTCTCAATAGGAAATATTTTTTTTAATTTTATATAACTTTTTAATAATTTTTTTGAAAAATGTGCAATATCTCGAGAACGGTTCATGTTACTGTTCTAAAATTTATGTCAATCGTTTTCTAATGAAAAATTACATAAGAAATGTCTATTTGCGTAACTTTATTAGCGGTTTTGATTTTTTGACGATTTTTTTAAAAATTTCACTCGGAAATTTAGGGAGGGGTTCTGAACATTCGATTGCGTATAAAAACAATAGGCTTCCAGTGTGTACGAATTGTGATTTTTGTACCAAATTCCGTTCAAATCGGTCCATTCGTTCGTCAGTTATCGTCTCTCCACACACACACACACACACACACACACACACACACACACACACACATCACTTCAAAAATGTTTGATTCGTAATCAGGAATGCTTAAAACGTGCTCTCCCGTCGAAAATTCGAATTCGAATTTTCGACCCCGTCACAATACTTTCCTTATACATTATGTATATAAGGAAAGTAAAAAACTAGCTATACCATCTAACGCTTTATGCTGAGACATTCCGCCACCTCAATATTTCGCTTTATTTAACAGTCGATTGAAATAACGAACTCACAAACTATTACCAGATTGAGATTAGAATGTTTTAACTTTGAAAAAAAATGTTCTAATGCCATGAAAATAAAATCGGGTGAAAGTGAAAGAAATGAAACTAAATTGTTATTTTTCTTAACAGACGCTGATTTGTTTAGACGTTGTTTTGGAGCGCAAGGGACTTTGAAATTCTTTCTTTACTTGTTTGTGATACTGGTTATTAGGCAGAACAAGTTGCTAAACTATTTATTTGCGCAAAAGAGGCACATTCTATTGGAATGAATTAGAGTTGTGAGCTGGCTAAATTTTAATATTCATTACGCTTTTAAGAAAAATGCCATATTGTTGATTCACGATATGTATTATTTAAACAGGTAAGTGTATTATAAGACACTGTTTATAAGTGTATTATAAGTGTATTATAAAACATTGTGTATAAAACATTGGTGTTTCTAAGACAGTAGCGTTTATAAGTGTATTATAAGACATTGTGCACTATAAGACACTAGTATTTATAAGTATACTATAAAACATTGTGTATAGGACACTAGTGTTTATAAGTGTATTATAAGTGTATTGTAAGGCATTGTGTATAGTACATTGGTATTTATAAGTGTATTATAAGACATTATGTACTATAAGACAGGGTTTATAAGACACTAGTGTTTATAAGTGTATTATAAAATATTGTGTATTATAAGACACTAGTGTTTATAAGTGTATTATAAAATATTGTGTTTATAAGTGTATTGTAAGACACTAGTGTTTATAAGTGTATTATATGACACTAGTGTTTATAAGTGTATTATATGACACTAGTGTTTATAAGTGTATTATAAGACATTGTGTATTATAAGATACTAGTGTTCATAAGTATATTATAAGACATTGTGTATTATAAGTCACTAGTGTTTAAGCCTGTCAAAGACAGGAAAATTAAACACTGAAAAATTTAGGTTAAACTTTATTTTCATAAATTTAATCTTGTTATCGTTGTTTGGCACTAAGCATTGAAAATAGTCGCTTTACTGGAGAATTGGTTACATTAGGTTCTGTTCAGTAGTCTAAGTATGCATATTTTCATTCGTCTAGGTCACCGTGATGATATTTTAGTGTTTGTAAATGTTTTTAGATCACCTATTATGTTAGCCCCGAGAGAGAAATCGGAATTTCGGTTTTGTTACGTTCTGCCCCATGGTCGATACTATAAGTGTTGAAAGATTTAGCCTTATAAATCAGAGTGTCTTTGGAGTCTGCAAAGTCTTTTAAATCCCTCTCTAGTCTGTCCGCTCCCAGGAACAGAAATCGCAAAATCAGCGCTATAGGTCTCTGTACCGTGGACCACGATTCGTGGTCAATACTATGAATATTCTATAAAATTACTATAAAATATACTATATATATTATTACTATATTATTTATATATTATTACTATATTATTTATATATTATTACTATAAAATATACTATATTATTACAATAATATATATTATTACTATAAAATATTCTATAAAATATACTATAAAATTAGTGGTCATTACTATAAGATTCAGTTTTCTATATCACAAGGAGAGGAGGGCGGGCTGCTAGAAGGTATAAAAAGATTTTTCGAAAAAAAAACCTGTTTCTCCGACACCCAGGGGAATAAAAAATCTTGGTTCATTAGGTTTTGTCCCGTGTCGATATTATAAGTGTAAGTGTACAAGAATTCAGCCTTCTAAGTCACCGAGTGGCTGCTGGAAGGTTTGAAAATATAGAAACTCGTTAGAAAATTATGTGTATGTGTACTAATTCCCCCGTGGTGAAGGGGCGCCTACACACCACTCCCACAAGACCCCCCAGGGTGTCCCATGGCGAAGGGGAGGAGATTTGCAGTTTCACTTTTATAGAAGCCCCCCGAAGGGTGAAAGTCTGACTTGGCTTCGACATGACAACATCCATGCCCGCTGGCAGAATTCAAACCCGCAACCCGGCAATCCTGCGATCAGTCGGAAACGCATGCACCTGACCGCTCGACCACCGGATCGGCAGAAAATTATATAGATTTGATGTTTCAGTTAAATATGGGGTACTTTCGTCTCAAATGTTTTCATATTTGATTCCCCATATTTTAGGAATTTACAAATGGATTCTCACCTTCTGAGACATTTCAATAACAGGCATGCCTCTATAGGATCCGGCATCTCTCTGGAAGAGATACGATTGGAAATCTAAACATTCGAAAATGTTTCAGTTCTCATAGAAATTCGCAAAATTGTGGCATATGGAAAGTTTTCTTGCTGTTATTAAAGATATCGACGATTATAATCGACTGTTTATTGAAGATATCGACTATTATAATCGACTATTATATAATTGACTAATTACTCGACTTATTGTATTCGACTTATTATAATCGGCAAATGTTATTCAAAATATCGACTATTATTATTATAATTTAGGAATTTACAAATGGGTTCTCATCTTCTGAGACATTTTAATAACAGATATGCCTCTAGGCTCCGGGATGTCTGTGGATGAGATCCGATTGGAAATCTAAAAATTCGAAAATGTTTCAGTTCTTATAGAAATTCGTAAAATTGTAGCATATGGAAAGTTTTCTTGCTGTTATTGCAGATGCAGACTATTATATGCTGACGAGCGTATTAATAAACGCCAAATCGTCCTTGGTTGCTGTTATCTTAAATGACAGTGTATCACCAAAATGAAAAAAAAAATGAAAGACCACCTGTAGGGTGTGTTTCCAAATTTTTTGGATACACCCCCTACAGGTGGTCTTTGAGTGTACATGAACAGTTTTAATCCTAGAGCTAGAACATGTTTTAATCCAGTTATGAATGAGATAATTAAATTTGGGGGGATAATTACATTTTAAGTAAATTGACATAAATAACTCACATTAACTTAATAAATGGTTATTTACCTGAACAAAATGCCATAGTGTTTTAGTACATGGAAATAGCATTTTTTAATATTAAAGTTATCATAAATTTAGAACATATATATTTGTTCTGAAGATAATCAAAAAGAAATCGCATATCTAGTTGTTGTTATTAATCTCACTTTTGCGGAACTAGGCGGGTTCAAGCCCATATGACAAAAGTTCAAGCTAAAAAGAGAGATTGCAGTTTCTATTGGTTCAAGTACCTAAGGCACACCATGGCGAAAGTCTGACGTTTGCCCAGTAGTCGGAAGTAGCGCGCTACAAGTAGCAAAACTACAGTAGTCATTACTTTTTCTTGTAGCTTATGTAAGGCGCTACTTTTAAAAATAAGTAGTGTAGCGAGTAGCGCGATACAAAACATCAGTAGTTTGTATCGATTTTGACGTTACTTCAGTAAACAAACAACGGGCCATTCTACATATCACGTGATTATCATTTCTTCCTTAGTACGAAACTTAGTGTTCTGCGCAATGATATGATGTGCACAGTACCCAGCGCTTTGGAACAAGTAAAAAATGTCAGCTGTTTTAGCTGATAAGATATCTTCTAAGATATCTTCTTCTGCTAAGTACCCGTCTCATAATACCAAATAAGACGAGATGGGATACAATGCATTCTGCCGTCAAACGTATATGCCGGTTCCTGAGAGAGAACGAGGAGAAACTACATAAAAGTTTGGATGCTGCAGGGTTAGGAAGGCTATTGCCCCATAAGTTAATTTTTATATGGATATATTCGGATGTGATGTCCCAAAAGATCCTGCATATCTGATTGCAATTTCGAGATGCAAATTCTACTAAATATGAATATTTTAAATAAATAGTTTTTATTTTTATTTTATTTTACGCTACTATTTTTTATTTTATTTTATACTTTTTTTTTTTTTTTTTTTTATATATATTTTTTTTTTTTTTTATTTTATACTTTTGCATTATTTTATTGTTTTCAGAAATGGGTAAAAGCGTAAAGGTTGTAAGTTGATCAGTAAATTTGGGTTCTTATTCAGAAGAGGTGTGTTAAATTACTACAGTATATCCATATCCTCAACATTTTATGTAAATTGAAACTCTGGCAAAATTCGTATAAAGTGGGGATTACATTTTAAAAGTAGATTGTAGTTACTACTTTCTAAGAAAAGTAGTTGTAGTTGTACTAGTTAACTACATTTGTCGTAAAGTGGTTGTAGTTGTAGTTCACCACAAAAGGAAAGAAGTTTTTGCCTAATATCTACTTTGCCTAACCACTGATTTTGCCTAATATCACACAGTTTATACCGAACCCAGTGGGGTGTTAGTTTACAGGCACTGCACCATCCTTCCCATGACCCATCCCATCACCTCTCAGATGGACTTATGGACCTGCAGATTTATCGTGCTCATATTCCGCGTACATAATGGGAAAATTTGGGACGATGTCGAGGATCGAACTCGGGAACACGCGTAAAATCCTTTTGCCGTAAGCACTGGGCCATTCCGGTCCTAAGTATAACATTTAGAATGAATAAAAGATTCATAATTAATTGAGTAAGAGAACCTAATTTATGGATAATAACATTAAATAACGTTCTAAATTATTTGGGCATTTTAAATTAACGAATGATTAATAATATGTTTAAAATATAATACAATTTATATATGATAATCCAGGTTAAATTATTTTATATTATTAAGACTTATTCATATGAAAATATCACCATGTATAATAACTGAAATTTAGAGCCAACGAAGTGAAAGTGAATAGATTATGATACGAGTATAAATTCCATTTTCAGATGATGGGGAGTGGTGCACATGTAGTTCGGGTAAGCAGGAAAACAAACATTCATGATACTCAACACCATGCAAGAAGGCATTCCAAAGAAAATAGAAGTAGTGTTGCGAGAAAAAGTGACGTCAGAAGAACATAAATTTCATACAGAAACAAAATTTCTGTCAAGTGAAATATTAGTTTAAGACGAAAAGGGAACATGTGCAAATTTTTCAATTTTCATGATATATATCGTAATATGTATAGAAATATTTTCTACATTCAAAAATATTCCATGCAATTGAAAAATATTTTTTTACGCCGTTCCTATGCGCAATTTTGCTCTGTAAACTTTAAATATTTATTATTAAAATGTGATACTGTTCCCAATACTCTTGCTTAAGGAATGAAATACCAGAAGAAAAAACGTGTGTTACATAATTAATTATTTGTGTCACGTTTTTTTATCTTTTTCACTGGAGAAAAACTGCCGGGGGTATAATTGACAATCAGTCGCCAACTATTCACTAAATATTATCGCCGGGGGATAATAGACGATCATCCTCCAATTATTCATTAAATATTATCCTCGGGGGAGGGGGTAATAGACGACCAGTCTTCAATTTGTTACTAAATATTTATATTATCGCTGAGGTGATAATAGACAATGAGGTGATAATAGACAATATTTTAACCGGGGGGATAATAAACGACCATTCTCCAATTATGCAGTAAATATTATCACCGGGGGATAATAGACGATCAGTCTCCAATTATTCACTAAACATTATTTCCGGGGGCATAATAGACAATCAGTCTCCATTTATTTACTAAATATTATCGCCGGGGGGATAATAGACAACCAGTCCCCAATTATTCATTAAATATTATCGCCGGAGGGGGTTACTAGATTATCAGTCTCCAATTATTTACTAAATATTACCGCCGGAGGGTAATAGACGATCAGTCCCCAATTACTCAATAAATATTATCAAACAGGAAAATGCTTTAGTTCAGTTCAGCAGTCAAATTACGTAAAGCGTAAGATCTAAATATCCTTCCACAGTTTTCCAAGTTTATGGGATAAATCAAGATATAGTATTGATATCTGTCGTGGATAGTCCGACAGACGAGACAAATTTTTTAGTGCATATTTCTCTGAAACACAGCAGCTTTAATGGCGCCATAGCACTTGCAGGACATTGACCAATATAATTTAATATTTGTTGATGTGAAATAACGAAAAATAAAAAATAACGCTTGCTGAAGATAAGAAAGATAACAAACATTTCGTTCCATCAGAATAAGTCCACGGAGTTTAAACGTTTTGCAAAGCATCTTATCTAATCCATTCATCATCGCAAATGTGTTGGTTTAATTTGATGCCAAATAATATTTCCTAAATATTTTGTTGCAAACGATAACGCAAAACTTCAATATAAAAATATTTAACTGATGCTTTAAAATTTAAATCGCGAAGAATCAAATCTTTTAAACTATCGAAAGAAAATTCTATATGTATGCAATGGAATACTCGAGTTGGAATAAAACTAGGGAATAAAAATAAAATTTTATGAAAATGAAAGTAATTTTGAACATAATTGTAATGCATACATAAAAAATGCACATATTTTAATGGAAAATAAGTAATGTTTAAATGAAGAGTGAAGCAAATTTAAGATCAGGATGCAATGAAAATACACAAACCAATTTTGCAGAGTCTACTTCGACGTAAAAAGCTTGCGATTCAGTCCCAATAGATCAGCGGTAGAGCGTCGGCTGGACAGTATAGAGATTCGTGGTTCGATTCCCAGTTGGGACAGCAAGGTTCTGTGCAATTGATTCAAAATTTCTGAATTTAAAACTACTTAAAAATACAATAATACCAAGTTTTGACATTTAATGCCAAATTGAAACAACTAATTATATATTGGAATAATATACGTTAACTGATTATTTTTCTTATAACTTAAAAAGAATATAACGATTTTGTTTTCATTGGTAATATAATGTCGTTTTTCAAATTAAGCTTAACAAAATCATTTCCACAATATTAAATTTATGGGTACGACTTTCATTAATTTTACCCTAAACTCACAAGCTCAGAAATTTAAGCAGGGTTGATGTTACCCTCAGGAAAACAAATAATAACTGCTCCAAATTTGAGCAAGATTAGCCAAAATGAGGTCCTTTAAACTAAAAATATATGTCCAAAAGGTTTATTTTGGATGTAAATGGAATGTTCTTAGTCTCGGAGGAACATAACGTCCTCTTACCTCCGTCTACTGCGTATGCAAGATTTATTCTCAAAATTCTTTTTCCTTATTTCTCCTCATTAATTCGTATCTACTAAATTACGAAACCCTAAGCTATTCCCAAACCCAGTTAAGAATTTTCTTGAGTTTGAAAAATAAAATTATTGCCCTGAAATCCAATTTGGGTTCACGCATGAGTAAAAGAAATGGAATTCTTTAATCAAGTAAAGAGCGCTAAAGTTATATTTTTTTTGTTCAGTGGTGAATCGCTCTGACCTTTTCTGAATCATGAGGGACTCGTTATACTTTCCTCCTTATTCAACTGTGATACTAGTAATTATGCCTATCAAATTACGAAACAATCCATTTACAGAAAAAAAGAATACGCTGTTCCAATAACTAGCTGTACCTACAGATAGCATTTGCGCTCTAGTGTCTTTTATTACTTAGTATCTGTTAGTAACTTAGTACCCAATATCTGAAATGGTATTCTCAATTTGACTTTTTCAAACATTAGAAATCCGTAGTATTTTGTTCTGTTTGCATAACAATCACTGTCAGAATGAAGGTATAGAATGAAAGTATAACTCTTGCATACTTGAATACCAAGTTTCACGGCTGTACATCGCTTAGATTTATCGCTACAGACAACACAGTCAAACAAACAGACATCTTTGTTTATTATAATAGATATAGATTGCACATCATTTCACTGTAAAATACAGTTTTAATGTTTTAATGCATTTCTTAGAATTTTTATTATTTTGAATGAATGGTAAAGCTATATCAGATTGCAACAAACATTACATATTCCATATAGCATAGCTAATAATATGTCCAGTTTTATGGAGAATAACATATTTTTATCATACAATATTCGAACTATTTGAAATATATAATTCATGATGTGTATAAGATATACTAAGAAATTGCACTACTTATAGTGTATAAAGGAGTATATATAAGTGTATAAAGGAGTGTATATGCCATACACTTAATTATTTCTACACGTATTAAGAGAGCATAATTATAGATTCGATAGGAGCTCTTTACTTCACTTTTAATATTTAGATAATGCTTAGAATACTATATATCCTTGAGACATCTGTTAAAAATTTGAAATATATTGTTGAAATTTATTGAACATTTTACATAATGTTCAATTCTTCAGTTGAGAGCTACATTAGAATATTCTTATTGAATGTAGACTTTTACACATTCAAATTTCACAGCATATAGATTCCTTTGAAATTGAATTTATGCACACTATAAGTAACACATTATTTTGCATGGTGAAGAGTTATTTTGTTTTGGTGGTTGTATTAAGAAAAAGATGCCCAATTGTATATATATTTCGATATGAATTTTCACGTTATACATATAAGCTTAAATTCACATTGGTAGTCTGAAATAATATTAGGCACCACTTGTCTGGGCAGCCTTTTTATCTATGAAAAGTTCTGAATGTAAATTTTTCACATGAGTAAATTTAAATGCGCTCTTCAGAAATGCAGGTTAGATGCATATTTTAGTATTTAATGTTTTACAGGATCATTATATATAGTTCTTATGTTAGAAATGCTGGTTATGTATATTTTTTGAAATTTAATATTTTCACAGGATCATTATACAAATATTTAATTTTAGTTCTTACATTAAAAATGCGGTTTATGTATATTTTTTAGTATTTAATATTTTCACATGATCATGAAAAAATTATTCAGTTCTCATGTTAGACATGTAGGTTATATATATATATATATATATATATATATATAGCATTTAATATTTTCACAAGATTGTTCTGGAAAAGCCAAGAATTCCACGATACAATTTAATTTTCACACACATTTATGACTTTACTGCATACATTTTACAAACCAATACTATATATAAGTAATATTTAACTGAATCGCTTTGTAAATGAAATGCATAGTTCCTATGTTTGTGTCACTTATGTTTGCTAATTTTTCCAATACTTGCGATATTAAAAAAAATCATATATAAAATCAGGTCTAAAGCAGGTAGATGGGATATTCCCCACCCCCCATCTTTTTTAGAATACTTTGATATATTTTAGAAACTCTAGTACTTTTTAAAACTTTTTGCTTATAGAAACATCAAATGTATCATTTAAGCAGAGGGTGCGTATTTAACTATTTATACGTAGTGGACGCTTATTTAGGATCCGGATAACGCCGAATATTTCGTTCTAGGTCTGAATAAAAATGCAAGGTTCTTAGTTTCCGAGGAATATCAGTTCAGTTTACCTCCTTCTATAGAGCGTACAAAACCCCTTTCCCTATTTCGCTTCATTAATTCCTTGCCACCAAATTACTTTGCCACAAACTATTCCCAATTCCAGTTAAAAATTTCTTGACTCTGCAAGATAAAGTTTTATTTCTTGAAATCCAACTTGGACGTGTGTAAAAGAAATTGAATCCCTTAATCAAGGAAGATCCCCAAGGTTATTTTATTTTTGTCTGGTGTAAATACCTTCAGCCGTCTTCGGATAGCAAGAGACTCATTAGATTTTCTTCTTCTAACGACTGTCTTTAAAAGAGGATTACTGGTAATTATGTTAAACAAGTCGGGAGGCTATTTATTTGCAAGAAAAAAACTAAATTGCTCTAATAAAATACGTAACATACGTGAGAAATAATTGAAAATCATACACACCAGGAATGGAATATTAATAAGGAGAGGGAAATAAAATATGAAGGGGGACGCATAATATATGTTTGCAGGGAGAACCATATTTAGTATAGGAAGCTCTCAGCGGCTGATGGATTGAAATATTCGTACCAAATTTCACTCCATTTTGTCACATTCATGATGTCCTTTGATAGACAGGCAGACATAAATAATTACAATTGATGTGGTACCACCTCAGAAATAAATCTGATGTGGGCAGCACATGACTTTCCTTATATAATGCAATGAATTTACTACTTTTACAGTAAAAAAATAGATTATTTTTATAGTAGTTATTTATATTCTATCCAAGACATTGAATTTTCGTCAATGAGTTGTCATTTTCCATGTCGTCCTCATGAGTCGTCATACCGTCATACCATGAGCGTTGTGGACGAAGAAATAAATTATTCTTACATCAGATAAATGACTATTGGCGTTCAAATACAAATGTATTACTCAAAGTATCTTTTTCCATGAATGGAACGAGCTAGATCCACGAGAATGATATCACCCAATATATCGCATGGCATTACATATGAAAAGTGAACATGTTTCTCAATAGGAAATTTTTTTTTTATTTTATATGACTTCTTGATAATTATTTTGAAAAATGTGCAATATTTCGAGAACGGCTCATGTTAGGGCTCTAAAATTTATGTCAATCGTTTTCTAATGAAAATATACATAAAAAATGTCTATTTGCGTAACTTTATTAGCGGTTTTGATTTTTTGACGATTTTTTCAAAATTTCACTTGAAAATTTAGGGAGGTTCTGGACTTTTGATTGCGTATGAAAACAATAGGCTTCCAGTGTTTACGGATTGGGATTTTTGTACCAAATTTCGTTTTCGAATCGGCCTATTCGTTCATCAGTTATCGTCTCCACAGACTCACTGACATACACACACACACACACACACACACACACACACACACACAGAGAGAGAGAGAGAGACATCACTTCAAAAATGTTTGATTCGTGATCAGGGATGCTTGAAACGTGCTCTCCCGTCGAAAACTCGAATTCGAATTTTCGACCCCGTCACAATACTTTCCTTATACATTGTGTATATAAGGAAAGTAAAAACATTAAAAGTGCGTTGTTTTCAATTTTTTAGGCCTGAGTTTTTCTTTTTCAATTTTAACATAGTAAAAAAACTCTCCTTCCAAAAACGTTATGAAATCTCAAAATTGTTTGCTACAAGTGTCTGTAGAACCGGGGTTGTATTTTCAGATATAGGTACCCTGTCGAAGGATCCTAAATTGGGTGGCTCTCCTGACCGTCCAAATAATCATCTTGCAACTTCGGATAGGTTGGTCAGTCCGAGTCAAGATAACAACTTAAAGAGTATATATAATCAGAAAACAATTACATATTGGGGTTCTGTATTGAAGTAATCTAATTGACAATAATTCAATTGCACAATGAGGAGTTTATGTGCACTCTGTTTATTGCGTAGACTTCACAACTCACCCGAGAGTTTAGAGTAACTTAATGTGTGGCCCGGAAGGTACATATAAACTCACAGTTACAAAAAAAAAACATGAAGACTCGTATTCCAGAATGACATGCAAAAATAAACTAAAGAACAGCAAAGCAGGTGACCAGAAATTACGAAGAACTTAAGGTAAGGAAGTTACAAATAAACTCAATTAGGAATTCAGAATGACTCCTTTAATATAAAATGCCGAATATCCAACATTAATCAATTAACTCTAGTACATTTAACTACGGCATGAATCAATTATCAACAATCCAGTGTTTCAAAACTCTATACCAGGCGTATAAAATCATTAAAAATTATCAATATTAGTAAAACTAAGACTATCAACAACCTAATATCTCGAAGCCGTACACTAGAAGCACAAAAATATTTAAATACTATAAAAACAATAAAATGGCTATTGCATATAAATCAACAGCCTGTGTCCCATAGAACACCGACAAAATCATTTAAATACAAAATAAACAATGAACTTACAATTGCATATAGATAAACAGCTTAATATCCCGAAGAACACCGTATACTAGTAAAAGCACAAAATTATTAAAATACAATAAGAGAAAGCTATTGTGTGATGGTATTGGCTTTTTCTGCATTTAATTGCCTTATTCCAAATTCTAAATTATCACTCAAAAATATTTTCTGTTTCGATTCCCATTAAAACGCGTTCTTCATTCTGATTTGAAATAAAAGTGATAATGTCTTGTCTGTATATCCTCTGTGGAATGTTTTATTCTTGAACAATCTACAAAATTCGCAAAGTTTCTTGAACTCGTCAAAAGTCTCCAAGTTTCCCCACATTCGTCGCCAAAACCACCGAATTTGTTACGAAGATCAAGCAACCCAGACCATCAAATTACAACATTGGCTTTCTATTACGTATTAGCAACAATATGATGCATAGGCACCGACTTGAAATATTATTGGGGGGGGGGGGGAGGGGTTCCGAAAAGTTGAAATAGAATGACCCATGCATTTTTCAAAGGATTTAAGTCTAATTTAAATTCTATTCAGTCAGATTATATGGCACAATAATACGTCTGAAATGCTAAAATGATGCAAATTATAGTTAAGTACAGAAAAACAGTTTTTTCTCTAGAAAATAATTTATTTCATTAATTTTGCTTCTGTAGGCGCAACATTATTTTATACAATATGCAGATACTGTGTGAATTTCTAACTCAATTATCTTCATAAAAGTAACAACAACAAAAAATACAAAATTTATTTTTAGGCTATTTTACCAATGTTCAATATGTTAACAAATTTCTCATTAAATCATTTACGAGTTAAAATCTTGTATCCAGAATACAATAAGCAGTTTTAGGGGTAAATTTCTATACACACTTTTTAGTAAACGGGAAATGAATAATGAAAACCTTAAAGAATGGATAATGAAAATCAAAATTTATGCGTACAAACGTATATTTTCCCCACTAAATACGCGCAAAAGTATTATGGGTTCGAGGAACCCACAACAAAAAATTTTGGGGGTTCAAAAAGTGCCTTGAACCTACGAAATTGGCACCTATGATATGATGTTTCTTAGTTTCAAACTCGTCACGTGTCCTTCATGGTTTACTCCGTAACCCGTGCCGTGAGATGTTTTACATAAAAAATTAATTAACATATTTTATTTTCTGTCATTCTAATAGGATAAGCGCCGTAGAAATCCATAACAATTTATTGCACGTAACTTTGTGCATTTTCAGCAATCAGTTATTGTTACACATTGCTTACACTGCCGTGCAATAAAAACTTTTGCTTTATCAGCAAAATTTTTTTTCTCGAACCTTTTATATAAATTAGTTAAACAGCTTCGCCACTCATTTCTGTAATTGATTTCCATTAGATGCATTTTAAATACACTGTTTCTCGTTGCTTTCAAATTACTCTGCGAAATTAGATTATCAGGTTACTTTGCTGTTAAGTATGTTGATTATTAACGGAGAGGGTTTTATCATAGAAAATTTTGATTTAATGAGTCGGAAAAAAAGTTTGTGGTAATTTACAAAGTGAACTGAAAATCTTAAATTTTCTGTTCTTAATATTATCTAAAACACTGATGTAATGTGCTTTGAAATCTAGATATTATGTACTGGTTTCGCTTCAGTCAGGACTCATCAAAACTATACAGATGTTGTTATTCAGAACACGTGCCATTATCTTACTAGAATATCAGGTCAATCTTTAGAGCAAGGAATGGGGGTAACTAATATTTCATCCCGCTATATTCAAATTTGGCATTATATTATATACACAGAATCGGTCTAAAAGGGTCATTATCAATGCCAGGATAACACTCGCATTCTAAATAATAGCATTCGTGGATCGATTTTGCGATTATTTTCTGCTCTTTACCATGGAAAAGCCGATTCAAATAATAGCAGTAAGAACAGTTGCTATGAGCTGCAAGTTTAGAAACCTCAATGTAGACCGACAAATTCTCTAATACCATGTGATCTGCTTCAAATGTGTCTTGACATTGGATTTAGGTTGCGTAATTCTAACGTCAGTAACGCCCCGTAGTGACGGGTTCGATAAGTATGAATTTGGACATTGCAACATCGAAAGCCTTAAGCAGCCGAAACAAAATCTTTTTGGAAAAAATTTGAGCTGGTTGAGTGATGAGAGCAAAATTGTGATACATAGCAAAACTGTTTACTGAGATAGCAGGTATAGTCTGTTCTGTGTGGATGAAGACATGATGAGTATATGGTAAATGCACGATGTGGAAGTGTGTGTTGAGAAGGGTATAGGGAAAATATACTTTATTTACAAGACGTAACTAAAATATACAGTACTAATTGCAACACAAGGAGTGCGTAGCTATCAAAACAACAATGTTCCGAATCGTTCTGAGCTTGCTTATATGCCTGCGAAGAGGCATCGCGAATTCGTCGTATGCAATAATAGAGTCATTGCCTCTACTCAAGCTAAGTCCAATAAAGTTTAATGTTCTGTGATTTAGCTGAAGGAGTGCCCCCATAGCCCTCATCGCACGGTAACAGGGATTCGAAAACATACCTGTCTTCCATATCTGGTCACAGTAGTAGTAGTGGAAGGTGATGATTGGTCAGAAACAGGTAAAGATGTTGCCTTTGATCCCCCAATGGGTTTCAATAAAAAAGCAGGCTTTGACTCAAGACTGGCGTTGCTCTTTCATCCGCGAATATCTATGATGGAATATTTTTCTATGCGTGTACATACTTGAAAGGATCGTCTACTAAAGCCATTCCGCACAAAAACGTGGGTTGACTTGGGAAGTTCCTTATGAATAAAAACGTCATTTTTTGAATGACCTAATACAGGAACAGATCGTAGCCGCTGAATTTGTAGTCAAAGGAATTAAATTCATCATTTCAATAGAATTTTTTGAAGAACTATATCATTTAGAATACCACACGAATGTGAACATATTTAAATCACGAGCAGCGCCAGGTATATCTGCTAGTAATATATACGCAAATGTAATAAAATATTGTATACAAATGCATATTCTACTGCAATTACTTCATATCTATCTCTTTCATGTCTTAAAAGTCTCATAGGTCGAAACTAACACTTACAGCAATCAATTCCAGTGAGGTTCTGGTCGTTTGGCGATAAATTTGGAAAAATATCGCCCATTTAGCGAATTTCGAAAAGCTTGACAAAGAAAATCTGGCGTCTTTAATCTGACGATACATTTAGGTTTATTAGTATTTCCTCCATAGATGGTGTATGAGGATGCTGAGGAATATTTACATATGTATGGTTACTTGACGAAGCCATAATCAAATCTGCAAAAACATAAAACAGGTAATATTTTTTGTATAAATCAGATACATCTCTAGAATCCACAATTAACAATATAGAAATTCTGATGTGGGCAACACAAGCTTTTCCGTATACAATGTAATGAATTTACTTCTTTCACAGGGAAAAATAATGTATAAGATCTACGCACAGCAGCTGAATTGTACATTTCGGGCGTTTCCGGATGACAAAATGTAAAACTATTTGGAAATACTCAATTAACTTATATTTTACGCAATTCTAAATTTACAATTATCAATGTTGGAAATATTCTCAATAAGATATATAGTCCCTATCTTAAAATATTTTAATATTTAATTCATCAATTTGGTGTCATTTTCGTTAACTTGCCGTAATTTTTGCAATTTTGACGAAATTTTCGTCAATTTGGAGCGAAATATTACCAAGATTTCACTAGATTATTCGCCAAGTTCGTATGTATCCCCAAGCATTGTAGACAAACGAAGAGAAGAAAATTTCTTTTGTAAAATATTGCCTCCCTTTAACGTTGTTTTTATCAACTTGGCGACATTTTAACTTTTGCAACAATTTTGTCAATTTGGCAACATTTAAAAGGTCAAGTTGGCGAAATCCCCCAAATCCAACGTCAAATTTTTGCTAAGTTACGGATTTACGTTATGGACGAACGAACTGAGAAATGGGTTATTCTTATAGTAGATTCTTATATTCTTTCCAAGATATTGAATTTTCATCAGTAAGTCGTCATTTTTATTAATTTAGCGTTATCTTTGCCAATTTTGTGACATTGTCGTCAATTTTGCAACATTTAAGACATTTCACCAAGTTGGCGATATTTCGTCAACATTTAAAAAGCCGCCAAATTTGTTGCCAAGTCAGATGGTTCGACAATATTCCACTAGATTAGTCGCCAAAATTTCACTAAAAGTTACGGATGGAAAAATAGGTTATTCTTATTGTGGGTAAATTACTATTGGCGAATTGTTAGGCGTCTAGATACATAACTGTTACCCATAGTATCGTCTCTTGAATGGAAAGGACCGATTCCCGTGAATGTTGTTAACAAATTTCTAGCATAATATTACATATGGGAAGTTAACATATTTCACAATAGTTAATACTTTTTTAAATTTTGGTTTATTTGTAAAATATGCAATATCTGGAAAACGATTCATGTGTTAAAGTTGTAAAGTTTGTGTTAATCATTTTCTAATGAAAAATTACATAACAAATGATAATTTACATTACATAACTTTTTTGAAATTTTTGAGTTTTTGATGATTTTTTTTAAATTTCGTTCGAAATTTTGGGGTTTCCTTCACATTCGATTACGTTTTAAAACAATAGACTTCCAGTATAGTTTTAATTTTGTACCAAATTTCGTTTAATACGTTTTAATTTCGTACCAAATTTCGTTTTTAATTTTGTACCAAATTTTTGTACCAATCGTTCAATTCGTTCGTGAGATATCGTCTCCACAGACTCACGAATACACATGCACATACACATAGACATCGCCTCAAAAACACTCAATTCGTGTTCGACCCCGTCACAATTATTTTCTGATACATTACACTATGTATATAAGGAAAGTAATGAAGAATATTTATGTTTGTACAAAAATTAGCCTAATTAGTCTGAAGTTACGGTAGATATAAGCCAAGTTCGCAAGCTATCCCTAGTGTAAATAACAATAGTAGTCTTTATTTCCCAAAAATCACAACTTTCGAATCAAATATAATAAATGGCAAAAAAATACTTAGAATCACTCAACAAAATATCATTCAACAAAAAATAAGAAAAAATATGCTATCCTGTGAGTGTATCCACATTTTATTTATTAAAACAAGAAAGAGCAATCATGCATAAAGCATTGATAATGAAACACTTTCTTACTGCAATGCAATTTTATTTAAACATCTCTAAAATGCGATACATTCAGCAGTGATATTTTTAAAATTATCACACTACTACAATAATTTATTATATTTGAAAACTTCATTGAAAATAAATGAACCTTATTGAAATAACGTCATCGAAATATAAATCGCCTAACTCTCCATATGAAAGCAGTGAATATTTCATTCATAAACTTTTTTCCATTCTTTTCACTCAGCGGCGATATTTTTAAAATTATCACAATACTACAATAATTAATTTTACTTAACTTAAAATCATGGAGATAAACTCTTTAACTCCATGCTTAAAACTTCATCGAAAAAGGCAATGCTATAGAATCGTCTGCTTCTCTATGTAAAATAAATGAATGTTCCATTCATATCAGTTATATTGCAGACTCCAGAGCTAAATAATTTTACAGTAAAGAAATTCAGTAATTCTTATACAACTCATATTACAGCTTGATGTGTTTACATTCTACAGACAGACAGAATGAACAAAATCATAAACACTTTTCAACTATGTTGTAAAGTGTCAAAATAAGTAGCCTCCGCCGCTCTGTGACAAATTTCGCGTTCATTGAGTTTCTTTGCCTCATACCCTGACATAGATACAGAAAGGTGGCTGAAGAAAAATAGACCAAATTAATAGTGTCTTATCTTATAACGCCTTTCTGTCAGAAAATTGAATAATAAACATTCTACTCCTTTTAGTTTCTGAGATAGAGGAGCATAAGAAAGCCACTTGATGACTAGTTGTTGTTGTTATTGTCGAGACCCAGACCGTCCGACCTACCAGAAAGGTGTAAGGTAACCGTTTCGACAGCCGGGAAGTGCCACCCAATTAAAGACCGGAACCCAGTGGGGGAGGCATCCACAGGGACCGTACCCCCTTCCTCTACCACCAACCTCTCGGAAGGACTTACGGATCCACATGTTTAAAGTAATCGTACTCCGCGTGAACACGGCGGCAGTTTTTACAGCGGAGGGAATCGAACCCGGGCCTACCGAGTGCAATTCCCGCGCGTTAACCACTGGACTACCGCACCCTCGAACATGCACTCTAAAACATTTGAAAGTATGCTACTGAAAGTACCAGGGCAGTCAGCTGTCCGTAATTGGGAGTAAGGTTCCTGATAGTTATGATAATATATATATATATATATATATATATATATATATATATTTGAACATAATTTGGCTGTTGCTGTTTTCCTTATTTCTATCTCTTTCCACAGAGAGATGTAATCGATTACGCAAAGTTTAAAATAAAAGACTTTTACTTATGGCTCATATGTAGTTATGTACCGATAATATTTAAAAAGTATATCTTATATATAAAATGATTTCATTTATTTATTGTTGTCTAAATTTGTGCTTTTATGCTATCCAATAAGTTGAACTGAAAATAAGCGCAACAATTTAAAATCAGTTTAAACATTCTCGGACTATCTCGAAGACATCTTTTTTACTTTCCTTGTATACATATAATGTGTAAGGAAAGTATTGTGACGGGGTGAAAAATTCGAATTCGAGTTTTCGACGGGAGAGCACGTTTCAAGCATCCCTGAACACGAATCAAACATTTTTGAGGTGATGTCTGTGTGTCTGTCAGTGAGGCTGTGGAGACGATATCTCACGAACAAATGGAACGATTCGAATGAAAATTGGTACAAAAATTACAATCGTGAATACTGGAAGCCTATTGTTTTTAAACACAATCGAATAATTAGAACCCCCCTTTAAATTTTCCAGTGAAATTTTGAAAAAATCTTCAAAGAATCAAAACCTTTAATAAAGTTACGCAAATTGACATTTCTTATGTAATTTTTCATTAGAAAACGATTTACAAAAATTTTAGAACCCTAACATGAACCGTTTTCGAGATATTGCACATTTTTCAAATAAATTTATAAAAAATTCCATAAAATAAAATATTAACTGTTGAGAAACATGTTCACTTTTCATATGTAATATCATGAGATAAATTTGATGACATCATTCTCGTGGATCTAATTCATTCCATTCATGAGAAAAGATACTTTGAGTAATACTTTTGTATTTGAACGGCAATCTGCTATACGAATAATCTATTTTTCCGTCCATAACGTTTGGCGATATGTTGGCGACAAGTTTGGCGGAATGTTGCCAACTTGGCGACTTTTTTAATGTTGCCAAAGTAACGAAAATATCGCAAAATGGATAAAAATGACGCTAAATCAATGAAAATGACGACTAGTTGTCGAAATGTCAATATCTTGAAAAGAATATAAGTATCCACTATAAGAATAACCTATTTTCTTTTTCTGTAAAAGTAATAAATTCATTCTATTATATAATGAAAGTCATGTGCTGCCCACATCAGATTTTTTAGTTTTACCGAAGGAAATGCCATACAAATGATCATACGCGATGTTTTTTATTCTTGCATAATTTGAATAATAGTCGAGTTTTTAACTAAGTTCTTTTTGCATTTTGTTTCAAGTTAGAGATAATTTTTTTTAAATCCATTGTATAACAGTTCCAACACAACGATTTTCCACATCAGCCATTATCATAAAATGGAAGGCATGCGCTTGCTGTTAAGGTAAGAGAATGAACCATTTCAAAGGGCGTAACACGAGCCTATTCCAGACATTAAAGTTTAATTTTAGATTGGGAACTTAATTAAATTGAGATTGGGAACTAAATTCGCCATTATCATCAATTAATACATTTTAATTTTCGTAAAGAGAAGTTTATAAATGAAGCTTAATTCAATACATTTTCAATGAATAGCATTGCTGCAAATACTTGTCATAATTTGTATAACTTTTGCAACCACCATTTTGATGTGAATAATATCTATGCTTGGGGTTATCTTAGACGAACATCGAAGCGTCACGAAAAATGTAAACACTTTGTACGCCTGCATCTCTGAGATGAAAATATAAATGACTTTTATTGTTTCGTTGGAAATAGGGTCCAGATTATGAATATAAAAAATAATTTCAATATTTTGAACTTTTTTTTTTTTTGGAAAAATTAAAGAAGTATCTGTCCGAACGAGTTTTTTCATTTTAATGAATTTCACTCGAAATACCGAAGCTATAAAAGATAGATATAAATAGTAAGCGACTAAATATATATATATATATATACAAGGTAGGATCAAAAAGTTCGGAGACTGTGATGATATCTCCAATCCTAATTGGAGGAGAGGGGAACTAATTTACCATGGCGTAGAGGCACATGTGAAGCGAGATGTAAAAAGGAAGAAGCAGGTCCCCAGTGCAGGGTTTTTCCAGATCACGCATGTTAGTGAACTGTAGTCGTTCGAGCTCGTCGAAAACGGAAATGGCGTTTAAAGAACCACGTGCGAATATCAAATTCTGCCAGCGTTTGGGGAAATCGCCGGCAAATCGGCAGCAGGTGCAATGTTTCTGTCGGTGATTTCCCCAAACGCTGGCAGAATTTGATATTCGCCGGTTGTTCTTCAAACGTCATTTACGTTTTCGACGAACGCGAACGACTACAGTTCACTGGCATGCATTGTCAAGAAAAACACCTGCTTTTTCCTTTTCACATCTCGCGTCACATGTGCCCCTACGCCACATTAAAATAGTTCCCCCTCCTGCAATCAGGGTTTAAGACATCAGCACGGTCTCCGAACTTTTTGATCCTACCTTATATATTTTTTTCAAAGCTCTTATAGTTTTTAAGTAATCGTCTTGTCAAATTGAAGAAGATTGAAAATTTTCCATTTTTCTAGATTGTAATGCTTACATCACAAAAAACTCAAAGTACTAGCTATAAACAATAAGTAAGAATTTGTATCTCTTTGAATGTCTTACAAGTGTTATATAATTGGATTTTGGATCGAACTCTTGTTTTTTGAAGCAGAGCGGTTATAACTTCCATATTTTAGTATTTTAACCTTCGTTTTCCAATAGGTGGGAAAGCTGTAGTATTTAAAATATCTTAAGCGTTGCAGCTCAATTTATTTACTTACTCCATGACGAAATATTAGTGTACAAGCACGAGATATTTCGTTTTATTCGAAAAAAATATGAACTTGTGGTTTCTAAGGATGTTTAATGACTGATGAGGCTTGAACAGAATAGATGGAAATATACGCATTCAAGTACGTACAGTGCTCCCAGGCAATTTTATATATTAGCGTGAATCTAAAATCTCGTAAGATATATTGTATAAATTTAATTTATATAGTGCCAATCAAGTTAATAAAATAATGTGATATTTTGACATGAAGTCCATGGTTGCAATAT
Organism: Amaurobius ferox; assembly: GCA_951213105.1. Classification (NCBI taxonomy): domain Eukaryota; kingdom Metazoa; phylum Arthropoda; class Arachnida; order Araneae; family Amaurobiidae; genus Amaurobius; species Amaurobius ferox. Next base: position 39,753,068 of record OX578136.1, on the reverse strand, counting down.
CGAAATAAAATCGGGGCGAAAACTAAAAATACTAGCTAGTTATAACCAGTTAGTGATAAATTTGTAGCGCTTTTAAAGCTTGTAAATGAAGCAAATGAGTCTGAAAAAAAATCGAATAAACGTATTGATCCATATTGGAGTTTTATTTTGCAAAATGTTGTTCACACATATCCATTTTAACTCCACTGGATCGGAACCACCGCCGATTTGTCTCACTGCAGTTCAATTCAATTTTAAAACGCTTTTATTTACATTTCATCAATTTAGAAAGGTTTTTCCTTTATTTTATATATTAAAATATTTTATTGGTGGTAATTAAATTAACCATATTAAAATGCGAATATCCTCGAAAATAATATTCACAATTTTTAATTTTTTTTCTGATGAGCACACATTAAGAGTGTTGAAGACCCATACCATCCGACTAGTCCGAGGACATGAGCAGGAGCACATTAAGAGTGAAACTGTTCCATGGATATTGCTATCTGTAATGAAAGCGTAATCAATCCTAACCTTAGATACGATTTATACAACTGGGTTCTGTAACTATGAACTTAGCCATTTAGAACGAGCTAAATGTTGAAGAAGACATTTGAAGTCCCGTGACAGGATTGAATCTGTTGATTTTCTAAGAGGTTTGCAAAACCTATGGAACAGAACAAGTTGTCTTGCAGTCACTGGCTATTCATTGCTGAAAAGTTAATAATGAGCGTGCTATTAATCGCTATCATCTTCAATTACTTGGAGTAGGAGTAGTGTTCAAAACAGCCGAAAATTATAAAATAGTAAAAATAATTATTTTTTTTCTGGTAGTTGCAAGAAAAAAGGATTTTGAGAAAATTTTGCCTTTTTTAAATTTACATTTGTCTCTTAGTAGGAATGTTAAAATCGTTAATTTATATGTAAATAAAAAATTTATATTAGCCCTGTAAATGTTTATTTTTATTATTAAAGATATCAAATATTGTGCACTTTTTGATATTATTTATTAGTCATACACGAGGACTATCAAAATAAGATTCCTGGCCTCCTTTTGCAACACGGATATTTGGACTTTCTCTACGTAGTTCCTTGACCAAGGAGATTAGTAATAACAACAAATATACGTAGAGTGTTATTGATCATCATAAGCACTGATTATTTTATAAGCATTCAGAAAATATTTTCATTTTTTTGGGAATCGTCTACAATAATTTTTATTTGCTCTGATATCCTTACCGCAATATTTTCTTTCAAGTCATTCTTTATTTTCTGCTATCCTTTCTTTCGTCGTGGTTTTACCATTATTTCGTAATTTCATGGCCTTTGTTCCGCTTTAATTTCCCCCACGGCGAAGGCTACAACTTTCTCCCACCTTTAGTCTCGTGTACCATTTCCACTATTATCCACTATCCACTATTCCACTATTATCCACTATTTCTATTACAGAATTTACTTGAACAAGTGAGGTCACCCTTCTCGCTGATCCTGAAGAAAACTGTTTTGTGCTCTCCAAACCGTTTGACAAGTATATACTTGTGTTTATGCTGTATTTACGAAATTTTTTATATTATGAGGTAATAGTAACATTTTATTTGAGATATCTTTATTCTAAACGAAAAGCTTCTGTTATAATCAAGTTTTCTATAAGAATTATCACAATCAAAAAATTTATAAACAAAATATTTTTTATGTAGTCACAAACACAGTTATTTAATAGCATCATTAGAACTTGATTACTGGGAGAACATGCAGTAGATATTTGCCCTATATAGTCTTTGCAATTATTTTATTTTTCCCAGAAAATCCAAAATTTCCGAGGGTTGGGAAAAAAAATCGAAAAGGTAAACTGGTTTTATGTATGAAAATTATATATGAAAGAAACTCAATGCATTTAGGTATATTTTGTTCTTTATTTCAGATTTTGTCAATTTTTGCGGGCAATTTTGCTGAAAAAAGAAAGGAAGTTTTTTATTTTCCAAATCATACCAAAATCTAATCAGCACCAGTTTAACCCTTAAGTGACTTACATGTCTCCCAAATTTTGTGAAATTTCATCGCACAGTTTTTGTGCTTTATTGGATATATACATTGTCCAGACTCACATACATACTGGCTTCACGTTAAGAATAGTTGATTCGTGTTCTAGAGTGCCCTAAATGTGTATAGTCGTCGAAAACTCGAGTTTTGATTTTCGGCCTCATTGCTATACTTTTCCTATATATTACTGTGTATTTAAAGAAAAGTAATAGAATCAAATGTTAGTCCACTCGAGGAATTGAGTTCCTACATAACGTTGGTGAAATTATTCTTCAAAATTTAAGAATTCTTCAGATGTACTGAATGACACTCCAAGCATGTTTTAAAGGCGTAAGTGCAATAAATTACTAAATATATTAAGTTGATGTCAAGTTTCTCAAATGTTTCTTAAAAGTTTCCTAAGCTTTGCAAAAAAAAAACACCTCCAGTTTCAGGAATGTCACGATATCTAATCCTCGCTCTTTACGCAAAGTAAGTACAAGCATTTTAAGTACAAGACTTAAAATTTAAACTCTCAATATTAATTTAGCATGAGTCGAAATTTAGCCGTTTTTCACGAACACAATCGCTAAGCTGTTCCGAAAATGTAAGCTATTATAAAATATTTAAATATTGAAGTATGTGAAATATTAGCAGTAAAGTATTCTCATAATAGATGTGCACATCATAAATCATGCACATCGTATGTTTACATTATATTGTGAGTAATGGCAGGATTTTTCTACTTCACATGTTAGCATTCTTCTTGTTCCATGCACTGAGGAAAATATGGATAGCTATATTCTGAACATGGAGTGAAATCCTGTTTGTTTTTACTTTTCCTACAGTACATGGTAATGTATAGGGAAAGTATTGTATATCGTGTCGAAAATTGCAACTCGAGTTTTCGACGAATCTGCACGTTTCGACCACTCTGGAATCCGAAATACTATTTTAGCGAGATCTCTCTCTCTCTCCCTATGTATTAGTTCAGAGATGAGGAACATGCTCTCTCTTCTCTCTTTTCTCTCTCTCTCTTCTCTCTTTCTCTCTCTCTTTTCTCTCTCTTCTCCCTTTTCTCTCTCTCTTCTCTCTATCTCTTCTCTCTTTCTCTTCTCTCTTTTCTCTCTCTTCTCCCTTTTCTCTCTCTCTTCTCTCTCTCTTCTCTCTTTTCTCTCTTTCTCTCTCTCTATGTATTAGTTCAGAGATGAGAAACATGATCTCTCTCTCTCCCCTATGCATTAGTTCAGAGATGAGAAACATGTTCTCTCTCTTCTCCGCTCTCTCTCTCCCTATGCATTAGTTCAGAGATGAGAAACATGCTCTCTCACTTCTCTCTCTCTTTCTCTCTCTTTCTCTCCATGTGTGTCTCCTTTCGCTCCATAGAAGTCTCTGTGCAATGTATGTTACCACTCTAGCTGAAAAACTAATGTAACAAATTTCAAAAAATTTGGTTGATAAGTCAGTTATGAATTACCCGGATGCTAATACAGATTTTGGAATGAATCGGAAGAAGAACTTGCCTTTCCTTGCGAAAGGACCCGCAAAAATCATATGTATCCACTCTAGATCTAAAACAAATTAACCAAATTTCGCAAAATTTGGTAGACAAATCGGCTGTGGGTGACTCTGGTGCTGATTATATTTCAGTACTATTCGGAAAATAAGAACCTGCTTTTCTTTTCGATATGGCTCTCGAATATCGTTAAAATCATATATAAAGAATTTCGTATGTTCAAATGAATCAATCCAATGATTATTTATACGTAATTTTTGATGACGAAAAGATTAAGATAAACCCGATAACTCTAGGCCTAACTGAACTCGAGATATTTTAATTCATTTTTGCATTTTTGCAAGTCACTTTTGAAAATAAGTCGCCAAATGTAAACGGAAATTGAATTAAAACTGCAAATTCAGTGAATAATTCTAATTCTAATAATTATCCGCGTTATTATGTGCAATTAAACACAATTGCATTAATTGTGAGAGAAAGAAAAGGAAAATGAATATGCGTCTGTAAAGAAACCCATGTGCAGTCCACATCAGAGCTTCTGAAATAAAAATATCACTTTTTTATTAATTTTTAGAGAAGCTATTTTAAATTATTGTTAAAAGTCTGTTAATCCCGGCCCAACTTTCACTAAACCAGTGTGGCAGTAAAAAGTAGTAAAATCTCCAGTTTACCTTCGAGGTGAAAAAGATGGTGGGGTGGGGAGGCCTGCCAGATTCTTTTACCGAAAGAAGATTTTTTTTACCAGCAAGAAACAAGAGGAATAAGGAAGTTAGATTTATTCAGCTACGCTTTCTTACTTCAGTTGTTAATTACGACAATTAAATTTGAAGCAAATCTTAAGAAAACAAAAAGAGGCTTTCAAAATGTTTTAATAAAGTTTTATATTCCTGTCACAGTCGATTATTTTTAGTGAAAGTGATCTTTGCGGTAAAAAGTGTTTCCAAAAGTGCTCTTGATAATGATCACCATGCCCAAAGGACCTGATGTCAAATGCAGCTCTCTATTCCGAGCAAAAGTATTTGTAACTTTTAAATCTATACTTACAAGAAATTGTAGAATAGAGATTTTTATTGAAATTTTTTTATTTTTCTTAGCGTGTGGTCTTTGATTGCGTCATTGGATTACAAGCTTTTCCGAAATTTAATGTGTGAAAATATGAGTAATGTTATAAATAATTTTGATATAATAAATGTTTTGTAAAATAAATTCTATATATGAATTTAACTTTAACATTTGATTTTGAATGAATTTTAGTTTTGGAGATTCTAGTTTTAACCCCCCGGGAGAGAAAATTTCCGAAAAAATGTATGTGTGGTGATTGAATATATTGTAACCCCTCAATAACCGGCTATTGCCTTTTTGTACGATGACAGTCATCTTTACCGACTCTTTTGCTAACATTTGGAGTCAGACTTCGTCTTTTCCTATGACATTCTCACTACTCAAAAATGAATAACCACTACATTGTTTGAAAACACAACTCTCTCTCTCTCTTAGCACTTGAATATCATGTAATCATTGATTATGTTCGTTGACTTTTCTCCTTGTCGCCACATCATTTTGCCCGCGGTCCAGAAAACGCCCTCCTTGCTCTCATTGGATGCTCCTTAGTGCGATGCCGTATCTTTGCATTATTGGTTTTCAGTTTCCAATGAAACTTGGTTTAATCTTGACCCTAGGACATTTTGCCCCAACCACACCTGCAATTTGTGTGACGTGTATTTATTGGGGTCAGGACATTCTGGGCCAAGACTATCATTAAACGGTGATTAAAAGTCTGCACTTTATTTTATCGTAAACATAAAACACTGCATATGATATCTACTGGTCTCACATTCTCCCCTTCGCACAAAGAACACACAAAAACCGCCTATAAAATTATGACTAAGAAAAATTTCTCGAAAAATAATCAGAACGGAAACATTCAACTTGACTTTGCCAAGTTTATAATTGTCATGCTGCACCACTGAAAGTTTATCATACAAGCATTGTGCCGTTATTATGTACCAAGGAAGAGTTCACTTGTCACCTGATACAAATCTAGAATTGTCATGTTGTACCACTGAAAGTTTTTTTACAACATTATATCATCCTTAATATGTGCTAATCTTACATATACATTAGGTCTAGTAGCTTAAAACAATGGATAAAATAAAATGTTGACTATTTTACTATATAATTGTTATATTCACATTCACTCATAGCTAGTATTTAGATATTTATATGCATCTATGGTGTACCAATATTAAATAAATCCTTTAGTCAACATTTTAAAGTTAAATTTTAGAGATTGGTTTTCTGATATTGTATAAAATATCTTTAAAACCCTGTTTTCTCAGAAATTGCATCTTTTAAAAGTTCGATGCTTAAATTGATATAACTCCAAAAAGTTTGAGCTGGAACTATAAAATTTGAAACGTAACTTGTCTATAACATTAACTTCAATATTCCCCAATTTGTCCTCCAATTTGTCATAGTATCTAAAATCGTAAATGTAAAATTTACTGCCTTTGATACACAAATATCTTATATAAAAAGAGAGATTTTTATTAAACTATTTTTTTAAAATGTTTTTCTTATCAGTATACAAAAATATTCTGAAGGAATATGTTTTTTTCCAGCAATACTATATTTTGTAAATAGCGTGTTTTAATTCATATATCAGTTTTAAAACTTCAATTTTTCTTTAAGTTTAAAATTTTGTTAAATATTTTTATTATACACTAGCAGCATACCCGTTCTTCGTACAGAATATATAATATAAAGAAACTTATAATTCGCAATCATGTGAAAATTCTGTTAAAATATTAAATTTATTGCTCCTAAAGAGAAGTTTAAGAATATCTGTTCTCACTATGCAAAATTATCTTCACGGGCAGATCTGAAGAATAAAACATCCTGGTCCCTTTTGTAAGCAAATTTACAAAAAAAAAAGGAATTGAATCAATATATGCAACCCCGTACTACTTATATTGTCGCAGATTAGAAAATATACCAGTGTGTTAGTAGAAGATTATTCGTATTACAATATGAGTCTCAAAAGTATTTGCCAAAATAAAAGAGATGACGTAATAAATTGAAAATATCAATAATCCCGTAATCTTTATACCAGAAGGTTGTAATTGATTCCAATATATGCCAATATATATCAAAATATATGCCAATATACCTGTACTACTTATATTCTCGAAGATTAGAAGATATACCCGTGCATTTGTAGAAGATTACTCGTACAACGTACTATATATGAGTTTCAACAATTTTCGTCATAAATAAACAATGGCATAATAATTTGAAAATATCAATAATCCCTGAATCAACAGTCCCCGAAAATATCTATGATAATAATGTTTAAATCTGAAGACCGTAATTGATATTATCCAGTCAAAAATGCAATGTCAATGAAATTTATTTTATATACATATCTTTATTATTCAAATCGGAAAAGATTTAATAAAAATCGTATGGCACATAACACATTGGATCCGTTGCTAAACGACATATCATTTGCTTCAAATAAATTGATGGAAATCATATCGTCTGAATAATGCTATCTCCATGAAAGATTTGGCGACATTTTCGTCAATTTAGCGATAACTTAAAAAATCGCTAAATTTATCGCCAAGTGGGACTGTAGAACTGATAGTCCCATTTTGCGACAAATTGACGAAACATCATCACAATACTATCCCCTAACAAAACACAATTAATTTCATTTATTAAGCGCAATTTTATCAATTCCATGATATTTTTATGGATTTACAAATATTTTTATCAATTTGGTGATATTAAAAAAAATTGTTAAATGTGTTACTAAGTAGGATGGATGGACTGACCGACAAATGCTACTGAAACATCATTTCAGTACCCTATTCTAAAAAACCAAATTTAATTTCATTGATTTACGTCATTGTTATCAATTTGGAGACATTTCCGCTAATTTGGTAAACGTTTAATAAAAGTTACCAAGTTAGTTATATTCCGCCAAATTCGTAGCTCTGAATTTGCAGATCTGATGAATAAAATATCCTGATCCCGTTTGTATATACTAAATGAAAACACTAAAACAGTATAAGATACACCCGTTCTATTTTTTTCTGTTTCAACAATCGGCTAAATGAATTTATTGGATAAACACAATATATGAGTTTATTAGCTAAACACAATATATGAGCTTGAAACCTCTTTGCTAAAATAAATGAAAGTGATGCACGCAGGCCGCAATTTATATAATTAAAAGAACAATCAAACCGTTCATTTATAAAATATATTTTTACATCCATTTATTTAATATTCAAATAGAAAAAATAATAATAAATATTAACAACACATTTAATTTCATTCCGTTGCCGAGCAACATGATATAAGATTGAATCTTCCTCATAAAATACGAAATTAAATAGGCATTTTGATTTCTTTATACTTTTCATTGTTGAGTAAAAGCTTGTGAAAGATAACCCATGGAGGTAGATTTTTCCATTTAAATTCATGTTTTAAACAATTCATGCTTTCCGATAGTGACTAATTAATGCAAAAATCCTGCACCAAACTCGGAAATAAAGTTTTATTTTATTTTGATATTTTAAACAAACGATTTTCATCCTTTCTGTTTGAATAAACCACGGAGTTGGAGAGTAGAACTCTTAGGGAAAAGTTTCGTTTTTCATTAATATCTCGAAAACCCCTGGTCTTAGAAATTCGAAACTTGGGCAAAATTTATGGGGGGCTATTTTAAGGTTATCTACAAACTTTCATTGAATTCGATTCAGCCGTTTTCCCGTGATGATGAGACAAACGAAAATTTCGTTTTTTTACTAATATCTCGAGAACCACTGCTCGTAGAAGCTCAAAACACAGACTAAATTTTAAGGGGGGCTATTTCTAGGCTACCCACAAAATTTCATCAAATTCAGTTCAGCCATTCTCCCGTGATGATGGGACAAACAGACAGACAGACAGATTTTCAATTTTATATATATAGATTTTATTTATTTACATAGTATATTTACACCCAATAAAATAAAAACATTTCTCTAAACATTTTGAATAAGACTATTTATTAATAAAAGAAATATGTTGTTGTACTTGACAATCTATTTTACAATAGATATGAAAAGGCCAACGACCGTACCGTGCTGAAAACACCGGTTCTCGTTAGATCACCGAAGTCAGGCAGCATCGGGCGCGGTTAGTACTTGGGTGGGTGACCACCTGGGAACACCGCGTGTTGTTGGCTCTTTTCGGGCGCGGCAGCCCAGTGGTTAGCGCGCGATTCTCGCCGCTGCCAGAACTGCCGCCGTGTTCATGCGGAGTACGATCACGTTAAACATGTGGGTCCGTAAGTCCTTCCGAGAGGTTGGTGGTAGGGGAAGGAGGGTACGGTCCCTGTGGATGCCTCCCCCACTGGGTTCCGGTCTAAATTGGGTGGCACTTTCCGGACGTCCAAACAGTTACCTTACACCTTTCTGGTAGGTCGGACGGTCTGGGTCTCAACAACAACAATAGATATGAAAAGGTCTGAAGGTGATTGGACAATCGATATTCTAAGCACCCATTCCGAATTGGTTGCATTTTCCCTCATCCCCCTGTGACATTGGACCCATAGACAATCTATACAAATAGACAAAGCACTTAATGGTAATATCATATAGCCAGGGGGCATGGTTGTCATATGTTTCTCTTTAACTGACCTTTCTTAAGTTGAATGAGGACACATTTGTGACAGCAGTGACATTGAACGATGACCAACCAATCCTGGTCGGCTAATTAGTTCCAATAGAAATAGAAATATCAGGATAATAAAACATAACAGTGCCAGTAACCTTTTGAAATCACCGGTTCAACAGTCCTAGACTAACCTTGCTCGACGAGTTTTCGTAAATGCATAGGGAAAGCTAGTATCTCAGTATGTTTATCTGTCACACTGTGACAAAGTTGTAACAATGTTGTCACAATGCAGTATACTCCCGATAATCCATCAGTCACCGGGTTGGAGGTGTGACGGAAAAGTTTAAATAGACGAATAAGCGAACGAGAACGAAATGCTGATTAGCAATTCGTTTAAAATATGCGAATATTGCTTTTAACATTGATTGAAACATTCTTAAAACCATGCGTATTTAAAAATATAATGCTATTTTATATAAAAATTACACAACTGTTGGCAATAAGTAAACAATATAATGAGACAAATTTAGCATCTTACAAAAAAAATAATAATAAAATGAGTGTGTTATATATTTTTGTTGGTTTTTTCTTAATGCCTTTCGAATTGCAGCAATATTTTGAATTCTGTGTAATAAGAGCACTTTGATAATATCTGTTTCGTCATGTCTCTAAAACCAGTTAGTTGATTTAGAGAAAATAGTTTCTGCTTCGTATGACTGGCGTTGCTTCCTGGTATCATTTGTCAATTGTTCATAACTCGTTATTCTTTTTTTCATCAGAAATGAAATATTAAGGAAATATAAGATAGGGGAATACAAGAAAGAAAAGGATTGACACTGGACAGGGTAAAAAAAATAATAATGGAGCAACAGGGGCAGTTAACCGAGTGTGGCAATGTTAGAGTAGCCAATAAAAGGCAATTGATTAATTGTCAATTTGGCCACTTTTGAGAAATGCCACCAAACTAGCGATAACTCTATAGGTGTGAAAATGAAATCAAATCTCGTTGATAATACCAATTGCTTTGCGAAAAATGTTTATTTAACATTCTTGATTCAAAGCATAGCAAGCATATTGCTGGTAGAACTGGTATGTTTTGTTAGGGTGTTGTACAGAAATTGCTCTTTGTTAGGGGGATCTAGGAGATCGTGAGATAATTTAATTTTGTTAGAAGTTTTATAGTATTTTGTTATAGTTCATTATGTGGTCCTACAATAATTATGTATTTTTTGGCTAGTTGTATAGTAATTATGTTTCGTTAGGTGATTTCATGGTAATTAATAATAATTCTTTTAGCGGGAAGAAATTTTTGTAGTTCTCGCCTTGTATCAATTTCCTTAAAAACACCCCAACCGAATACTTTATGCATTTTCTTACCACTTCTACAGGGCTTTGGCAGAAATTTTAATAAACTGGTTAATTTAAAATGTGTTTTTATGACTGTAATGTTTTCTTTGAAATCGAAAAGGATTAAAACTTTTCTTGTTACCTTCATCGGTTGCAAAGTGTTTCAAAGAAATAGGATGCGTAAGATTTTGCATAGAAGCGTCTTTTCCTTTTACGTATCTAATACATAAAAAGACAAATTTCAATATATTTTTTTAACTTCATGTATCAAAATAAAAAAATCCAATAAACTCTTCTAACTTAAACAACTCTTGAACCACGCGATGAAATTTAACGATATTTCTTTTCAGACAACGAGGCTCATTTCATGGAATAATCTTATGTAAATTTAATATTCCTATAGTGAAGTTGGAAATAACAAACTTAAAAATCTGTTTCTGTTTGGCTGCCAATTTTATACCTGCAACCGGAGATCAAACAGTTCAACGCATTTGCATATATTTTTACATTGTTTTGCTAAATTTAATAAAATATAGGTTTATGGTTAAAAATAATTTCCATTTTGTACCATTTTAGCATATGAAAATGAAACTTACAAAATAGAACCAATTTAGATATCTCCTGAAATACGTAATCTATAACGATGATTTTTTTAAAACAATGAGACATAACACACCAGAACCATGACACAGAAACTCGAATTCAAATTTTTGACCCCATTACAATGCCTTTTCCATACATTATACTAGAAGGTACCCGTCATATGACGGAATTAAAAATTTGCAAAGCATTGCCTCCCATTTAGCGTTATTTTTATCAATTTGGTGACATTTTTATTAATTTGGCGACATTTTCGTCAATTTGACAATATTTAAAAAGTCGTCAAGTTTGCGACATCCCGCCAAATTTTTTTAAGCATTACGGACGTGCGGAGGAATTGGTTATTCTTACAGTCGTGTGTTGCGTTATTTCCAAGATATTGGATTTTCATCAATTGGTCTTCATTTTCATTGATTTAGCTTCAATTTTATCAATTTGGCGATATTTTCTTCAATTTAACAGCATTTCAAAAACTCGCCAAGTTAGCGATATGCCGCCAAAATTCGTCGCCAGAATTTCGCCAAGTGTTACAGAAGGAGAAATAGGTTATTCTTATAGTAGATACATTAAAAAAATCTCGCCAAGTTGGCGATATTCCGTCAGTTTCGGCACTAAAATTAGTAAAAATATATACTTAAAATAGTATAAAAATCAATTTAGTGAACACATAAAAATATTCAATAATTTCAATCTATCGATTGATGTCGTATTCCGAAACATTTCATCTGTTGTTTTACCCCCAAACTTTCGCATACTTTATAAGTAACACTAAAGCTGATAATGCATAATTGGAAATTTACGGCGGTGCTAAAATGCACGGACATAAAAGAGTCTCCATTAGATGACACCCGGGTATTGTTTGGAATATAAATGTGACAGAAAGCCTCTTAGCGAATTGAGAGTTATTTCCTGTTCATTCGCAATTGCACCTTAAGGTGTAAGGGCAAACCAATGCGAAAAGAGGATATTCGCTGTTTAGGTACTGGACGTTTTGGATTGGATTGTAAACATATTCTATGATGATGCATTCTTTAAAGAACCCGAACAGGGTGACATTTGCCGTCTACCAAGAGATGAAACCAATGAATAAGTTAGTAGTAGTCTTATACAATTAAAAGGATAATTACAAATGTTTTTAAAGAATTTACAACTAGATGGGTTTTTCAACGGATGGCATTAAAATGCCTAAATTGCATAGATGATGTAGTGACAATAAACTACCTACAGTAAAACATATCCCATCTACTTTTCACTCCTTTTTGTTCTATATTGTTTAAGTCCACTTATGTAAATATATGGAGCACGGAGTTAGATAGAAGGAGATAAAGCGTCTGTGAAGGAAAGCATTTAAAATATCATAATGTTTTAAAATTATATCTAGGTGTTACTAGTGCTAGTAAAATCCTATATGTTCTCATTTGACACAGCAGGATGGTATATATATATATTTTTTGATTATTACTTTCTCATACTATTGAATATAGTAAAGAGACAATATTAATTTAACAAAAATTTATGATTTTAAGATTTTGATTCCAATATAAGTTCTAAGACCTCCTGAACACGTTTTGACTATTTTTAGAGTCTACCTGTCTGTGGTTGGTTTCTTATAGCTGCCATAAATATTAATAGATTTTCAAGAAAATTTTTATCCGATTTTGTTAACAAGAAATCTAGAACCAGATAGAATTTTTTGAAATTCGAGAGAAAATTTCGAAATTTTATATTTCTTTAATATGGCAGCATAGGATAAAATTTGACATAATTATGGATAAAAGGCGTTATATATGGCTTAATGACCCCAAAACTTCACAGTTTCAATCACTGTTATTTAATATAGCCGCGACTAAATTTTTATGCTCCCGACATCATTAGCCACCCTCAGAGGGGGCAAGTCACCCCCCCCCCCGAGGGTGTACATTGTCAAACTGGATATAAATCGGAAGATTTCTTCAAGCCCATTAAAATACATTCTAAGTTCTTTTATTATGATCATTTGCAAAAAAATTAATCACAAGTAACTTAAAAAGAGATTCTGGTATAAAAAAGTTGCGTTGAGCTCCCACCTCCAGTTACTTTTTAAAATGAATTTATTTAATTATAAGTAGAAGTAATCTGTATTTTTTATTCGTTGTAGAACTGGGTGCATATTATATGGAGATAAAAATAAATTGAAAGATAAACTGAATTTGATCGCATAGAAATATTTTGTTTTGTTTGAGACCTAATTTACATTATTTTGATAGTTTTTCTGGGAAATTTAACGTTAAAAAATATTATTTAATTCAATACTGGCATTTTGTCATAGAAAGGTAAGCAATGCAGCGGGATATATCATATCGCAAGTTTTAACTCTTTTCCTTTATTTACATGATCTTTAATGTGAAGCTATCTCAATTCATATTATACTACTATTCACATTCTACTACTACATTACTATTATATTTATATTATAATCCGTATCAGAATAAAAAATTGCATATTTTTTAATTTTTTTCTTCGCAAATTAATCTTAAATGGTAATTTTTTTTTTAATATTACTTTTTCAAGTAGGCACAAGGTCTGAGGTCTGTCACACCGATGGATAAGATAAATTTGACTTATATGTGTTAATGTATGTTATTTTATTACCATTTACACCCAAAGGAGAGTTTAAACTATCATATTTCCTCATTGATTATACTATAATTGTCCTATTTATTCTATGATATTGTTCCGCAATTATCCTATTTTTAGATAGGAAATGATACTATAATTTCTAATCATTCGAATTCTAATCAAGAGAAATACTATATGTATGTTATTCAGTTCCAGCCAGTTATTACGAAATATATCCGTACATAAGATATCATGGAGGTACATGCATTCTTGAGCCATCATGTCCGCAAATATCACATATGAGGAATTCTAAAGAAGACGGACATATTTTCAAAAAACGTTCCAAATAAGTTGAGGAGTTAAAACTCATTTATCCCAAATCTTTGAATTCGAATATATTCGAAACAGACACAAATCTCTCTATACAAAAATATTGGAAAATAGAAATAATTTATATACTGATTCATAGAATTCTTGCGCTTCCAAGATGGCAAAATGCACACAAAGGTGTGTTTTCTAAGCGTCATGTGACCTGCAATAAATTATCCTGAAAAGTCATTACGTTTAAGGAGCAATTATCTCCATTAAATTAACTACAGTGGCATACAACGAAAATGCTCTCAGAATCAAATATTGTATCCTTTGAAAGAATATTAAATTCTTATGTTACTCAAGAAATGCAGAACTATGAACTAGAATTATGAAATTCCGTCACTATTTTCTGCATTTGTTTTCAAGTATCAACAATTGTAGTTCGCAATTTCTAACTCGCAATTTCTCGTATTACATCTATATATACTAATTGCCAAGTGTCCGTCTGTCCGTCTGTCCGTCTATCTGTCTGTCCGTCTGTCTGTCTGTCTGCCACGCTTTTTTAGGCACTTCCCGAATAGATAGAGACTTGCAATTTGTTACACGGCTCTGTTGTTCGATAAAAAACCCTGGAAAAATCGAATTCTTCGAAAACATTCTATAGAGGGGGTGCCCCACACCAAAACGTTCGAAAAGTGAAATGATGGGAAAGCATGCTTTGCGATGAGACATAGACTTCAAATTTGGTGTATGGGTAAACCGTTTGAAAGGAAAAAAGTGTACAATTTCAGATTTCGAATATTTTCTACTTAAGGGGGTGCTGCATACCAAAATGTTCGATTTACCGAATAAATGAGAAACGGCTATATTAAAATTTGATAGAGGCTTGATATCTGGTATATGGGCGAATAATGTGATAGTAAACCCAATGAAAATGGATTTTTTCAAAAATGCATATTTAAGGGGGGTGGGTACTGTACACAAAGACATTCGAAAGGTGAATTGATAGAAAAAGCATGCTTTGCAATGAGATAGAGACTTCAAATATGGTGTAGAGGTAAATAGTTGGAAAGGTAGAAAGTGTGCAATTTCAGTTTTCCAACATTTGCTACTGTAGGGGGTGCCGCTCATTGAAATATTCGATTTGTCGAACAAATTGAAAACGGCTCCTTTGCAATGTGATAGAAGCTTGAAATTTAGTATATGGGCTCATCATTTGAAAAACAAACCCAAGATGAATACGGTTTTTCAAAAATGTTCATTTAAGAGGGTGCAACACAGAAAACTTTCAAAAGATGAAGTGATAGAAAAACATGCTTCGCGATAAGATAGAGACTTCAAATTTTGTGTACGGAGAGATAGTTTGAAAGGAAGAAAGTGTGCATTTTCAGATTTCCAATATTTGCTACTTTAGGGTATGCCGCACACCAATATGTTCGATTTTCCGAATAATGAGACACGCTTCTTTTTAAATGTGATACAGGCTTGATATTTGGTATATGAGCCAATCATCAGATAAAAAACTCAAGATGAACAGAGTATTTCATTTATGAGTCTGCTCCACAGAAAAACATTCGAAAGAGGAAATGATAAATTAGCATGCTTTGGGGTGAGATAGAGACTTTAATTTGTTGTACGGGTAGATAGTTCTAAAGGAAGAAGTGCGCAATATAAGTTTTCCAATATTTTCTTCTTTAGGGGTTCTGCACATCAAAATATTCGAGTTGCCGAATAAATGTGAAACGCGAATTATTCGAAAATTTACATTATTTAGGTATTGCTTATTGTAAAACCGTTGATATTCAACGGGTATTCTTCTAGTATCATTCTAAACACTGAGCATCCTCATATATCATCTATGGTAGCAATACTGAGAAACCTACATTTATCGTCGCATCAACGACTCTCGGTCTTCTTAAACTTTTCGAAATTCGCCAATTGAGCGATATTTTCCCAAATTTATCGCCAAGCGATCGGAACCTCACCATAATAACAATTAATTGCAGTAAATATTGCTTTCAACCTATAAGATTTTTAAGACAGGACAATGATATAAAAGCAGTGATATAATTGCTGCAGAATATGTATTTGCATACAATGTTATATTATGATTGTTTACTAGCAGATGTACCTGATATTGCGCGTGATTTAAATGTGTTCAAATTCCTGTAGTATTATAAATGATACAGTTCTTTAAAAACTTGTATTAAAGTGATTGATTCAATTCTCTAAAAATAAATATACAAATTTATTCTCTCGCTAAATAACATTATCTTCATAGGTAGATCATAAGAATAAAACATCCTGGGCTCATTTTTAAATAAATTGACGAATAATAGGAAGCTTGGTCAACATAAACTAAGATAAATAATAATGCGATAGAAAATATGAGTCTGAAAAATATTTTCTGAATTAAAACAAATAACTTAAGTAATTGAAAATTTCAATAATTCTCGTAATCTTATATCCCAAGATAATAACTAATGTAACCCAATAAAAAAATATAATACAGTTAATTTATATAATTTATTTTATAATATTGCATTTATTATTTAAATCGTATAAATTAAAAAATAGTCTGCCGTATAAACCAATATTCAACAAGAAAGATTAATCATGATTAAAGCATTGATTAAGAAACCCTTTCCAACTGACTTGCAATTTTAATTAAACATCTCTAAAATGCGATACATTCAGCGATGCTATTTAAAAAATTATCATAATACAATAATTGGAAACTTAAAACTTCATCTAAAAAGGCTATGCTATAAAATCGCTTGCTTCTCTATCTAGTAAAATCAATGAATATTCCATTAATATCACTTATATTTCAAACTCTCGGTTGGCATTTATTATTTAAATCGTATAAATTAAAAAAAAATAGTCTGCCGTATAAACCTATATTAAAAAAATAGTTTGCCGTATAAACCAATATTCAACAAGAAAGATTAATCATGATTAAAGCATTGATTAAGAAACCCTTTCCAACTGACTTGCAATTTTAATTAAACATCTCTAAAATGTGATACATTCAGCGATGATATTTAAAAAGTTATCATAATACAATAATTAGAAACTTAAAACTTTATCTAAAAAGGCAATGCTACAAAATCGCTTGCTTCTCTATCTAGTAAAATCAATGAATATTCCATTAATATCACTTATATTTCAAACTCCAGAGCTAAATAATTTTGCTGTAAAAAATTCAGCAACTTTTATACAGCTCATCTTACAATCGCTTATTTTGTTTACTTTTTGCATACGTTAAAATAGGGCTTCATTGTAGAAATAATCAAAGTTTAGTGATCATTTAAAATAAAAAATATTGTAATTGCGTGAGCACAGAATTTAGAAACACAGATAATGCGAAAACATAAAATGGTTTTACGATGGATGCAACACTAAATATAAATACAAGAAAGATCAATCATGCATAAAGCATTGATTATAAAACTCTATCCAACTGTAATTTTATTTAAACATCTCTAAAATACGACACATTCAGCGGCGATATTATCTTAATTATCACAGAACTACAATAATTTATTTTACTTGGAAAAATAAGACAATGGAGGTAAAAGTACGTTCTAACTCCATCCTTAAAACTTCATTCATACTTTATTCAAATGACGTCATCGAAATGTCGTTTGAATAGTTTGACTCTCTATGTAAAAACAGGGAGTATTTCATTCATTCATTTTTATTCGAGACTCCACAGTTAAATAATTTTGAGAGAAAAAAATTCAGCAATTCTTATACAACTCATCTTACAATTACTTGTTTATATTTTACATTCATTAAAGTTAGGCTTCGTTGTAGAGATAATCAAAATTTGATGATCATTTAAACTCAAAAATATTGCATTATTTCGCAGAATATGGATGCACAGAAAACACGCAAAAATAAAGCGGTTTTAGGACGGATGCAACACTAAATATAAATTAAAAAGAACTTTGAAAATCAAAATTTTGACACAAGATGGATGCCACATTTTATTTTGAAGTGGGTCACGTAACCATTTCATATTATATGGGTTTCATTATTATTTTAATTTTTATTTAAATAACTACCAAACATATTTTGCTGAATTTTTTTTTATATATTTTATGGGATAATATGAATGCTTCCTAACATTTTCGAATCAATTTGTGAATTTTAACTTTGCTTAAAAAATGTTTGGAAAATTATGTCCCATAGGGTTCAATGTATTTCATTTTTTCAACCCGGGTTCAATCCAAAACTAATTGAGTGATATTATTTATTTACATTCTCATAGGTCTCATTACTTTCATGTCCCTCAGGTCGTCTTAACAACATGCTAAAATTTCATTTTGATAAAGTCATTTTTACGACAGTTATAGTGCGAACGGACAGACATACAGACAGAATGAACAAAGCCATAAACACTTTGCAACTATGTTGTAAAGTGTTAAAAAATAGTCTTCCGTATAAACCCATTTGATTTATTTCCGTTGTTAAACAACATAAATTTCCGTAAAAAAATCATCTGCATAATGCTATTTCTATAGCAGATTTAATTTTGATTTTTTGTTATTATTTCAACAAACCCTGGTCCTAGACTCTCAAAACATGAAAGTGCGCAGTGAAGTAAGGAATATCCATACCAAAGTTGAAATTTTTTTTTGTCAAAAACTGTGGATTTGTATACAGAACAGAGAAGCAGACAAATAAACATTCTTTCAATTTTTATATTTATAAAATACAGGGTGGCCATAAAATAACGTGAGGTGTTCAGAAGTCTCTAGCGAGTGATGTATTGGACGAAATGTAACAAAATTCGGTTGGCGTACACAGTGGAACATGCGGTTTCGATTTCTAAAAAAAAGTTAGTTCCAAAAGTCGCCTCCAGGGGAAATTTTGACGCTGTTTATGGAGTAAAATGCACTATTTTGCATAGCCGCGTTCCATGTAGCGATCACGTTGATAAAAGGAAAGGCTATGAGAATTCTCATCATTCGGAGGCGAACTACCTAGTACCTTTCGATGTCTCTTACCCTACGCCATCGAGCTTTGTTAATCAAGCTGTATTATCAGCGGAACGAGAATGCCAATGTTATGCTGTCCTTCGTGAACTTCGGCGGTTGAAGAAGATACGACGAGGACCGATAAGCTTAACAAACTTACAAAACATGATTCAACGATTTGAAACTACTGGCAGAAAATGTCGTGCAACGCATGCAGTTTTTGGAACGTCACAATGGTGGTCATATTGAACCTCATTTGTAATGAACAGTACTCATTGTCATGTATTGTTAACAAAATTGATGTGTACTGTCCCATTTGGCATTTACCCATTCATTATTCACACTACTATACTTTTTCAGCGCCAAAATTTCCCCTGGTAGCGATTTTGGATTATTATTTTTTTTTTTTAACTCGAAACTGCATGTTCCACTGTGTCGTCCTCTCACCGAATATTGTTACGTTTCGGCCAATACATTACTCGCTAGCGGGCTCTAAACACCTCACGTTATTTTATGGCCACCCTGTATATTGTTTTTCATTCGGTAGTTATACAGTATAACATATTCAATTCGGTAGATATACAGTATAACATATTCAATTCGGTACTCATATAGAATAGCATACTCAATTAGTTATGGTACAGAGTTCACTTCGACAATAAGAGCTTGCAATTTCGTCCCAGTATCACAACAGTAGATCATCGGTTGGCCTGTTTGAAGATCTAGGATTCGGCTGAAAGGTGCTTTACAATGGCCCCCAAACAAATCAACCCTGTAGGTTAGTACAAAGATGTCCGAGGTCTGATAATGGATTCAGTGGACTTTGGGACGTGGAGCACCGATTTCAAAATTAGGAGAATAACGAGCACACAGGAGGCTAACCTGGAGGATAAAAATAGCATCAGTCCAGGGTTCGATTTCCGGTTGGGGCAGAAAGGTTCTTTACAATGTATACAGTAAAATATAAGTTCAAATTTATAATGCAGGTTTATTTATCAAGGTCATTCTTATGTGTATGAAAGACACGAAAGGATTTGGTTTAAAATATAGCTCAAAGACTGAACGAAAAAATATTCTCTCTTATTCCCTTTCTCTGTTATTGTACTTAAAACCCCTTTCGATCACGAAGTAATGCATAGCACAATAACTGATATAATGCAGGAGTGGGAAATTTACGACCACAGAAATAACAAAGTGAACGAACAGAAAAGGATATACCATTATATGACACCTAGGTATTGTTCCGAAAATAAATGCCACAGATCACTTGTTTTCCAGTTGAGAGTTATTTCTTAACCATTTGAAACCGTACACCAAGTTGTGAAGGTCAGCAAACCAATGCGGGAAAGACAAAATATTATTTTTTAAATCCCAGTGAAACTTTTATTGTCGATTTAAAAACTCTATACCAAGATCATGTATTCTCTGAGGAGCCAAAGGAGAATGACTTTTGCCGTCTACCAGGAATTAAGACTAATAGACAAGTAAGTTAAATTTGGAGATAAACTTATTTAAGGTGGAAAGAGAAATAGAATTAAAGCATTATTTCTTTCAGCGTTTCTTAGAATAACTCTTTTTTTTTTGTTGCTTTTTTTCGCTAGGGTGCAATAATTTTTTAGTGGTAAAGATTTGATTAGGTGTCGATTAATTTTTGGAAATAAAAGTTTTATTTTGGGCAGATTCTGTAAGCAAGTGAATATTCTAAAGATATAGGTGCGTCTTTTCTAAATTTGTAAAAAATAATTATTTGAATTTTTTGCTTCAATTACGTATTGTAAGTACCCAGTACTGTTGATTATTCGACGCCTATCAGTGAAAATAAAAGCGATATGAACCATACCAAGTTTCATGTACTTTGCTTGATAATTGCGAAAGATTTTGCGGTTTATGTGTGAAAGTAAAATTTTTAATATCTCGTGAAAGGTTAGTGATAATTATTAACTATTTTGGTCAATTTATTTCTAGTTAAAGGCACTTACAAAGAATTTACTCAATTGACAACAGTGGAAATATTTAATTTATTACGATTCATTCAGTTTTATATATTAAGCATGCAATATTTCGAAAACAGAGCATAATATTGCTCTGTGTATTATGACATACGCTTCGAAATAAAAAAATTACACGAAATAGCTATTTTGAAATTAAATTTCAGAGTGCACTATGACGATAAAAACTTGCATTTCCATCCCAAAGGTATAGCGTCTTCAAAGGTATAGCGTAAAGGTAGAGCGTACTTCAAAAGTATAACGTCTGCCGGCCAGTACGAAGATCCGTGGTTAGGTTTCCGATTGGGGCAGCAATATTCTGTACAATGGCGCCAAAATAAATCCACCCTGCAGGTTAGTGCAAAGTTGTCGGAGCTCTGAAAGTGACCCTAGTACCATTAGCACGGATTCAGTGGATTCTGGTATATTAAGCGCCGATTTCAAAATCGGGCTGTCAACGACCACGCATGAAGCTAACTTGAGGTAAAAATAGCGAGAAGTGGTTAGTCATATTGTGAGTTATACGTCAATCTGACATTAGAGGGTAGAGCACGCAGAGTCCACTTTGACAAAAAGAGCTTGTTTTTCCGTCCCAGTAGCTGAACAGTAGAGCTTTAGCTGGCCAGTATGAAGATCCTCAGTTCGATTCCTTCGGTTGGGGAAACAAGGTTCTTTGTAAAATATCAGAGTAATTATTACTTTTTAATTTGTTTTCTATTTTCTGAAAAGAATATGAGAAAAGTTGAAGGTGTTCCCATGCTTATTTTCAAAATTCCATTGCTTTCTGTAGTGTATCGATCGAAATAAGTGTTCATTTATTCGATTTGCTCAATTTGTTTCCAGATATACAATGATTGATCGATGTCGAAAACGTACAATTTCTAATATCCCGAGAAAGGCCCATGATAACACCTAAACATTTGGATTAAAAGTAGTGACAAATAATTTGCTTATTTTATAAAAGCGAATATATATATATATATATATATATATATATATATATATATATATATATATATATATATAAAATGAAAGATTTTAATCGAGAACTATGCATAAACTACTGTATGTACAAAAAAAAGCATCTCTAGCACATCTGTTACAAATGAGTAACTATAGACCAAGACTAAGGATAAAAATAGAAGGTAACATATCACTACAATGGAAAGGGGGATGAGAAGAATATTAGGATACAAAAATCACAATTAAAAAGTATATATGAATATAGATAAAAATGAAAAAGAAAACACGGTAAAAATGAGAAAAGGCAATAATAATTAGCTCAAGATAAAAGATTAAGACATATATATATATATATATGATTTCTTTTTTTCCGTTTTAGGTAAGAAATGTGAGAAACCCTAAGAATATCGGAGCGTTAGTATTAACGAATGTTAGTTCATTTGTAAATTACAAAGTACTTGTAAAATAACTGTTTTTGCAACCATTTAAAATGTAACTAAACTTTGTAACGGTATTTTGTCTTTTGAAAAAAAATGTATGAAAAATCGAATGCCTTCCTTTGATTCGTTGGCCCAAAAATTAATATGCTTTTGACGTTAAATGAAAGAAGTAATAGCACCAAATTTCGTGCAATTAGCTTGATTGAGTCAAGGAGATTTAATAAGTACAAATAGACAAACATTATTGTAAACATGATTGATTCGTATTCAATAACACTTTAAGCTTGGAGATCCATCCAACTTTTAACAAAAAATTGGATTTTTGACACTGTTGCAATACGTTCTCTTTGCATAATTTTATGTATTGGTAGTAAAGTTAAAATGGAGAAGTTCAGGTTTATTGAAAATATCAGAAACATTTTGGCGCTCTTGAGAACCTTCAGAAGAAATCCTTAATTTGATATGCGAATATATTTTTCTAAATGCTGTAAAGGTTTGTTTTAATCCCGTTAGCCAATTATAATATTTAGAGCGTAGAAAAAAATTTTTTCGTGAAAAAATACTCATTAGTTCATTAAATGAAGAATCGCTGAAGTATTTTATTTTCACAAAAATGCAAAGTTTAACTAATTTGGACTAATTAGTCGCATGCATACAATTAAGCGTCTTCAGATGATTTTAGAATACATTATCCTAACAGGCTAAAAATCTTATCCATTTTATGCTTAGACAACAAGAAATATAAGCCTTCGCATGGTGGTAAATGGTGTGTACATTTACTTATGAAGCAATAGTAGGGTATTTTTATTCTCTTTTGCATATTTATTTCGTCTCCTACGAATTTTCGGGAAAACCGGCAATGTAATCTCCAGTACCCGAAATGGAAATCCTTAGTAAACCCCCAAACCTCCTCTAGAATTCGATACTGAATCCATATCAGTTATAATCTAAGCTATAGTATTTATAGCCAATCCTGAGAAGTAGATATTACAAGGAAAGTTTTTAAACAAGAAGTGAAAAAAACCCGAAAATGAAAATCTTTAGTAAACCCGTAACTCCGGGAGTATTTTATGCTAAATACATATTAATTATCCTCTAAGTTATATCTGTTGCAGATTCCGAGAAATAGATATTCCAAGGAAAATTTAGATGTTTTAATCGGAAGTGACATCGTCAGAATCGATAGTGAAAATGCTTATTGAGTCCATTTACACCTCCAGAATTTAATTATATTAGTACGATATCGGGGAACTCCACTTCAGTACAGATTGCTTGCAGCCGAAACCGATTAGTTTCAAAAGATTAGAGTCAAAATAACTCTACTTTGACTTGAATTACTAGCTGCTCTAATAGGAGCTGGCTTACTAGAATATTTCTGTAAAGCTTTTATGTCAATATTTCTAATATTGACATACGGACAGCAACACTTTGGAGTGACTCAACAGTTACTTTAAATTGAATACACAATGCACCAAATAGATGGAAAACGTTTGTATGTAGCCGTGTTACTAGAATTTGGACTTACACAAATCCCACTCAATGGCGACATTGTCAAGGAGCTTCAAATCCTTAGGACTTAATATCACGAGGCATTGCTTCTATAGCATTCAGCGCATTAAAGGCTTAATGGAAAGGACCACCATAGCTGGTTCAACCACCCCATTTGTGGTCTAATAACAAATCGTCTGAAAACTCAAACTCTTCTTCACAAGGTGAAGAAGGTGAACCGTCATATCAAGTGTTACTCGTAGCCACTTCAACTAAGGTTCTGGACATCGACCGCTTCATATCTTACTTAAAACTTCTTCGCACAACATCCCGGATGTTTCGCTTCATATCTAGCTGCCTGTTCAACAACTGTCTGGATAATTAACGGGTGTGGATTTGACAACCGCAAGCAGCTATTGGATACGTGAAACTCAAAATAGTTGTTCTCCATCTGAGATGGATGCACTCCAAAAGGGATATCCATTACCAAAAAAATAAAAAATCACGCTATTTAGTTCATTTATGGTAGATGGCCTTATACAGCTCGGATGTCGGTTGCAATTTGCCAATATTTCACCTACAACGAAAGAGGGTTCGCATGCATTTGATCAACTACTCCGATATACTCACATCCGTCTACATCATTTGGACATATTCGAGGAAGGCAAGCTATCAAGCGTATTCTCCATCAATATCTTTCATGCAAAATTGCCAGCAAAAGGAGGAAGGGAACTTAAGTAGAAACACGATCGTGTTACGCCATCTGAACTCTTTGAATTTTGTTGGCCCTTTGTTTGTAAAATCCTACGATTCATCGAAGAAAGCATATACATTTACTGTTCACATGTACCCTTTGCACGTGCTCTCTATTGAGAGCTCAACCCAGATACAACAGCAGATAGTTTTATGATGGTGCTCCAAAGAATTGTTGGACGCCTGTAGTCTGTTTATTTCAACAATGCAACAATTTTCCAAGCAACAAACAAAGAATTGGCCAGCATTTGGAACACGCTTTTGGCAGGTCTAGTACTTCAGTTCTACGCCCATCATGATATCTTCTGAAAATTCATTGCACCATGCGTAGTTTGGTGGGGAGGATGGTGGAAACATATGGTAGGAATCGCCAAACTTTGCTTACGAAAATCTCATGGCTGTACTCATAGAAAAATAACTCGCTACAGTATTAGTGGGTATTGGAGCCGCACTGAATAGTCGTCCATTAACACAAGAAATCGGAATAGATAATGCGGTTTAAACTCCTAGTCATTTCCTCACTGGAAATATATTGATATCTGTACCATCAGGATCCGAGCCTAACAATATCAAACTTACGCGTCTGTAGAAGATACAGCAAGATGTGACAGAAACATTCTGGCGAAAATGGACACGAGAATATTTGATTGATTTGAAAACATTCCACGAAGCTGGAAATGCACGAGAAAGGTCAAGGATAAGGATCAATGATCAAGATTAAAAGTTACCTCATCACATATGGAAAACAGCCCAAATAGAGAAACTTATTGAAGGACGAGATAATAGGATTCTTACCTGCATTTTAAAGAAAAAAGACAACAAAAAAATTTGTAAACCAGTACAACTGATCATACCATTGGAGGTTGATCAGAGTGGAGAGGATGCTATCATCCACTGCACAGGAATGTTCACGGAGCATGGCTCTGACTTCCACCATATACCCTGGTCAGAGCAAAGTACTGATTGAAACCCCATTGAGAACATTTGGGACATGTTGGAAAGACACATCCGACAACAATCTCCTATACCATCAACTGTACAGGAGCTTACGGCCTGTTTGTCCAATTACTGGCATTCTCTTCATCTGAATGCACTCGAGCATCTTGTTGAATCCATGCCTAATTGCATACGTGCTGTAATTTGGACTAAAGGCGATCCAATAAAATATTGAACCTGGGCCTAATTCACTGGCCGTTGCGTTAAGGTCCAATAAATAGCAATATTTGTGCCCTTCAGTTACAAGAACTACGACTGTGTACGTAGTCTAGCGTCTGTGAAATAGGCGTTGCAACAATTAACTCGTGAGACATCCCCGCTTTACTCTACCTGCAATCTTTTCCTCTGATTTCCTTTTCTTCTCTCCTTCCAATTAAATTATACAAAGTAGGATGAAAAAGTTCGGAGACTCTGCTGATATCTCCAGCCCTGATTGGAGAAGAGGGGAACTATATTACCGTGGCGTAGAGGCACATGTGACGCGAGATGTGAAAAGGAAGAAGCAGATCCGCAGTAAAGGGTTTTTCCAGACAATGCGTGTCAGTGAACTGTTCAAGTTCGTCGAAAACGGAAATGGCGTTTGAAGAAACATTGCACCTGCTGCAGCAATTGCACTGTTTCAAATGCCATTTCTGTTTTCGACGAACGCGAACAACTACAGTTCACTGGCACGTATTGTCTGGAAAAACACCTGCTATTTCTTTTGCAATGTTTTAACTGAGATTTTCTAAAATTTAGTGTCTATTCATACGGAGTAGCCTTTTTTATACATATATTGAAACGAAATCACTCTCATAAATTATAAATCAATCCTGAGAGAAATCCAATTTTAGTATTGCACATCCATTGCATTTAATCTGAAAGTTTACTCGGACGCCAATATAACAACCTCTTGGAAACGGAGTTACATATTTTTAGCTGGTTAGATGATACTTTGGCTATTGAACTATTGAAACAATTATATTTCTTTCTATATTTGAAGTGGACATTATACAAATCATAATTTAAAGAGAAATAATGGTATTTGTGCAGTTTACCGTAACCCCCACTGTGGTGCACTTTAAACATTGCTACCTTTTCGGCAAGATATATTTCTTCTTATGGGAAACTGAGTTGTTGCCAGAGAACGAACTCTTCGAAACATATTTATGTTTCGAAGAATTAGTTCTCTGGAGCAATAAAAAATAAAAGAACACGCAATGATAGTAGATAAAATGAAAATTTCACAAAATTAATAATAATTTAAAAAGCTTTTATGTACTTTTGAGTAATTTAAATTTTAAAGCAATTTATTTTTTTATTACTTTAATTTTAAAACACTTTGTTTATTTTTCGATACTATAAATTGAAAGAAAAAATTGTTTACTCCTCAATTGTTTGATATTCTTAGCTTTTTAAGTATTTAAATTTTGGAATATTTTGTTTGCTTTTCGATAATTTAAAATTTAAAAATCTTTTTTGTTACTTTCAACAGTCTTATTTTCGATAATTTAATTTTGTAAACACCTTATTTATTTTTCAGTAATTTATAAAATGTTTTAATTTCTTTTTAAAGAATTTAAATGTTTATAATGCTTTGTTTACATTTAAAGTTTCGTTACGTAGAGTGATATCTTGAAATAGCCAATGTTTTCCAACTGTACCGTTTTCTTTTTAGTAACCACAAAATAATGAGTTTCAGTGCATCACAATTGGCAAGTCATCATTTCTTTGGCTATTAATAATTTAGGAACGGTAAACCGCACAAGTACCGAAATAATATTATGTTGAGTGTAGTCTGTAAACGAAAGATTACATACCCTTAGCATTGCATTCTCCAGCTCATTGGATGAGATGATAAAAATGAAATTTAATTTTCCCTTATTCAAATGAAGATAATTTATTTCGATTACAATTTCTATTTCTGAATGAGATTCGAATCCAGAATCACTCTTTGAATAGAACAGAGAATTTCCACCTCTCCGATTTTCTAGTCAAAATTCGAAATGCTCATTCAGTTGAAAGGAATTTTAATCGAAAACACTTCCGGAAATTAGAACGCAGCTTTAATATCCGGATATATTTAAGCAGTTAAAGGTTTTATCGCCGAATATCGGTGGAATAAATGCCAGTTTGGAATGAAGTAATGCTGTAGTTTTAAAGTAACTAGCTGAGTGTACCACAGTTTACTACTGCATGGAAATTAACAAAGTTTCTGTTGTAGACAGCACATGATTTTCCTTACATAATACAATGACTTTATTTCTTTCAAAACAACTATATGATTTACGAATTTTAGGGCATACTATTTTAACTTTGAACCGTATATTAAAAATACGCTTTTGCCACAGGGACAACATGTAAAAGTACTTTGAAGTGCAAAATTAACTTATATTTCTTACTATTATAACTTGATAATTAACAGCTATAAAAAAAAATTGACAATGTCCGCTAAGAAATATCTTACGTATTAAAGAAAAATGTCTTTATGTATTTTTGCATGTTTCTTCCTGTAGCGGCAAACCTAAGCATCGTACGGCCACGAAATTCGGTACACAGATATTTCAAGACCTTATTAGGTGCGTGCACCTTGGCGTTATTTTTTTTAATTTCGAATCAGTGTTTTAGTTACTTTATGTTTTACTCTGATTTAGGTCGATGTTTACAGAAATTGATTCCTTCGCGACCTAAAATAATATCAAAGTTTCCATCTTGACACCATCGGAAATATCGGAAAATTATTTTTCAAACAAACTTCGAATAGAATCCATACAATTAATAGACGGATTTTGAAGAATATTTTTAAAATATATACTTTTCGCACGTTTAAAACGTCCGGGATATTTATATATTTTACTGCGATGTAAAATAATTGACGGATAATCCAAATTTTATAATTTAACCCAAGCTTCACTAAATATCACAGACTGTTTCAAAGCAAAAAAAAAAAAACTCCATGAAGCTATCCGTTCATTAATTATAAACTTTTTAAGTGAGCAAGTCTTCAAAATTTTTAATAGTTTTCTTTCGTTCTTCCTTCACTGCTAACCGTTACCGCAATCTTGTAGCAAATACATTTTAAAAAATTCCTCTTTTTCGAAGTCTTTTACTTATTTATTTATTTGATTTATGGAGAACTGAACCCCGCCCCCCCCCCCCCATCGACGTGAGTGGAAATTTAGCGACAATTTAAGAAGGATTTGAAGAAAATTGAGTAGTGTAAGTATTATTTAAGGGTAGGTATTATTACAGTCGTTTATTTACGACCCGGGTAACGCTGGAAAATTCGTTCTAGTATTCAGTCATAGTATTTAGTCATTTAATTTCGAAGATGGAATATTGTTACAATGGAAGTGTGGTGAGGTGAAATTTACATAAATACACTACTACTACTTACCCTACCATTACTTACCCTACTACTTACTACTACTACTTATTGTCTCCCAGTTGAACCTGCAGCAGTATAGTGGGATCTGAAAAGATCAAAGTACACTTGCGTTTCGCTAAAATAACTAGTCGATTTTGTGGCCACTAACACATTCATTAAACACATAAAATATTCAACATTGATAATAATAATAATATAATAAACACAATTACACAACATTCAAATCTGCCAAGCTTGGCCTCGGGGTGTACGGGCTAATTAATATATTTGCTATTAAATTTCTCATTAATTTTTTTTTAAATACAATTTACACAGTTTAAAATTTGCACTAACAATATGATTATATTAACACACAAATAACACATTGCATTACAATTGAACTTAAATATTATGATACCTCCGCCCAGATGAAATGTCTTGTAATCCAACATGGGATAATTCACAGTCTAAGATGTCTCGGGTATTCAATAACACAGTTCGTAAGGATGCACGGTTTATTGGAGATATCGCTGAATTCTGTATGCCATCGCGGATTATCACGAATTCGGTGATCACAGTTCGCTAAACTCTCCTCCCAATTGCCGGCTTGGCCCAGCAATTCCTTGAGATCTAGGAACTACGTGCAGGCGGGGCCGGCGGGATTAGTTCTGCAGGCCACTGCCGATTTGGTCATATCCCAAATAATTTGTGGTTGTTGTCTCACCGAGACCGCACCGATGACGGTTGACGCACTCAGCTGATGCTTGTCGTACACTGCACATGGACCAAGGATTGACCGGGGCCGGCGGGATTTCTTCTTGCTATCGGGCCTAGATGCAGGATTCGTGACGTCACAACTTACATCCCATCCACGGCGTTTACACTTTGCTCCAGTTCTTAATCAGCGTCGATTATGAAGTCGATATTTTAGAGTAATTGAAGTTGGTTGAAGTAATAATGATTTAATTGAATAAATATAACGAAAACAAATTATATATATAAAGAAGGAATATAAATAAGATTGTAAAGTAAAAAAATACTGAATATTTCCGTAGTTACGAGTTGTTTTTTATCTTTTCTTTTAAAAAATTCAATGCCAGGTTTTAACCTTTTGAATTTTATTTTTTCATAAAATTCATTTACTTGAGAAATATGGCTTTTGTTCTTAAATAACCTAATGCACAGAAACACATTATGACCTCTTATATATATATAATAATGCTTTTGGGCAGAGTTAATTAAATTTCTAATTACATAGTTCTCCTAAAACATTTTTGTAATAAGGTCTTTCAAAAGTTTTAACTGTCAGATTTACATAACATATATCCTAATATACATACATACTTAATAATAATATTTAATAATTAACATACTATTAATAATTATTTAATACTATTAATTAATATAATATTAATACTTATTTAATAGTAATATACATACATACTTAATTATATATATATATACTTAATAGTAATATACATACATACTTAATAATATATATATACTTAATAATAATATGCATACTTAATAATGATATGCATACATACTTAATAATAATATACATACATAATAATACAGACATACATAATAATACAGACACTTTAAGGTTGCTGAGGGTTGTCATCTGCATTTTAATGAAATAATAATAAGCTAAATAATCCACGAAAAGTTTTCGGAGCCAATATGAATTTCAGTTTTTCCAAAAGAAAAATTATGAAATTTAGATTTTTTTTTTCTTTGTAATTACAAATATGCAAGTAAAAAAAGAAACAATGATTTGTGTATTTCACATTTTTATATTTAATACACATGTGCATAAAATAAATAAAACCGTTGGTTTCCACTCTCTTTGGAGGTCACATGATTGAAAGAATAAAGTTACATTAGTCATTAATTGATAGTACTGTAGCAATAGCATTCTCAATTTTAATCTTGCCTTTTGCTACGACAATATGACAATTGCCCATAGACCATTTACAAATTGCAGATCAATGATTCCTTTTTGACTCACTAATAAAAAATCAAAACACGTACACAAAAAGAACAAGATAAAGTAAAAATTTTATTTACATGAAATTTTCTGCACATTTACTTTTTTAATTACTTACACCAAAAAATTTGAGGGTGTATAATCCATGACTTTTTTTTTGGGGGGGGGGGTACCAAAAATGTTAGGGGGGTGCAACAACAATCCGCAAAAATGTCTAACTCTACACTTTACATATATAAATCGAACAATTGTTTATATTGACAACAACAAACCTTACTAAGAAAAATTTCATTATGCTAATGCATAAATAAAAAAACATGTATTTGCATTCTACTTATTCTATTAAGGTATGTTTATTTATACCCGATTTCCATCAGCTTCTTATGTAGCAAAAATACTCGTTCAACGGACGAATTTGACATTGGATTTGAAAAAATTACGCTACCTAAAATCTTGACATGCATGAATCTAGTTCTAAATCACTTCTAGTCATTTTCTAGATTTTAAAAATACACTTAAAAGGAAACCCCTTTCGGTGATACGTTCGTTAGACCTATACGCATGTGCATCACTTTAAGTATCTTGAAAAAAGTGGACAAATTGATTACATTTTCCCTTAAATATTAGAAATTAACAACACCATGCATTATTATTATTACCTAGATAATAAAAATATTAACGATATAGCTTACCTTATTAGGATACATCTGTATCTTCGTCAATATTTACACGATCATACTTTCAAACACATGCTGTAAGTTGCAAATTGTGGGATGTACTTTATGACGTCACGAGCTACAGCAGCGCCGCAGGCATAGGCCCGATAAGAAGCAGAACTAATCCCGCCGGCCCCGGATTGACGCCCCGCAAACACCCTGTCCATGTACACTCGCCTGTGAAGTGTGATGTACACTGAGCGGTCGATTCCGTTCTTGAAGTCCACGCAGTTGTCGCGGCTTAACTGTAGTTAGAGGGTCCAAAGGGTAGCCCACACTACGTCGTCTATATTCAGAGCTGTTAGGTACTGCGTAGTGACGATTTCCTCGCTGCTTCAATGATCGCCACCGCTCGAAGAATGCAACACTTGGTCTGGTTCCGTTCTAGTCCGATTTGGCTTAGAGCGGTCATAGACTTAATTTGTGGAATAGTCGAGTCTGGTTACGCGCTACCCTTGAGTATGTGTATCCGTAGCGAGGTATAAAATGCGCTGGTTCCGGACTATAGGCATGGGGCTGCCTCTCGAAAGTGGCGACGTGCCTGAAAAATTCGTCGCAAATTTTTGAATCGGACTTTAACAAGTGCACAGCTACACTTGGAGACCTTTCCTCACGAGATCAGAATTGAGTCTCATTTTACATTTTAAAGTCGAGTCCCTTCAGATTTTGAAATGGGGGAACAAAATTTAGAGTGGAAGTCATCTCGTCTTCTCATTCGATATCTCACTACTGTGCAAGAAAAGGGTGGTTTAATTTCGGCTAATTTTATTGGTCTGCGAAGTGACGCTCATTTCTTATGCGTCCCAATAGAAAAGGAAGACAGGAGGGGTTCCCACAGCCGGGAGGTCCTGAACTGGGCCCCTATGTGAACAACATCTGACAGGGGCTATAAATTTCTAGAGATTTGTAGTTTTACAATTTGACATTTGTTACAAGCTCTCTTTTATGAACATTTACAACCACTGTCATGCGCATTCAAACCATGGCGCCACATCGTCCCACAATGTCTGCGAGGAGGCATCGCTACAGAACATATACCATACACATTATTTATATTGAGTAATTGCTGCTCCCGCCCCATTTTATTCCTGGGGCTAACCCGGGGCATGAAACATATCTGCACTTAAGTGCCAATAATAGGTTATGCATCATAACAGGAAGCCATTTAATCATTGTATGATAAGCTGAAAATGTGAGTAGAAATTCATACTACAATATTATTGGCATTGAATTAAGATCTTATAAGTTGAAATTTGGCCCGTTTGACGTATTGTTTAAAACAAAATAACCTATGTAGTCTCACGTACAAAATTTTCATCAAAGGGAAGTTGGCATTTAATTAATATTCCATAAAATAAATGGCAAATGGCGAAGTATTTGGTGTCAAAATACAAAACTACTGCAAAAATTGTCTTTTTTAATGAATAGAACGCGAGTGATATTAATAAATGTATTGCATAACATTGCATATGAATAATGAATATATTTGACAATATTTACTACTTTTATATATTTATGTAGTTTTTTGTTGAATTTATGTGAAAATCGGACAATATATCGAAAACATTTCATACTAACATTCTAAAATTTGTTTTATCCATTTTCCAGGGACAAATTACATGACATTGGACATTGTATAACATTGGACATTGTATAATGTTAAATAATAATATTACGTATAATATTATTATTTAACATTATACAATGTCCGAATTTGTCATCCTTGAACGGTCAGTCGTGATTAAAATCAATATCAGTGTTTTTCGGAAACGCTCGTGATATCACACAAAGATTCAAACACACAAAGACATACACATATGCACACAGACATCACATCAAAAGGGTTGCATACGATTTCAAGGATGCTTGAAAATTATGAAAACGAATTCGCATTTTCGACCCCATCACAACACTTTCCTTATGCATTATACTATGCATGCAGGATAAGAAATACATTATGCTATGTATTCAAGAAAAGAAATACATTATACTATGTATATGGGGAAATAAATATATTATACTATGTATGTAGAGAAAGTAACACTAATTATAAAATTTTGCTTAGTTAGATAAAAGTGTGGTAGTTATTATTAATTAAACAGCCAGACAGCCAGAGTTTTATTTGAATGTAGAAAATTTGTTGAGGCTGGGAATGTGTGTAGAGGCAAGCAATTCAGTTGGCAGGTATGAATATCTATCTACTCACAATTGTTTGTTTTATTCCGCTTCAGTGAAAGCGGCCAAAATTTGCAAGTTAACGTTGCAGTGAACGAGTACAGCAGCAATTTATTGCTATACTATTTATTGCTAAGTGTGTTCTTTGTTATTGATCTGTCGATAAGTTTTGGACAATCTGGAAATACTAGAATATAACCTTGACGCCCGTGGAGTCCGTTTTAAAAGAAATTATTTATTTTTAATTTTATCTAAGCCTTTGGAAGAAAATATCACTGTGAATTTAAGATTACTAAAGAAGAAAATTTGAGAATAATTTGAAAGGAGAAAATATTTACATTTACTGCTTTCGACATTGCGATCACTCTGGTGTAAAAAGGTTTAACAGAACAATAATTTACATTTGAAATGTTTCTTTGAAGAAAAGAATAAAAAACGAACCGAGTTTAAGCAAAAATTTCATTGGCTAAGAAGAACGCTCCGGTTTTTAATATGAACACTGAATTCAAGTAGCAATGAACGCAGAAAGTCAATGGGTGATAAAAAAACTCAGTGTTCTGGTGGAGGGTTGTGGAAATGCTGATGGTCTGGGTTAGTCTATTAAATATCTTGGAAAGAATATAAGTGTCTACTATAAGAATAACCTATTTTTTATACAATAAAAGTAGTAAATTCATCGCATTATATAAGAAAAATCATGTGCTGCCCACATCAGATTTTTGTCATTTGTACTTTCAATGAATTTTTGAAGTTTTATTTCCTTAGTGAGTAAAATAAAATATTTTAATATAAAAATTCAAAGAGTGGATAAAATGCACGATATTTTAAAATATGTTACCTATCTAAGTTGTATACACACAAAACATAACATTTTCAAAGTTTTTTTAACGCAATTGCACAATTTAATCGCAAAACAAAGCGGAATATATCACCTACAAATAACAAATATTTTCTACAAATACAACAAATTTGCTTAAGGGGACATCTTCATAGTTATTTTGACAAATCCAAAATCCTCAAGGACAATAGCCCCCCCCCCCCTCCGCGTTATTCATTGCATATTTAGATTCTATCGAAAATTTCAAACGGAATTTTAAAAAGGTTTACCATTTTAAAAAGATTTTTCATCTTTTTGCAAGTGCTTGAAATTTGCTGATCTTAATGTTAAATGGGATTTCCAGTTTTGGAGATATATATATATATATATTCGCGATAAATAAATTTCCCAAGAAAATTGTTTTTGCATACTTTTCTACTAAAAAGTCCCAAACAAAATCCATGTAAATTTTAATATTCAAACATATTTGAAATATGTATTATTAATTATTAAATTAATAATCATGAAAATTATGAATAGAAACAGCTGTTAATTTTTACACCATTAAATACAATTGCGTCTGACACATCGGTATACAAAATTTCAGTTTTATCCGTGAAATATTGAGTGTATACTATTCAATTTTATTTAAAATTCGATTATTATTACGCTTAAAGAGGACCATTGCCAAATTTATTACAAGAAACCTTCTGATATTTTTTGAATATCATCTATGATGAAAAACAGTTAAAAGCCGCACCTAAGTCATCGATGTTTCAAATACAGCGACTATGTGCAACACAAAAACAAAACGTAGGTGTATTTGTAGCTGCCTAGTTCTCTGTTTTATGAATTGAATGGCAGCTACATGGTAAGACAGTCATTGTTGGTCCTTACATAGGTCTAGAAATTTGTGTCAGATTTCCAGTTTTAATTCTGCTAGTGCAGCAACGGCTATTTGATCAATAACTCAACCAAAGGTAAACGACTTCAGCGATGCTGATTACTGCATTTTGAGCATACTTTCAGTTTGTATTATGTCTCTGACTGGTGGATTTTGTGACTATATATACGATTTTAAACCTTAGTGCAGTTCAAAATGAATGGTTTAGTATTTGATGAGGGCTGCGTGGTAAAATGGATTATGCTAGTCACCCCAAAATTCTTACAAAATTACGGCTTATAGTTAGTTTCTTGTTGTCAGTGCATTAACGAATATTCGATTCGGATGAGCTCTTACAAGGCAAATAAGTTTGGCGAAATTTGGCAATAAATTTGACATCGGAAAACAAATTAGTACAAAAAGTATTTTGTGCACGAGCGTAGTTAACTGCTTGTGTAATATATAATAGTTAACTGCACGATATTGATGTAGTATATATATTCCTTTTTAAAACTTTCCAACATAGTTGTAAAATGTTTATGACTTTGTTCATTCTGTCTGTCTGTCCGGTCGCACGATAACTGCCGTAAAAATAACTAATTTAATAAAATTTTAGTATGTTGTTGAGACGGTCTGTGGGGCATATGGGAATGTAAGAAAATAACATCACACAATTATCTTTGGATTTAATCCGGGTTGAAAAAATGAAATACATTGAACCTATGGGACCTAATTCTTCAAACATTGTTAAGTATAGTTAAAATTCTCAAATCGCTTCGAAAATTTTAGAAAAAATTCAAATTATCACGTAAAATGTGTAAAAAAAATTTCATCAAAATATGTTAAGAATTTTTTTAAATAAAAATTGAAATAATAATTACACCCATATTATATGAAGAGATCACGTGACTCATTGCAAAATAAAATATGGCTTCCATTTTCTTTTCACTTAATGAAAATCGTGTAATTTTTAATGAACGCTTATATTTATTGTGTTGCATCCGTCCTAAAACCGCTTTATTTTTGCATATTATCTGTGTATCTAAATTATATGCCTCCGCAATTATAATATTTTTTATTTTAAATGACCACTAAACTTTGATTATTTCTACAACGAAGCCTAATTTTAACGTATGCAGAATGTAAACAAATCAAACGATTGTAAGGTGAGTTATATAAGAACTGCTGATTTTTTTCACTGAAAAATTATTTAGCTCTGGAGTCTGAAATATAAGTGATATGAATTAAATATTCATTGATTTTACACTGATTTTACATTTATGAAGGAAATATTCATCGATTATTTTTAAATATTACAATTTTTATTGATTTTCATTTATTAGAAGCAGACGATTTTATAGCATTGCCTTTTTTTTATGAAGTTTTAAGTTTCCAAATAAAATAAATTATTGTAGTACTGTAATAATTTAAAAAGTATCACCGCCGAATGTACCGCTTTTTAGAGATGTATAAATAAAATTGCATTTCAGTTGGAAGGTGTTTCATAATCAATGCTTTATGCATGATTAATCATTCTTGTTTGCTATGTTATTACATAAAAAATTCTACGTCATTATTTCGATACAAACCCCATTCACAACATGCTACTGTACTGCATTACACAGTTTAGAAAGCACCGCATCAGTTAACAGAAAAATACTTTTTAATACCTTAATACAAATCAGGCATAGCTTTTAAATCATGTCAAGCGGTTAGTATGTGGAACTTGAGCCAATAATAATTACATTAAATTAATCTTTAAAGCCATTAAATAAAATGAATTAAATTATACTCGAAATCATTCACTTAATTAATTTATTGACAAAATACTCTGGAAAATTATACGTAGAATTATTAGTTCTTGACAGAAATTAATATTCTACTAATGAAGGAAATACGTTTTACCTTTCTGAAAAAAGTCATACATAATGAATGGAGTAGCCAATACCAGCAAAAAACAATTAAACAAGAATGAATTTACTGTTTTACAAAATGTCTTTTACAGCTCGATATACCAAAGACGAGAGAAATGACATATTAATTGCATGTCTTTATAGCTAAAATAATTTATCAAAAGAATAATTATAATTAGGAGCTGAGAAATCTTGAATTACATAGTACTGATATAATTTCAATTTCAATTTAATCATGTTCATTAATTATAAAATATAACTTTACGTTACCCATTTTAATATTTTTGAAAATATTGCTTGTCTTAATAATGTAAAAATTCAATAGTAATATTTTTAAAAATCAAAAGTATGTTTAATTGTAAATTGAAATATTAGCTTGCCCTCAATGGATAGCGATTAAAAGGGCATTGAAGGCTTTTAATTGTGTGAACGTGAAAATATAAACGAAACTCAGTCGTAAACTGTCATTTGCAGTATATCAAATGTTATTTCGCAGAACTAACATAACGATAAAGAACATGGAGTTCCCTTTACCTCCATGATGAAGTGATATAAGAAAAATCTGATGTGGGCAGCACATGACTTTCGCTGCAGACTCAAATTCATATGTTCCTTATTTCTTTAATAATTCATTAGATTGAGTTTAATTGAACAAAATAACACTAAATTTGCATTTTTAATTCAATTTTTGTTTTTATTTGGTAATTGGACATTTTTCCAAAAGTGGCAAAACTAAATGCAAAAAATCTCAAATATCTCGAGAACGGTTAGTCCTAGACTAATAGCGTCGTTCTTATTCTTTTCCTCATCAAAAATTACGTATAAAACAAGCATTTAATTGATATATTTGAACATACGTAGCTTTTTTTAGATTTTGGCGATTTTTGAGGGCCATTTCGTAAAAAAAGGCAGGCTGTTCCTTTCCAATTAATACCAAAATCTAATCAGCACCAGAGTATTGTACAAGTAACTTATCTACAAGATTTTCTGAAATTTGGTCAATTAGTATTTTAGCTAGAGTGGATACATGAAATTTTTACGGGCCATTTCGCAAAGAAAAGCGAGTTCTGTTTTTACGAATCGTACCAAAAACTAATCAGCACCAGGGTCATATCCAAGTGACTTACCAAATTTTATGAAATTCGGTCCATAAGTTTTTGAGTTAGAGGGGATACATACATTGCACAGACCCACAGACACACACACAGACGTCACACTAAAAATAGTTTTTTCGTATTCTAGAGGTCTCGAAACGCGTAGTTCCGTCGAAAACTCGAGTTGCGATTTTCGACATGATTCCAATACTTTCCCTATATATTACCATGTATTGCAGGGAAAGTAAAAGTCTGATGTGGGCAGCACATGACTTTCCCTGCAGACTTAAATTCATTTTTTCTTTATTTCTGTAAGAACTCATTAAATTGAGTTTAATTGAACAAAATGACACTAAATTTGCATTTTTAATTCAATTTCTGCTTTTATTTGGTAATTGGACATTTTTCCAAAGGCTACATAAAAAAACGCGAGAATCTCAAATATATCGAGAAAGGTTAGTCCTAGAATAATAGAGTTGTTCTTATTCTTTTCCTCGTCAAAAATTACGTATAAAACAAGCATTTAATTGATACATTTAAACATACGTAGTCTTTTTTTAGATATTGGCGATTTTTGCAGGGCTTTTCGTAAAAAAAAGGCAGGTTGTTCTTTTCCGAATCGTACCAAAATCCAATCAGCACCAAAGTATCCTACATGTGATTTATCTACCAAATTTTGTGAAATTTGGTCAATTTGTATTTCATCTAGAGTGAATACATGAGATTTTTGCGATTCGAGTCAGTTTAAAATTCGAGTCAGTTTAAAAATTATTAACATTTAGGTGGGCTTTAGGGCAATTTTTTATCATTGTTTTTCTTAAAACGATCCTGACGAAAATGATATTATGAATATGGTCTTATCGCAGGCAATATGGAGTCACATTGCCGGGGAAGATAGAGATGACTATTGAAAATTGATTTTATAATCACTAAACTCAAATTACCAAACCAAAAATAGGGAAGATACTCCCATTGTAGACACCAACATCCATGGACTGGTTTTGCGCTTATCAAACGCTCGTCAACATGAAATAGCCAATATCTGCAATGGCAGCAAGAAACTTATTATAAGCCCCAATGTTAACAAACTTCTATGGGAACTGAGTCCTTCCACGTGGCAGGCATAAAAAATTCATTTGTAATTTAGCTCAGACCACATGAAGCTGCAAAGGCAAAGTTCTTAAACACAAAACCCTTCTAGAAGAGGAGGAATGTCAGCCCCATTGTAGATACCTGTACGGTATAACCGATATTTGCAATGGCAACCGGCAATAATTCGATTTTCGCTGCCCATTGCAGATATCCGTTATCCTATGCTGATGCATAATAAGATCGAAGATTGTCCATGAATGCTGATATGCGCAATGGAAGTGTCTTTCAAGACTAATTTTGACTGCAGATTAAAAAAAATCCAATGTGGGCGGTGCATGACTTTCCCTGCAGACTTATATACGCGTTCTCTTTATTTTAATTAAATTTAATTCACTTTTAATTCAATTTTCATTCTCATTTGGTAACTGGACTCATTTTCAAAGGTGGCGTAGAGAAAAAACAAAAAAACTAAAATACCTCGAGAACAGCTAGTCCTAGTGTAATGGGGTTGGTCTTATTCTTTTCTTCGTTAAAAATTACATATAAAACAAGCATTTAATGAATATATTTGAGCATACGTATTTTTAAATTTAGATTTTGACAATTTTTGCGGACCATTTTGCAAAAATAAAGCAGGTTGTTCTTTTCCTAATCGTACCAAAATCTAATCAGAACCAGAGTATTCTACAAGTAACTTATCTACCAAATTTTGTGAAATTTGGTCAATTAGTATTTTAGCTAGAGTGGATACATGAAATTTTTACGAACCATTCCGCAAAAAAAGGCGGATTCTGATTTTACGAATCCTACCAAAAACTAATCAGCGCCAGGGTCTCAACCAAGTGACTTGCCTACCAAATTTTATGAAATTCGGTCCATTAGTTTTTTAGTTAGAGTGGATACATACATTGCACAAACACACAGACAGACACACACACAGACACACACACAGACCTCACGTTAAAAATAGTTTTTTAGTATTCTAGAGATCTCGAAATGTGTAGATTCGTCGAAAACTCGATTTGCGATTTTCGGCATGATTCCAATACTTTCCCTATACATTACCATGTATTGCAGGGAAAATAATACACAATTCTAAAGCCCTGAATTTTATAGCCAATTACTATAGGTATGTTCGCTTAATACAAATCATCTATGCAAAAATCACATGATTGTATATTTGTGATTTTTATATTATGTATGAAAGGTGCCTACAAAGCAAACGGTCTGGAAGGCGGTTAATGTTATATAAAATAATTTTACAATAATATATACATATAAAGACCCAGGCTATCTATCTATCTATCCGTCAGGAAACCATTGTAGAAAATTGGCGACAAATTTAAAATATTTTTAAAAAGCCATCAAATTCACGAAAATGTCACCAAATTGATAAAACGATGCTAAATTATCGAAAATCCTCCAATTTGATGAAACTTCAATATCTTAGAAAATTAACTTACATGTTGTTGATAAGCGCTATTACTTACAGGGAATTATCAATTTAGTAATTTTTGTTCACATTTGTTCAAAATATAGTGATTTTCATTGTTCGTAGGGTAGGTATGTTTTGTTAGGGGTT
Organism: Amaurobius ferox; assembly: GCA_951213105.1. Classification (NCBI taxonomy): domain Eukaryota; kingdom Metazoa; phylum Arthropoda; class Arachnida; order Araneae; family Amaurobiidae; genus Amaurobius; species Amaurobius ferox. Next base: position 39,711,809 of record OX578136.1, on the reverse strand, counting down.
CTAGAGGGTAGTGAATCAACTGTGTTTTATTAGGGGATGATATAATATATATGTTTCGATAGGAAGTCGTATAAGAAATAATAATACTGAATGAGAGTGGCTCGTGTGTGTCTGTAGATATTAGAAGCATAAGTGCTCAAGGCGGGTGGATAAGATATAATATTTTACCACTTTATGGATGCTGCATGACAGATAATATTCTGCAACTTTACCCGCCTTGTGGTGTGATTTTTCTTCTAGAACGTATATAAATAGGAAATTGACAGAGTGTTGAGCACCATCTTTGGTGTGTAGTAGAGCTGTTACCCTAGTAATTCCACACTCAATTATAAAAGGAGATAACTCTCTTCGTCCGAAATCAACTAGTTGTACCCACACAGAACACCTGCTCTCTAGAGTCTTTTAGTGCTCATTTACTATTGGTACCAAGTATGGAATGTAAGTCTTCAACTCTTTCAAATATTAATATTCCGTGGTATTTCATTCTATTTGTCTCACAATCATTACCAGAATGAAGGTATAGTTTTTACACTCCTTATGTCACCAATGATCTTCTGCATGCCATGGTTAATCTTCGTAGGTTAATGGCTAATGACTTCGTAGGCGAATGGCATCGTAGGCCAAGTTCCTCGTAGAATATCAGCGTGTTTTTGGAAAGGACACGTCTTTGCAAGATATACAGGAATATTGTGAGTCGCTTGACAGGTACTACCTTGGTCTGCAATGCGGATTTGATGGCTGGTGCAGTGACTCATAATTTCAAAGCTCTGTACAATCTGTACGTAATTATGAGAAGAATTGAGATCGAATATAGAGAGGGTATAGAATTGATTACTCATTCACCGGAGAATATGCTAAGGATATATATCACGAGTTGCGAGCATGTGCAGCACGTAGGGAAGTTACTCTTAAGCAGCATCAAAAACGACGCAAGTGCAGGCCAAATCAGGTGAGCCCCTCGTGAGTTGTTCTCACGAGAGAATTGATGTTGTATTTCGGCTCATTACTTACCCACTCTCGTTCACTTCGATTCTGGATCAATCCATTGCCACGGCCTCCAAAACTGATTCTAATGTTTGGAATAAAACTAAAACCAGTAAGTAGCACTCCTTTCCCGGGAAGGTTATTTTAATATGTAGAAGAGACACACTGCACACCCTGAAGAGCACTTGGCAGTGCAAACCCCAATCAGTACCCCAATCAGACTGGTAGTTTTAACCACCCGTAATTTCGCCAGAAAAAAATTCTGTGGAGAGGTGGGTTTTGTAGCCAAATATTTTGTTTTCCATTTCTCCATATATTATTTCTTCCTATAGATTCGATGGATTGCTGGAGGGTAATGACCCCAAACCCCCACTCTTGGCGATGCCACTGCCAGTTACTAAACACGTGTTAGAGATAGATGTTGAAGTTCCAAATGCGGAGAACGGTTTGAAAATCAATGAAACCTCTAAACATAAATAGAAAAAGAGTCCCCCCCCCCTTCTATATTGTACCCCGGCCAACTGGTATGATTCCATCGCAGAGCTTAGGAACGTGGCCTCATTTCTCATAGGAGACCTCTCGAGAGGTGAGTTTCTAAAATTTGATATTAAAAAAGTACTGAATTCAGGAGAATTTCAGGCAAATTGTCGAATGATAAACTAAACTTTACAACCTTTTTACTCGATAAATTCAAGCCAATAAAAGTTGTTTTTAGAAGAATGCACTTCCTAACTGATTCATTAATAATTGAAGAATAACTGTTAGAACTTGAATTTAACACAAATAGCATTACGCAGCTGGCACGTGGGCCCTGGGCGGAAAGGTTCTTAATGCCTATATTTTATATTTAGCTCTTCAAAACCTCTAGAATACCTAAAAATATATTATTTAAAAGAACTATTAGGAGGCAGAGTTAGCATTAAAATGTACAGAGGCAGGAGAGGTGTTGCACAGTGTCTCCCATATCAAACTTTTAATCATTCATCCAACTCGTGCTATATGGCACAGAAATGCCTGAAATGTGCCGTCCTTTATCTGACACAGGATTGTAGTGAAAAGTTTGAAACGCAGTGCTCCTACGTAAATTACGGAGGTGCATATTCTGAAAATTATCGAAATTACCCAAAGTTCTAGAAACCCAGAGTTTGAGTAACACGGACCTTTCAAAGAAAACATGTTGAAAAGCTGAGTTACAATGAACAAGCTTTTACCCCCTCTCTGTAATTTTCCTCTAAACTTTCGGTACCTCCCCACTCTGAGAAGATTTATGAAGACATTTTTCGTTTCCAAAAATACATATTAAGTCTCGGGGATAAATACGATCTGCTTGCTATAATTCTTAGAGTTTTCAAAAAAGTTGTCCTCGACATCAAAAGTGCCATAGAATTATTCTGCTGTACGAGAGTGTTGTCACCTTTGCCGCACAAGTAAAATTCTGCTTTTTTGTGTTCTGCCTCTTGATTGGATTCTACTTTTTATGATGTCTTGTGCTCTCGGTGCCCTTTGAGCTAAGCTCTTTATCCCCCACCCTCTGCTCTGTTATGCTCATCGCCTCAAGGTAGTGTTCCTCGGAACAAAATTTCACCCTTCATCCAAACCCTTTATGTCTGGAAAGTTTTTCTCCTTATTCCAATGTTTGTAACTCGGGGGATTTGAATTGCGAATTATTCTAATTCTGCCCTACGAGCACGCATTTGATCCTTTTTGGAATTTTATTTACATAAAATGCTTTCTCTCTGATCCCCAAACCTTTTTTAGGTAAAGGATTAAAGGCAATACTAAAGTTCACTTAAGTACTCCTTAAAGATTATCCTTGAGTCCTGATATCCCCAGGCACACACGCATTAATTATTATACGACCATTAATCAAATATAAAACATATACTTATTTAAACTAAATCAACTTTTAATCAAATAATATATAATTTTATTATTATGCAAAAGCTTGAAGAAAATAATATACGTATTTCAGATATGACTATAGGGAAGTAAAGGGGCTATCTTCCTACATGGATACGTTTGATGAAGATTTTAAAACATGAAGTAAGAGTTTTCATTTACCTGTGTATTTTAAACAATATAATTAAAGTTAAACTCGCTGCCCCTCGACAAACGATCATTAGGCCCTTTTTGGCGAGAAGTATATATATATATATATATATATATATATACCACCTCTCTCTCTATATATATTATCTCTCTCTCTATATATATATAGAGAGAGAGGGGGAGGGAGAGAGAGTGAGAAAGAGAGGGAGAGAGAGATGGGGTTCAGGTAATAAATAACTGACAGTGCTAACCATATATAATTTCATTCGAAACGATTCAGTAATGAGTGAGATATCACGTCCACACACAGACACACATCACTTTAAAAATGGTAGATTACAGTTCAGAGGTGATACAACCATGTCAATATGTTAAAAACTTGAATTTATGTTATCGATACCGTTTTTTTAACATACTACATATAATAATAATATATCGAAACTTCTTAGTCGAAACTTTAAATTTCGACACTTGCAAATCTTTCTCCTAGAATACTTCAAAAAACTTTTTTTAGCCGGTATGGAAAAAATGAGACAGAAAAGGCTTCCAGGAATTAATGCCAGGTATAGCCTTGGGATTGGTTCTAAGCAACGTTGGAAACAAAAACATAAATGAATCTTCGTAGAATTCTTTTTTTGCTGTAAAATGAGCATTATTAAGTATTTTATTCGCGCCTGAAAGAAAATCTTTCTTTAGATAATGATGTGAATGAAGTTTGGACAGTATTTATAGGATATAGCTGCCGGAAGCCTCTTAAGATAATATCTTGAAAGGGATTTGTTAGATTGTATAAAAATATGTCTTTTTTTATTTTTCAGCAAGTAACTTAATTATTCCTTTTTGATTTTGACTTTCAGACTTTAAAATTATTAATGATTATTTAAAAAAATTAATTATTTTACGTTCTCTTCATCAAAATGTACAGGGAAAGTATTATGACGAGGTCGAGAAATCGAATTACAGTTTTTGACGGATTTACATGTTTTTTACCATCTCTGAACTCGAATCGAAGGTTTTTAATGTTTTTGTGTGTACATGTTTGTATATAGGTATGCTCGTGAGTCTGTAGATGCAATGCCTCACAAACGAATAAATGGTTTCTTCTGGAAATTTGGCTCGATTATCACAATCAGTATATATCATAAGAGAATATTTTGAAATTATTATTAGCCAGAAATGAAGTGGCACCATTTTTTATGAGTTCAAAGTTGAATCAAAATTACAATGCAACAGCTATAAATTGGCAATATCTGACCGATATGTCTATATAGCGAGAATGCCAAATCACCAACTTGGCAGTGCCGGGTTTTGAGTTTTATATCCCGGGGCTAGTGTGGTAGACTAGTATCAAAGCGTTAAGCTAAAAGCGTCTTCAGCTCAAGTCATTTAATGCTGCCTTGCGAGCGTTCGCTACATTACTCCCCTTCCCAGTGAGTTGTCGATAACTGAAGTTGTTGTTTTGGGGTTGCAGATAAGGCGTGCCAGCTATAAGTTGAAGGGAAGAAGAATTCATGAGACCGTGAGGAGGTGTGTTGCGGGAGTTGCGTTGCCAATCACGCAGCCTATGAAGAAAGTACTACAGAGTTTGAATCCTTAGTTCAACTCCCTCCTGGCGCCATCTCGTGGGGAGTACAGAAAGTGCAGATTTACAATGCATATAAAATTTTCAGAAAACTGAATACAGTAAAACCTGGCATAATAAACACCTTGGTGTACTGACCACCTGACTAAAGCGACCGCGTCTCGCAAAATGATCATACCATTTTCTTATAGTAACCACCGCCATTTTCATAAAGTGACCAGTTTTCTTAGTCTCAAGGGTGGGAACTTTAATTAGGTTCCATTCTATTTGTAAAAAATAGAGCGAAGGGTGCTTCGTGCTCGTCCAAGGCCACCAATGTAGTGAAAATACGAAACCACGAACTTGGCTTTACTGGGGTTTGTTGTGGTTCCCCGGCGGGTAATCGAACCCCGATCTCCCGCGTGAAAGGTGGGAGAGGAAGCGAGACTGAGAAGAGAATGAAAAGATGTTAAAATGAAATTGCAAACGGAATAGTTAATTTTTGTTATAAAGAAGGATTTGTCTTCTGTTTTGTTCCTTAATTAATTTTATTGTTACTTGCAGTTTATTTCTGCTTTTATACTTTACTTAGATCCCTGATTGTTTGCTCTGTTAGAATCAAATTCATTACCGTTCTCATTCTCGTTCGTTATCTTTGCCATTATCGTCTGCTGACAATATTTTGAATATCACAAGGAAAAATTTGTATTTAAAGTTTGTTTTAAGGCGGCAGTTATATCAAAAATTTCTACTGTTGTCACTAGGCACCAAAACAAAATTGACTGAATATAAACTAATCTAAAATTATCCCTCTCAGTCACAATCTTTATGTTCATCACATACGAAACTTGCATATGGCAGGACTAACGCTGTTCTCTCTCTCATCAGAAATCTCTTCAATTATGTCATAGCCAAAAAGCGAGAGAAAAGAATCTACCAAGGAATTAAGTAGGTGTTGCGCGTTGGGATGATCAGATATTTATGCTGTAAGATATTTCAGAAGAAAAAGGAATCTGTCAAAAATCTTTCATTGCTGTAAAAAAAGAACCTTTCCAAAAACCTTTCATTGCAGTAAAATAAACATTAATTAGTTCCTTATTCTCACACAATGAATCGTTTCTTTGGTTAAAGATGAAGTTTTGACGGCATACGTGTTATGAAAGAAAAAAGTAGCAGGAGGCGATTTCCTTCTGTTAAATTAGACATGTTTTAAAATAAATATTTTAAAGGTGAAGTTTTAGATTGTGTAATATTTAGTGGAGAAGAGCTAAATGCCTTTTGTTTTTTACTTTAACTACATACATACGGTTTTTTATTTTGCCTACATGCATTGTAACGGAGCTGAAAATTCTAATTCGAGTTTTCAACCCAAAACCACATTAAGTATCCTGCTTTCGAATTGAACGTTTTTGAGATGACGTCTGTGTATGTGCATCTGTATTTGTGTGTGTGTGTGTGTGTGTGCGTGTTTATAGACACGATATCTCACTAACGGACGACAGGTTTCAAAAATAATTTAGTACGTTTTTGAGGTAACATCTGTGTGTGTGTGTATCTGTATGTATGTGTGTGTGTGTGTGCGTGTGTGTGTGCGTGTGTGTGTGTCTGCGTTTATAGACACGATATCTCACTAACGGATGACAGGTTTCGAAAATAATTTAGTACGATTGTTACAATCAGTGAACACTAGAATCCTACTGATTTTAAAGGCAACCGAATACTTATACCCCCCCCCCTCCCTCAATTTTCGAATGAGAAACCATTAAAAATCAAGACATTTACTAATGATAAATACGTAATTATTTCTGACATATTTTTGTCACTAGAAAAGGAGTGATATTAACTTCAGAACTCTAGCATGAATAGTTCGCAAGATATTGTATAATAATTTATGGACGAATTTTTTTAAATAATCCTTTAAAAATCAGGACCTTCAATACTGTTAAATAAATAATCATATCATACGTAATTTTTTACTATAAAACAAATGACAGAAATTTTAGAACTCCAGCATGAACTGTTTTCGAGACATTGCAGATTTAAAAAAAAATATCAAAAAATTACACAACGTAGTTGGTATCATCCTGTTCACTTTCCATATGCAACATTATGCAAAAAATATATTGACATCATTCTCATGGACTTAGTTTGTTGCATTAATGGTAAAAAAAGATAATTTTTGTAATAATTTTATATTTTGACGCGAAAGAATTAGCATCGAGTCATTTACTTTACATGCCAGTTACATTTTGATGAGATTTTTTCTTTTGCAACCCAGGCTGCCTAGTTCAATCAACAGTTGATGAGAATTTTGCATATGAGTAGGAATAAATCATTCTATTTGGACTAATAAATTACCAAAAGTTCTATGAGTGTTCACTAAATACCAAAATCATTGTCCTATGGATCTTGTTTATTATAATTTTGCTGTGAAAGAAGTACTGCAACGAAGAAGTAAATAGAAGTGCTGTAAAGAAGTGTCATTGCATTATGCAGGCAAAGTCATATGCTGCCCACATTAGCTTTTTAATACAGTTTTTAAATTTATTTTGTTCATGCTCTCAATTTTTTTTATAATTTTAAATTTAAATAGAAGACAACATAATTCTGCTAAGAATTATACTTTTAAAAGTAGCGTTCTAAAAATGGTATTTAAAGCAAAATCTGTAGAATGCGAATCCACATAAATATGTTCGACAATTTTTTAATATGAATGACAAAAAAAAATCCCAATTATTTATATAAAGTATCAGTTTTAATCTGATTCTGCTGCAAAGGGGGGTCGAACTGTTTGGGATAGAGTATGTCAAATACCCGTCATTTTGGGAGGTTCTTCACTTGGGATGGACGCTGGTCCACCCGTAAGCAAAAAGTTAATAAGGTCTACGTTATGTACAAAAATAATAGTTAAACATGGATATTGGATTCCACTGCATTGCTGCTTCTTGAAGTATTAGTAATTGGTTCTATATAAAGTATTATAAACTAAAATTAACGACAACTAAAAAAAATCTGATGTGGGCAACACATGACTTTCCTTATATAATGGAATGAATTTACTACTTTTACAGTTAAAAAAATGTTATTCTTATTGTAGATACTTATATTCTTTCCAAGATATTGAATTTTCTTCAATTAGTCGTCATTTTCATTGATTTAGCGTCATTTTTATCCATTTGACGAGTTTTTCGTTAATTTAGCAACATTTAAAAAGGCGCCAAGTTGGCGACATTTCACCAAATTCGTCGCCAAAATCTCGCCAAGCTTTATGGACGAAGAAATAAGTTATTCTTACAGCAGATAAATGACTATTGCCGTTCAAATACAAAAGTATTACTCAAAGTATATTTTTTCAAAAATGAAAAGAGCTAGATCCACGAGAATGATGTCACCCAATTTATCGTAGGGTATTACATATGAAAAGTGAACATGTTTCTCAATAGGAAATATTTTTGTTTTATTTTATATGACTTTTTGATAATTTTTTTGAAAAATGTGCAATATCTCGAGAACGGTTCATGTTAGGGTTCTAAAATTTATGTCAATCGTTTTCTAATGAAAAATTACATAAGAAATGTCTATCTGCATAACTTTATTAGCGGTTTTGATTTTTTGACGATTTTTTCAAAATTTCACTCGAAAATTTAGGGGGGTTCTGAACATTCGATTGCGTATTAAAACAATAAGCTTCCAGTGTCTACGGATTGTAGTTCTTGTACCGAATTTCATACGAATCGGTCCATTCGTTCGTTAGTTATCGTCTCCACAGACTCACTGACACACACACACACACAGAGACACACACGCACGCACACACACACGCACACACACACACACACACACACAGACATCACTTCAAATATGTTTGATTCATGATCAGGGATGCTTGAAACGTGCTCTCCCGTCGAAAACTCGAATTCGAATTTTCGACCCAATCACAATACTTTCCTTATACATTATGTATATAAGGAAAGTAATAATAGATAACTAAAAAAATAAACATGAATATTAGATTCAACTCCAATGCTGCTTCTAGATGTGTGAGTAATTTGTTCTATGTACTAAAATAATATAAGCCAAAACTAACAACAACTGAAAATGCAAGTGGCATGTCGAAATTGTTGGTAAGAGTAAATGCTGTTAAATAATTAACAGCAAGGGAATTTTATTTCTCTGAGAGGATTTTCGCAAAGAAGGTATTTTCCGCTAGTTACTTTTTTTTTAATTTTTCCAATGTTAACCTATAGAAAATAGTTCCTAACTTCTATTTTTAATGCAAGTTGTTTGGTATTTGTAAATTGATATTTAGGTATCTTTGAATTAATTTTAATTAAACGATCTGTTCAAATCAAATAATTGGCAGTATTTTTTTTTATAAAATAATTAATCTTAAACTATCTAATATTTTTCTAGGTGAAAATTTTTCTGAATACTATAGTCTTTGCATTTCCTAATACACTTTATTTCGTGGTTGTATGTTTAATAGGGGCTTTGAAGTTAAATAAAAAATTGAATTCCGCTATTGCAAAAAACATCATTCTTAAATAGAAGGAAGGAAGCAAAATTAACTTTTTCTACTGTAGGCGTGGCCTTCACGACGCCAGTTTGCTATGGAAACAAAAGCAGTGTTGCATGGAATTCGGGGATTGGTTCATGTAAGGCTCCTAAATGTACAGCGACCATCTTGACGCCCAATTGAAGGGATGACTGAAAATGGCGAAAAGAGGGTTACATTCTCGTCTGTTTCTAGGCATGAGAAAATCAAAACTTAACTACTTTCTTGAATGATTGGAATAATTTTTTTCTAAAGTATTGTTCATTTTTCTAAAGTTTTCTAAAGTAGTTTCTTAATTGAAATAGCACAGGCAGACGATCACTGTTTGGACCGGTTGGAACTTAAAGTTAAAATGGCGGTTGCATCAGCCTGTATATTTAGGAACCTTAGGTTTAGGTAAGGCTCCTATATAGGAGAGTGTCTTGTTGTCCTGTATATTCGGTTATGCGGGGTCCAGGTTCAGGCGTGACGTCATGGCATCATGATCTAGAGAAATGAGAATCGCAAGTAGTTATTTAGAGTGCTGGAATTATAAAAAAATTAAATTGTTTGCGGTAATTCGTGCCAATATATAATTTAGACTAATTCTGCTGATATTACTAAAATTTCGATTTTTATTCTTCCCGTCGTAGGGTGGGTTTTATAAAAAATTAGGTTGTTTGCTGAAATTTATGTCAATATATAATTTGGTCTAATTCTCCTGAGATTGTTAAAATTTCGATTTAAATTGAGGGCTCGTTATACACAGTGTGTCAAAGAATTTTTAAGACTGGCGCTAGATGTCAGCGTGCAGTGGCTCCATCAGTGTAATCGCGCATGTGTGATAAATCTCAACCGTGTGCTGGCGCACTGCCAAAAGTTTGACGCATTTGCTGAACTAACTCAAAAATAAAATACAACTAACTCAAAAGTATTACAGAAGTAAAAATTTTTTCATGCTGAATTATTAAAATGAAACAAAGAGCTGTAATTAAATTTAACTCAAAACTTGGTAAAAGTGCCTTGAAAACGTACCAATTGATGAAAAAAGTTTACGGTGAGTTTTGTTTAAATAGATCAAATGCTTTTCTGTGGTACAAACGTTTTTTGGATGGAAGAGATACACTAGAAAATGATAAGCATACCGGAAAACCAAGTTCATCTAGGGCATCTGAGATTATTGAAAAAGTGCGTGATTTCGTGGCAAACAATCGCTGTGCGTTCAGTAAGAATGATGGAAGAGTCTTTAAACATCAGCAAAGAAATAATTAGAACAATCCTGCATGGAGATTTGGTCAATACAAAAGTTTGTGCTAAATTTGTTCCACACACTTTAACCAATGAACAAAAATAAAGGAGAAGTGCACATTGCAGAGACATCATTTCAACCGCTGAAAATGATCCTAACTTTTTGAAATCGATTGTTACAGGTGATGAAACATGATGTTTTCAGTATAATTTTGAAATAAAGCGACAAAGTGCGGAATGGAAGTCAAAAAACTCACCACAAGCCCAAAAAAATAAGAAAAGTTCCATCCAAAATCAAAACAATGCTCATTACATTCTTCGATAGTAAGGGTATTATCCACAAAGAATTTGTTCCAACTGGACAAACAATTACTGGTGAGTATTATTTACATGTTTCGAAGCGTTTGACGGCCAGAATTCCTCGTATTCTTCCAGAATATCGGGATGAAAGCAGTTGGTGTTCGTTGCATGATATTGCACCCAGTCACACCTCACTTATTGTTCGTAGATTTTTGGCAAAAAATAACGTCTGTGTGTTGAATCATCCACCGTATTCGCCTGATTTAGCACCCAACGACTTCTCTTTAATCCCCAAACTAAAAATGAATTTAAAAGGGTGTTATTTTGATGATATTTCGACCATACAAACAGATTCGACGCGTGCTTTGGAGGCCATTCCACAAAGTGAACTGGAACAGGCATTCGAATCATTATTAAATCTCTGTAACAAGTGTATTGAAGCCGGAGGGGCATATTTTGAATAAAAAACCAAAACAAATCATAATTTCTTGTTTCAATTTCGTTTTACAGACCCAGTCTTAAAAATTCTTTGACACACTGTGTATGGCGGGTTTAACGTAGATGTTAGAACGTGTTACGCACCAAATTTTATCATGTAGTGGGTTTCCATTTACATTGTGTCCGTCGAGGAAAGGGGTTAATTTCTGATTTTGGGGGGGCGTCGAGAGAATGTACTCGCGAAGGTGAGCGATCGACAGCAAACAGGGAGTGGATCCACAGAGCTCGGTAGTTCAAGGCGGATCCCAAAGGATGTATTACGCCTGCGTAGCAAGCGCTACGAAAATGGTCGCAAAGCGCTAGCGAGTAGGTAGCGAAGTGAGTCACTTAGAAACTTCCCATTCCCCTGACCCGCGAAGTGAGTCCTGGAGGTTGGCGAATGTTGGCGGTCAGGAGAGGGAACCCCTAGTTTAAAAAAATCTATAAAACAACAATGTTATGAAAGCGCCTTCGCATAGTGGCAAGTGGTGTAAATACTTCATTTCGACAGACCTATTTTGAATTTTTGTACTACTTATCTCGAACACATTTTTGGTAAAACTAAAAGCGACATCTCTCGTCCAGAAGTGGAGATTCTAAGTGAACCTCCTAATCCTTTCCGAAATAATCTAAGCTCTATCTATAGGCAAGTTTGAGAAATATATGTTGCAAGAAAAATGTCAATTTATTTATCGGAATTGCCATTTCTAGAACCGGAAGTAAAAGTCCTTTGTGAGATCCGAAACCCACAAGAATGTAATGTTAAATCTATATCCTTTATCTATAGTCTCTCTTGAGAAATAGATGTTGCAAGGAAAATGTAATCTTTTTAATGAGATCTGACATGTCTAGAACCTGAAGTGAAAATCTTTAGTGAGACCACTACTCCTACTAAAATTTAATGCTGAATCAATTTCAGTCATCATCTAAGCTTTGCTTGCAGCCAGTCTTATAAAATAGATGTTTCAAGCTAAAGTGAAAATTTTTGAACCGGAAATGGAAAAAAAACGTAAAGAGGAAATTCTTAGGGACACCTACCTACCTTCTTTAAAATTCGATGATGAATCCACATCAATCATCATCTATGTTCTTTAGTAGATCCTAAAAAGTAGATGATTAAAAAAATTTCGGTGAAAACATATATTGCAAATTTAATTGCCATCAATAATTAGAATTATCACTACAAATGAAACTGCTGCTTGTGAGAATATAACTTTGTAGTATTTCCTTGAAGAAAGTAGGCATAAGCAGCCTATTGTTGTTTGTTGGTAACAAAACATGCATGAATAATACATATTTCCATACACTATACCTCAAGCTATGGTTTCGCCAATCTTTGCGATACACTTTAATTATTACACAAAAAAATATCGATTAAAAAAAGTAAATAAATTCAACTAAAATCATTGAAGTTCATTAATGTGACGGTAAACGCAACGATCGAAGTCCCTAAATAACTTTTTTCGTGGAAAGCAAAATCTGCGCTCAATAATTTTAATTAGGGTTTTTTGATTAAAATGCATTCCCTTAAAGATTACTTTATTTCAATTACGGCATAAAATGTTTTTTAATGTAAAATAAATGAAATATAATATTGGCGGCATTTATCGATTTAAATACTAGCCGTCTTCGGCGACCAAATATATGCTGCTTGTAATTGTGGTCATTTCTTCAGCAATCAGTTTTTAAAACCTTTTAATGGATTTTACGCTTGTGGAGTGATTTTAAACGATATATCCAAATATTAAGTTGCCGGTAACTACGTCATTTGCGGGCGAGGTTTGAACGAAATAAATTGCATTTTATTAATCTACAAAAACTGTAAAAAAAAAAAATTAAAGAATTTAAAAAAAACTAGCCGAATACCCGTTGAAAATCAACGGTCTCACAATAAACAACCCCTGAATAATGTAAATGTTTTAATAATTCGCTTTTAACTTTTATTTGGCAAATCGAATATTTTGGTGTGCAGAACATCCTAAAGATGAAACTATTAGAAAACTTAAATTACGCACTCTTTCTAACTATCTTTTCTAACTTTTAAACTATCTACACCTACACCAAGTCTCTATCTCATTCCAAAGCATACTATTTTATCATTTTCTCTTTAGAAAGTTTTTCTGTTGTTGTTGTTGTTGTTGAAACCCAGACCGTCCGACCTACCAGAAAGGTGTAAGGTAACTGAGAAAGTTTTTCTGTGCTGGAGCACACCCATAAATGAACATTTTTGAAAAATCCTGCTTGTCTTGGGTTTTTTATGAGATGATTGGCCCATATACTAAATATTAAGCTTTTATTACAATTAAAATGAAGCGTGTCTCATTTATTCGAAAAATCGAATATATTGGTGTGCGGCATCCCCTAAAGTAGTAAATATTGAAAATCTGAAACTGCATGCTTTTCTCCTTTGAAATTGTCTACCCGTACACCAAATTTGAAGCCTCTATTCTATCGTGAAGCACATTTTCTCTATCACTTTACTTTTAGGACGTTTCTCTGTGTAGCACCTCCTTAAATGAGCATTTTTGAGAAACGGTATTCATCTTGGTTTATTTTATCAAAGGGGATTTTATTAGCCCATATACTAAATTTCAAGCTTTTAGCACATTATAAAGGATACATGTTTCATTAGTTCGCCAAATCAAATATTTTAGTGAGAAGCACCCCCTACAATAGCAAATGTTGGAAAACTGAAATTGCACACCTTCCTCCTTTCCAACTTTTTACCCGTACGTCAAATTTGAAGTCTCCATCTCATCGCGAAGCATGCTTTTTCTATCATTTCACCTTTCGAATGTTTTTGTGTGGAGTACCCACACCCTTAAATATACATTTTTGAAAACCTCTATTCTTCTTGTGTTTTCTATCAGATGATTCGCCCATATATCAAATCTCTATCCCGTTTTAAAAGGAGCGTTCCTCCTTTACTCCGAAAATCGAACATTTTGGTGTGCGGCACCCCCTAAAGCAGAAAATATTTGTAAACTGGAATTGTACACTTTCTTCCTTCCAATCTACCCAAATTTCAAATCTCTATCTCATCCTGAAGTATGTTTTCTTATCAATTCACCTTTCGAACGTTTTCCTCTAGAGCACCCCCTTAAACGAATCTTTTTGAAAAACTATATTCGTCTTGGGTGTTTCATCAAATGATTAGCCCATATATCTAATTTCAAGCCTCTATCAAATTTTAAAGTATCATTTTCTCATTTATTCGGTAAATCGAAGATTTTGGTGTGCGGCACCCCATTAAGTAGTAAATATTGAAAATCTGAAATTACACACTTTCTTCCTTTTGAACGATTTACCCATACACCAAATTTAAAGTCTCTACCTTATCGCAAAGCATGCTTTTGTATCATTTCACATTTCGAACGTTTTCGTGTGGAGCACCCCCTCTAAAGAACGTTTACGAAAAATTCGATTTTTCCCGGGAGTTTTATCGAACGGCCGAGCCTGTACCAAATTGCAAGTCTCTATCTATTCGGGAAGTGCCTACAAAAAGCATGACAGACGAACAGACAGACAGACGAACACTTGGCAATTAGTATATATAGATTATTGAAACCATGACTTAAGTACCATGGGCACACATAACACGCGTAACCCTTATCCCGTTTGAAATATGCCAAAGAAGTAATGTTTCATCTCCATCTATATTGAGTAACACAGTTGTTACTCACTAATTTTATTTTCCCTACAAACCTACTATAATGTATAGGGCGAGTATTGTGATATGGTCGAATATTCGAATTTGAATACTCTAGAATACGAAAACACTATTTTAGCACAATGGGTATGTGTCTGTACACTAAATGTTTTCAATCTAACTTAAAAACTATTTGACAAAATTTTATAAAAATTGGCAGTTGAGTCACTTAGGTGTTACACTAGTGCTTATTAGATTTTGATATGATTGAAAAAAAAATATAGAACTAGCCTGTTTTTCAAAATGTCCTACAAAATTCGACAACATCTGAAATAACAGACTAAATATGCTTACATGTATAATTAAATGCTTTTCTATACATAAGTTTTGGATGTCAAAATGAATAATACTAACATTTTTCTAGAATTATCCGTTATGGAGATATTTAAATTTCTATTTATGTGAGTTGGTGCCATTTTAAAATGCGCTACAAGTCAAATGAAAAAAAAATGAAAAAGAAGATTTTTTTAATCTGCATATTTGATGCAGTTTTATTTACGTATCCATCTCATGCGCTATTTCGTACAATTCTATATACGTATCCATTTCATATGTTATTTCATATAATTTGATATTATACGTATCTATTTCCCGTGTTATTACATGAAACTTAATATACGTATCCATTTCAAATGCTTTTCATAAAATTTTATATACATATACTTTTCAAGTGTTATTTCATGCAATTTTATATACGTATCCATTTCATGTGTTATATCCTAAAATTTAATGCACGTAATCATTTTGAGTGTTATTTCATACAATTTTATATACTTATCCATTTCATATATTATTTCATACAATTTTATATTATACATATCTATTTCACGTGTTATTACATAAAATTTAATATACGTATCCATTTCATGTGTTTTTTCATAAAATTTTATATACGTATCCATTTCAAGGGTTATTTCATGCAATTTTATATGCGTATCCATTTCATATGTTATTTCATACAATTTTATATTATACGTATCTATTTCCCGTGTTATTACATAAAACTTAATATACGTATCCATTTCATGTGTTTTTTCATAAAATTTTATATACGTATACATTCCAAGTGTTATTTCATACAATTTTATATACGTATCCATTCCATGTGTTATTTCATAAAATTTTATATACGTATCCATTTCAAGAGTAATTTCATGCAATTTTATATGCGTATCCATTTCATGTGTTATTTCCTAAAATTTATTCCCGTATCCATTTTAAGTGTTATTTCATACAATTTTATATGAGTATTCATTTCGTGTGTTATTTTGCGAGATAACACTCAAATTAGTGTATATAAAAAAAAGCAAAAGTAAAACCGAATGTGATTCGTTGGAAATGTCATGCTCTCTGTCTCTCTCCTCTCTCTCTCTCCTCTCTCCTCTCTCCTCTCTCCTCTCTCTCTCGCTCTCTCTCTCTCTTTAGCCACAGTAAATTTTTTGCACGTAGCCATACAATTTGCAAGATGCATCCCTTATTAAATTTTTATACAAGATTTGCTTATAAAATTTCATCAAGGAATAAAATGATCAAATAAAAATAGAAGCGTAAATATTCTCCTAAAATTGGTTTACGTTGATTAATGTGTCCTTCAAGGGTAATAAAAGGTCTTCGTAGGTAATTATTTTTTTTTTCAAAAATTAAAAAAAAATCAACCTATTCTTAGTTTCAATTATTTGCTTTAACGTAAGTTTGCTGAAAGTATTTAGCTAAAAATAAAAATGTTAACTAACTTATAGAGCTTTTAAAAATATTTAAATTTCAGATAAATTGATACATTGGATAATTATTTTCATAACATTCCATATATACATGTATAGAGAAAGTATTGTGATGGGGGTCGAAAATTCGAATTCGAGATTTTGACGAAGAGCACGTTTTAAACATGCCAGAACTCGAATCGAATGTTTTTGTGGTGATGTCTGAAGGGGTGTGTCGGTAAGACTGTGGGCTTGATATCTAAACTTGATATCTAATCTTGAACTGTTTGGTAAACAATTTGGTATGATTTTTACCATCAGTGATACTGAAAACTGATTTTCGAACCATTTGGAACCATTCCCCATTTGGAATTTTTGGAACCATTCTCCAATTTTTGAATGCATTTGAAGAGTCCACTTTGATGATAAGTGCTTACTATTCCGTTCCAGTAGCTCAACGGTAGAGCGTCGGCTGGCCAGTACGAAGATCCTTGGTTCGATTCCTGGTTGGGAGCCGCAAGGCTCTTTACACAGTTTTTAAAAAATATATCTTTAAAAATCCGATCTTTAATAATGATAAATTACTCATCATTTCATATGTAATTTTTCGCTACAAAACGAGTAACATAAACTTTAGAACGCTAAAATGAACCGTTCTCGAGATATTATGATACTTTCGAATAAGCATTTTAAAAATCATTAAAAAATCAAGATTTTTAATATTGTTAAATAAACAATCATTGCATAGGTAATTTATCATTAGTAAATTATTGAAACTAACATTAAACTGAAACTAACGTTAGCAGAAATTGTTCTAGAGATATTATACATTTTACAAAGAAATGTATAAAAAGATTGCATAAAATTAAAAAAGTAGTAAGTGTTATCCGGTATGTTCACTTTCCATATGCGGTATTATGTAACAAATCTTTGAACATCATTCTCGTGGAGCTAGTTAATTTCATTCGCAATCACCATTTCCAAATCACAATGGTTGTCATAGCTCGGTATTTCCCAGGCTTTTCAGGCAGTAGTCAAAGTTCTTTAGTGGTGGTAATCACTACTTTTGAAATTTATGTTCCTGTCTCTTCACTTACTTGTTTACAACTCAGAACATTTTAATTTCCTACATGCATAGTACTATTGAGACGCGCGGACATTCTGCCCTATTAGTAATTAAAAAAAAACACGCAAGAAAGTTTCCTACTTTTGTTGAGTTTATTTACCGAGTTTAGTCATATATCTCAAACAAAAATTTATAAAATGATAAGAAATAAAATAACATCATGGCCTCACTTTCAGTATCTGATGTCATACTCTACGTAAAGCTCCATGATTACATCGCAGTTTTTCGCTGTGAAAGAAGTATAGCTATTGTATTATGTAGGGAACGGGCCGCCCACATCATGGACTCACTTTCAGTATCTGATGTCATACGCTCGTAAATATCTAGAGTTCATGAAATGCTTATTCGTGATCGAAATACGTTTGGCAACATTTTGTAGCAGCGTTGCCCAGAGATAGATAGATAGACAGATAAATCAAGATGTTTATATTATTAACCCTTTCCGGACAGCAGTCTTGAATACACGTTATCAATCGACGCGTGGGCGTGTGGACCTTCTGGAAAGGGTTAATAACGTATAAGACATTATTGTGACGGGTCGAAAATTCGAATTCGAGTTCCATATATTTAGGTTACATACAAATAATAAAAGTCTGAACTTAAAAAAATTGTTTTTTTTTCTTTTACTTGTTCATCGTATATATGTTATATTTTCAAATTCATCATCACACCCATACTTTTAGCATTTTTCATCGTATGTCTATTATATTTCTAAATTCTTCATCACAGTAAAGAAGTTCTATTTTGTGGAATTATTTTCCCACAATACCGAAATGTGTGTATTTATGAGAATGTCATACGTTAGACACAATAAATATTTTTCTATATCTTTCGAAATAACCAATTTATCATGGATAGTCAACCGTAGTTTTATTGACTAATCACAGAATAAGTCTTGAAAATTTTAGTAACGAACGTGATCGAAATAGAAATAAAAAACATTCTCGAGGAGAAGTTTATAAGAGTGAAACTTTATAACTTTGTGTCGTAGTAAACATTGGAATGCAATATCTTTAAATAAAAGGGAGTTTTGTTCTAAATTCCTAAACTTCGAATATTTTCTTTTTCAGGTTTTGGTTACCAAGAAATGGGCAAATATATAGTTTAAACGAACGGATAGAGTGTCCTGGAACTGTCAGTGTGTTTAAGAAACTTCTCTTGGTTGAATTATATATTTAATTCAGAAGTATAAAAAAGTTGTGTAATGTTTAAATCTCGATCACGTAGCAAATGGTGTTTGTACTGTGGAAAAAAAGTTTTTGAAAGTTT
Organism: Amaurobius ferox; assembly: GCA_951213105.1. Lineage (NCBI taxonomy): Eukaryota > Metazoa > Arthropoda > Arachnida > Araneae > Amaurobiidae > Amaurobius > Amaurobius ferox. The sequence goes on along the minus strand of OX578136.1, from coordinate 39,692,852 downwards.
AAAAAATTTATTTTACATACTGACTTTTTTAGCGAATAATCCCTTAATGTATTTATAATGACAGACTTACGTGAAATCTCACGTTGGTTTTAAACTTAAGTATATGCACCAAGTTGTTACTGATATATTACATTCATGATTTAACAATTTTGCTTTTTCGAAATTTAATAATATTTCTTCCCCAATACATAGCATATAGTATAGGGTTTCTAAAAAAGTCCGTAATCGCCTCAATAGCTTTGTAAGAAAAGGCCCATGAGTATACACGTTAGGTCTGTTTAGAGTAAAATGATTATGTCCGATCGAATAAAAGTGATTACAGTGTCCCTAATGGAGAATTAAAAAAGATAGGATTGATATGTGAGTCATCACACGCCAGGTATTGGCGCTATATAGACCGATCTCGTAAAGTGGAGTAAATAAAGAAATACATAATACCAGTAATTAAAATGAAGAGGCTTAATTTTAAACAATAACAAAGAATTTATTTCATTAAGACAAAACCTTATTTAATAACTATTAACATCTGGTAAATTTCATATACCAACATCTTTAGTGTAGTACATTAAGACAATCAAATCTCCTCATTCTATGATCATAATATGAGCATTACAATTATTAACCTATTAATGTGCATTAACTCACTATTCTTACTAGCCTACGTCTTAATGGCCCAGGTTAACCTTATTTAGGAGGGTCAGAGAGATAATAATAATCAAAGTGCAAAAATATGTGTAGAATTGTCCTACCTCGATCATCTTTGCCGATGTCGGACTTTATGACCGCGCGCTCCGGCTCTGTCCCGTGGGCTCGCTCTCTCCGAGATCCCTCGCTCTTGCGACCTCTTCTTTTCACTCACAAAATTCAAGTCCTCGATTTCAAAAACTTAAAGTCCAAAGTTGCTCTCTGTCTCTACCCCCTTGACAAGGCGCCCCTGTCCATAATTGGCTAAGTAAATTAAGGGCTACGCCCTTCAGGCTATATTATTGGTCAAGGCTCCCCTGAAATATGAGATATGCAGTCTCCAGTTTTAAAATCGTTGAAAGTTCTCACGAGAATTTTCCCAAGGTTCAAGTGATATTAATTGACTCTGGGGTCAAGAAGTTCAACCCCTTCCGTTTGTTGTAACACCTAACGCTGACATGAACTTGAGAAGCACCCTCTCTTTTCGAAATGAATGTCCGGTGCAGCTGCGTTCGAGGGAATGTTACAAAAATTGCCTCACTTCATGAGGGACCGTCTTCTTAGGTCCACTTCCTCTTTCAAAAGAGCAATGTTATATTGGGAATTGAAAATTACAATATAACAATTACCCTTCTTCCCCCCCCAAAATTTGGTGGGAAAAAAGCCAATTACAAAGTGCCAGCTCATAGTTGCTGCAGGCGTGTCCACTGTGTAGTCCAACAACTCGTCTTGCTCTCATCTGTATCTACTGTAAAAATGCACTATATACACATATACACAAATCATATTATCATATATATACTCTTATATGCCATCAAAAGAACACGAAAATACTATACAAAAATACAATTCTCAATGTGTCTGCAAATGACGATATCTGTGTCGTTCAGTTGTACTTAATGTCGATTAAAAGTCTATTCATGTAAGCACAAGTTCGTCCACTGGTGATATGTCTTTTTTTTTTTTTTTTTTTTAAACAATATAGTTCCACACAAGTTCAAGGTGTATATCTGTAAAATTGTTCACATATGATAACCAAAGTCACTTTGACCGTCAATTGGATACTTGTTGGGATCAGGGACTTACGCATATGGTCCCTAATAATATCACTTTGTCCCCTTGTAGTTATGATGGAAAGTGTAAAATATCTTTCCTTTGGAAAAAAAACACTGATATCACTGCACACTTGGAAACCGCTGAAATGTAAATCGCTCCACTGCTGGAACTCGTTGCAGAACTGGATCGCTGTCTAACTGGAATTCGCTGAACTGTAAGGCGATGAACTGCTGGAACTCGCTGAAGGATTGGACCGCTGTCTAACTGGAATTCGCTGAACTGTAAGGCGATGAACTGCTGGAACTCGCTGAAGGATTGGACCGCTGTCTAACTGGAATTCGCTGAACTGTAAGGCGCTGAACTGCTGGAGTCGCTGACCAAATGATAATCTTTGTGCACCAGGAATCGTTGAGCAATGTGAATCGGTGATCAACAGGAATTGCTGACCCTTTGAGAATCGTTAGGCAACCGGATCTGTACGCTGTGTCATGTTTTGTTTAGGACAATCAATACATATACATTACACTCAAGCTTATTAAAATACTCTCTTCTCTTAAAACTCCCTTAAGTATCATTTTTTTATAAATTCAATTTCTATAATTTTAATTTGTCACCCGGCACACGAAACATTACAAAAAAAACTCTCTTTTTTTTTTTTTCAAACTCCTTTTAAATTTGTTAACACTCTCAAAAATTGCCCCATTGAAATTTCTACACTTTATCTACTTTAAATCCTTCCATATACTATATACATTTCTTACTTAAATTTGCTACTCTCTTCAAACTTAAATTTTTCAAATTCCTACTATTTATTTATTTTACATTTCTCTACCTTATGTATATATATATATATATATATATATATTTTTTTTTTTTACATTATATACACTTCTTATCTAACATCCAATCCATCATGTGTTCTGAACCGGACATGCCATAAATATAACTCATGTACATATTTATAATAAAATACTTAAACAATTACACTATCCTCTCAAATACTATCAAAATAAGATTTATATAGGTTCAAAAATTTCCGCACAATACTTTAAAATTTTCCTACAAACTGAGATGACAGAAAAAAAAAACCCATGTAATCATTTAATTATTATCCTACTGAAAATCTTTTAACTCCCCTGCGATTCTATATTACACTATCCATAATTATACATTTTCTTTCACATATCACCTGGTTTAATCCATATCTTATACTTGGATACGGAATTTCCCGAATTCATTAAATTATTCACTTTCCCACTTAATGAAACCATACTTAAATTTTTTTGTAAATCTTATCACTCACTGAAATTCTCTCAATGCCTACAAAATTACGAATTTTCTCTCAAATACCATCTAACTCAATTCAAATCCCATACTTGAATACCAAAATGTACATTTTCTTTTCTTATATCCCCTGTAATTGAATGCAAAGTCTCCTGCATTAATTCATTTCTCCTCTTTCCTTTTTTTAACTTCCCAAACTTTTGTGTAACATATATTCTAGCATCTAAATTCCCTGTTCAAACAGAAAAATCTAGTCCCCAGAGAAAATCAAGTAGAGGTATACAAGGTCAACATGTCCTTCTGCCATTGTGTCATTTTCCCTGGAAAGCGGTCCCCTTTCTGGCCTGCGGCTAATACGGGCATTTCTTCGTGTAACTTCCCATGGCCAATTAGTCGTACATGGCTCGTACATGTCGCCTTTTTGAAAATGGTCCATCTCGTCATCCGCCATTCTGGTCAGTTTTCAGTGGCTTATGGATTGTGTGATGTGAAAGTGCTCTACCGAGGCCCCCAAATGGATTAAAAACTCTGGAATTACACACTTTCCAAAGGATAAATTAAAATGCGGTTAGTGTTAATTTGTTCTTCCATTGTATTTTATTATTATATATCTTGTTATTTCCCGTTAAGTGAACCTAAATCCAAGACTTCCCTCGACTTCAACTGTACGACGCTCCGCCCGACGTCCCTTTACAACGTTCGCTTCTCTCAAAACAATCCATGTGAGCTCCTATCAAAATATATGTAAAAAAAAACGCTTTTTTTTTTTTCAAATGCTTTTTATTTAATCTACAATTCGCGTATGTTTATTAAAATTATCTATTCATTTTAAATTATAATTTGCGTATAATTTTCATTACCATTATATTTTTTCTTTGAACTGCCATTATGATTTTTAATTAAAATTCTCTATCCATTTTAAACTCTAATTTTAATTTTTAATTACCCATTATTTAGTTATTTGAATTACGATTTTTATTTTTAATTATGAATTATTTATTTATTTAAACTAGAAAAAAAAATTTGTTTTTCTTTTTTCCTTTTTTTTTTTTTTTATTTACCAATTATCTAATTATTTTAAAATATAATTCTATAATTCCCATTTCCTCACGCTTATTCATCCAACTATGGTTGATCAGTCCGCTAATTACATGAAGAGCGCGTGGAGAAAGTTTACTTTTGTTTTAAAATTTCACTGTTCTTTGAAAAGAGTTTTTTTTTTTTTAGAAATTCAAAATATCCCTTTATTTAATATTCCTAATTATCTTATCCATCGAAATTGTTATTGCCTGGAAATCAAAGTTCTCTTAAAAAAACCCCTTCTTTTTATAGAGTTATAACGACTTTTTATAGAATTCTAACGATGTCCCCCTTTTGCTTTTTTTTTTTTCCATGAAATGTGACGTATCTTCTCTGTTATTTATGTTCTTTCCAAAATTTGAATTTAATATATCCACATCTTTAACCTATCATCCCTAAAATTTCTTTTGTCCTACAACGATACTTGTTATTTATTTTGTAACAATTATTTATTTTTTTAAATCACAATTTTTATTCATAATTCCCAATTATTTATAGTTCCATATTTATTTAAACTTTCTTGTTCATTTAAACTTTCAACTAATTAATGTATGATTTATTTAAAATTTCCTCAATTTTTTTTTTTTTTCCCAATTTGTTTACACTTTCTTAATTAATGTAATACTTATTTACATTTCTTTAATTTATAATTCAATGTTTATTTAAAATTTCCTTTATTTACAATCCAATATTTATTTAAAATTTGTGTTCCATCTTTCGCGTTGCATTTTGTGAATGGCGATTTTTCTTTGTTACTAACATTTTCAAAATTTTGAATCACGGTTTGTCCGCGTTCTTACCTATGTTTAAACTTCTTTCGTGTTTTAATTGAATCAATTTAAATTTAAATTCTTTAAAGATCTCAAATCATATCTGTGTTTCGGCCTAACCGGTGTTGGAAGAAGTACTGTGCGTGAACAATTTGTACTGCTTATATCGTCCCCTTGTGAATTTCCCGCTGATTGATCTTTCCCCTGAACGTTTTCCATCTGTATACATCCCCCATCCACTTGTGTTGGTCCCTCTTGCGCATCTCGTTCTATTTCTCCCGCCTTTTCATTCGTGTTTGCTTCAATTCGTGTACCGTCCCCCTGTTCTGAAAGTTCCAAATTCTCGTGTGTTTCTAGCGTGCTATGTCTGCCTGATTCCCCCCCTGCTGAAAGAATGTTTGCGTTCGGAGAGTCTTTTGGAGGGATGATTGCATTCTCTCGTGCGCTCTGAGTTGTTTCGTTTTGTACTTGTGCGGTAACTGGTTTCGCGGATCCAAGAGTAAGAGTGTTTTCGTGCGTATGGTGTGGTTTCGCGTTGTGTGCACTGGTTTGACAAGACTCTCTGTACTGTCCGTTTGCTATTTCCTCTTCCAACATGATAAATGGAATATTCTGATTTTGACCGTGGTCTTTCTTTAGTTCCGGTTTCGGTTCAGAGTTTTGTGCGTTTTTAGGAGTGGGGAGAAGAGGTGACTTGTATTTGTTTATGTAGGGCATTTTTAGATGTGGCTTGCGGTCGGGAAGAGTCCTTAATCTATTTATGTGGGCTTTTATGATTTTAGAATTTGGTTTGTCACACAGTTTTATTTCATATATAAATCTATTTATTCTATTAATTACTCGATAAGGTCCCGTGTGGTTCCCCTTTCTATACCGATTATTATTGTTTTCCATGAACACCCTGGACCCGATTTCCAAATCCCTGAATTTAGCTCTTTGGAGTTGTTGACTTTCTTGGCGTTCTTTCGCGAGAATTAAATTTTTATTTGCCTCCTTAAATGCGTTATTCATCACTGTTATTTTTTTTGATATATAATCCTGATATGTTGTTTCTGTATTATTTTCTGTTACATTAGTTTCAAAAAAAGTTGGAAGGTCTCTTCCAAAAAAAAGAAAGTTTGGTGTTTCTTTGGTGCTTGAATGTACTGTCGCGTTGTAAACAGCTACGTGGCATTGTACTGCAGTATCCCAGTATGGAGAATTCTCCGCTAATGTCGCTAAGGTGTGTTTCAATTGTTTGTTAGTAACCTCCACTATACCGTTAACCCATGGCGAACGTACCGATGCTATTCTGGCAACTATTCCGAGTTTTTCTGTCATAATTTGGTGTATACTAGATGTAAACTGAGAGCCTGCGTCCGATAACACTGTCTTAGGACATCCCCAATTCATAAAGTAATTTAAGAGTTTATCAGCAACCGTAGTGGCCGTTATATCCGGGATTGGAAACATTTGTATATGTTTGGAGAAATGGTCTACCACCGATAACACATATTTATTATTTGAAGTGCTAGTTTGAAACGGTCCGCAAATGTCTGTTGACAAAATTTGCACGGGCCCATCAGGTATAGGATTTCTTCCCAGGGGAACGGGCTGATTTTTTCCCTTTTTCTTTCTACACTGTTCGCAAGATGTAATAAAATTTTGTGTGTCACTGTACATACCATTCCAATAATACCTATCTGATAGTAATTTGTAAGTTTTATCAATCCCTGCATGTGTTACGTGTGTAATCGCTAAAATTTCTTTCTGTAAATTTCTGGGTATAACTATAGTTTTGTTTAAATTGTCTCTCCAAGGTCTGTCCTTCCAGTTTCCTACGTGCATTAATAAATTAGTTTCCTCGTCAATATATAATGTGTCATAATGTTTACCCTCTTTAAAATTCCGATTTTGTAAATTTTCTCTGATTATTTTTAATTTTGGATCTTTAATTTGTTCCTCTAAAATTCTATCTAATGCCGGGATTTCTGTTATTGTGTTTATCTGTGCAATATAGACACCATCCTCATTCACATATCCATTTCTTTTCACCGTGTTTTCTCCCTTAATTTGTTCTATCAGGTTAATTTCTCCCCTTGGATTCTCAATGTTTTGTTTTCCCTCATTCTGCTCTGTTTGTTTATTTTCAAAATCATCTCTACTTAAAAAATCCGCTAATAAATTATCTTTACCCGGGACGTGAATAAATTCATAATCATATTCAGATATCTCTAAAAGCCACCTCTGTAATACGCTGGGTGGGTTTTGTATTTTTAAATGCTGTCCCAAAGGTAAATGGTCAGAAAGCACAAAAAACTTTCGGCCGAAAAGGAAATTTCTAAAAAATTTCATTCCCTGATGCATAGCTAATAATTCAATTTTCATGGCCGGATACTTTTGCTCCTGTATCGATAATTTCCTGCTAAAATATGCAATCGGTTTTAAAATCCCATCTCTGTATTGTAAAAGAGCGCCTCCTATGGACTGAATGCTGCCATCGATATTCAGATAAAAGTCTTTGTCAAAATCTGGCTGTATCAGTAAAGGTTTCTTGAAAAAACATTCTTGGAGTTCCTGAAATGCCTCCTCACATTTATTATCCCATTTAAATTTATTATCCTTTCTTGTTAAGTCTGATAAAACCGCGGTTAATTGAGCATAATTTTTTATTGAATTTCTGTAAAAATTACAAATGCCTAAAAATCTTTTTAATTTTCTTAAAGTTTTTGGTACTGGAAAAGAAGTGATTTTGTTTATATTTTCATCTGTTGGTGTAATGCCTTTTTGACTAATTTCAAATCCTAAATATGCTACTTTTTCTACAAAAAATTTACATTTGCTGGGTGTCAGAGTTAGGTTGTATTTTCTTAATTTATCGAATACTAATTTTAATTTATGTATTAATTCTGAATAAGAGTTAGCCGGGATTATTATGTCGTCGATGTAAGCTTGTATGTTTTCCTCTCTTAAGTCCGCTAAAATGGTGTCCATAACCTGTTGAAAAATTGGAGCGGAGCTTACATGTCCAAAAACGAGTCTTTCAAATTGGTAGTTGCCATAGGGCGTTGTAAAAGCAAATAATTCTTTTGTGTCTTCAGGTAAAACCAATTGGTTGAATGCACTATGAAAATCCAGTTTCGAATAGTATCTATGTCCGGCTAATTTAGTTATAATTTCATTTACACGGGGAATTTTGTAAGGAAAAAGAGTGGATATGTTATTAATTAATCTCATAAACATAAACGGTACTCTCCACTTGTTTTACGCACTAAAATCATCGGCGATGCAAAATTTGATTTTGTTCTGGCAATTATCCCTGCTTCTTCTAACTCTTTTAATTGAGTTTTTGCGGTATCCTGCAGTGCGTACGGAACGTCGTATGGCCTGGAACGTATTGCGTGGTCATGTGCAAGCTTTATCACCGGTTTTACGATGTCCGTCGCTCCTAAAGTTTTTAATGATTTTGAAAAAACGTCCGAATATTGCATTACAAATTTGAGGAAATCTTGTTTAATGTTTGGGTCCATGTGGTCAGTATTAAAATCTTCTGTTTTCAAATCTTTTTTTCTTTCTTCAATTATCTCCGGTTTAGCCTGTATTAAATTTATCATCTCTTCGTATTTATGTGTCCGTTCACTAATTTCTGGTTCTTTAATGTCCTGTTGTTGTATCGTAAAATCTGTCGTAATGTTTCCTAAAGCCATGTTTTTATTTAATGTAATTGTCGCATTCGTGTTATTCTGAACTTCAATTTTAATTTTGTTCTCATTCATGTGGTGTATTCCATAATTCATTACAATGTATGATTTTTCTTTGGGTTCGAACAAAACCTCTGTTCCATTTTCTAGGCTTTCCTCACTATATACTACAACATTCTCCCTCGAATTCGGTTTGATTTGTACTTTTCTTAAAATTTTGGCTAGATTCGGTCTTTCCTGTATTATCTCATTTATTTGTCTATCAATTTGCCTATCAGAATTTAAAATTATTTCTATGTCGCCCATCTTCAGAATGTTCTTTTGTGTATTCAAAATGGCTTGATTTTTCTGTAAAAAGTCAAAACCCAATACTCCCTTAAATTTTTGTGTAAATCTTGCTGTTGTGACAAAAAAAATATGTTTGAACTGTTTTCCCTGAATTTTAAATGGAATTTCCACAGTCTTTATATATTCAATACTATGTCCTGTTAAAGTTGATATTGTAACACTCCTTGACACATATTTAATTTTGACATTATCTTTAATTTTATTGAACAATTCTAATGATAATACACTAACGCTCGCTCCAGAGTCTATCATGAGTTCGCTTTGTATATTTTTAAATTGAACTATTATTGTTGGCAATTCTGTTTTTTCAATTTGTTCTCCTACCGATGCAATCGTTTCCTCATGTTTTTCAGTACTTTCATCGTTATGTATCTCCAATTTCTTATTTTCTGTTTGTACAGGAATTTCAATTTTTCTCGGGAACTTTACCCTGTAATTTTTCTCTCTTTGTAAGTTATTATTTAAAGCTCCCACAATTAGTTTAAATTATCTCTTCTATTAGGGAAATTTCTGTATTCAAATCTTGTATTCATCTCTCTCCCATTGTTTCTTTGCCCGCCCGATTCTCTGATTCTGTTTTGGTTTGACTCGTCCCTATTATATCGTTGTTCCCTAGAAAATCTACTTTGTGGAGGGGGTGCCGCATAGTAATTTCTGCTCTGTTGATAGTTTCCAAAGGCGTGGTTTGGCCTATAATCGTATGTGTCCGGCTGGGAGGAGTAAGTTCTGTGGTCATCATACGGCTGGGTTTGAAATGAGTGGGGAGGAGACTGTATTTGATTATGCCACTGTGTCCTCGCGTTGTTTATGTTTTGACTCTGTGTTTGCTTAAAAAGATCCGCTTTGTATATTCGGCATTCTCTCATGAAATGTCCCTGTCTATTACAGTAGTGACATGTTACGGGTTTTTTTGTTTGTGTCGTGGGAATTTGTACTTTTTCTTGGATTTTTAATGTGTTTATTTCTTGGGTAATTGAATTTAAAATATGTGCGTTAAATTCCTGTTGCTCTTTGCGGAGCGTCTCAATTTCTTGTCTATATGTAGCACTATTTACATTTGCCGTTATCGCAGCTAAATTTGCCTGTTCCAAGTTTGTGGCTATTTTTACAGCTTCATCAAAATTTTGTGCATTAGTTTTTATTATTTCTTTCTGGAATTCAGGTGTTACCGCCTCTAAGAATTTACTTAACCTTAATTTATCCATAATCTGTTGTGTCGCTTCACTGTGCTCTGTGTCGCCAATATAATTTAAAGTTAGTGTTGTTATTCTGTGTGCTAGCTGCTTAATCGTTTCTCCCTGTGTCTGTTTTGCGGTCGTGAAAAGGATCTGATTTGTTGTAATGTTCGGTTTTTCTGTAAAGAACTCTAATAACCTATCCCTAAATTTTTCGAAAGATGTTTCCCTTCTTAATTCTTGTGACCCTATATAAAATTTTCTTGCATTCCCTCTTAACCGCGATTTCACAATTGCTAACTTTTCCTCCTCTGACCAATCCCCCAAGCTGCTTAAAGATTTGATCTGGTCAAAAAAAATTTCTACATCATTCTCTATGCCATTGCATTCCCCTAATAGGTGTATAAGTCCTGGTAACCTGCCCCTCGTTGCTGGATGATTTTCTCCGCTTTCCGTCATTCTAAATTTCACTTTCTCGCAAAAATTCTATATCTAAAATTATCTCCTGTTTTTACACCTCAAAATGTTCCCCCAAAATATTTAAATACAATATCACATAAATTCAAAAACATAATTCTAATCATTTCACTATCTACGCATGCAAATACTTCAATCCTCATAATTAACTCCTCAAATATTACACAAATATTTATATAATTCAAAAATTTCTTAAAAGCTTCAAGTTCCCTAATAATTATATTTTCACATACAATATGGCATGTCTCATTAAGAACACATAATGATTCACTATTTGCTTGCTTCTCATACTGTGAAATAAATTTTCTTAAATTTACTTATATTTATTTTAATTTTAAAATTCTTTCTTTAATTTAATCCTTATTTTACACACAAAAAAATTTTTTTATTCAATCTTTTCATTTCTCATTAATTCCAAATATATTTATTCTCTTCATTAAAATTTAAATTCTGGCATATAACTGGTCTAAAACAGCAAAGTCGCCAGAAGGGTGAAATAATTTTGAATCCAGGTTTGAAACTGGTTTAAACGGCACCAAAATGATATGTGAGTCATCACACGCCAGGTATTGGCGCTATATAGACCGATCTCGTAAAGTGGAGTAAATAAAGAAATACATAATACCAGTAATTAAAATGAAGAGGCTTAATTTTAAACAATAACAAAGAATTTATTTCATTAAGACAAAACCTTATTTAATAACTATTAACATCTGGTAAATTTCATATACCAACATCTTTAGTGTAGTACATTAAGACAATCAAATCTCCTCATTCTATGATCATAATATGAGCATTACAATTATTAACCTATTAATGTGCATTAACTCACTATTCTTACTAGCCTACGTCTTAATGGCCCAGGTTAACCTTATTTAGGAGGGTCAGAGAGATAATAATAATCAAAGTGCAAAAATATGTGTAGAATTGTCCTACCTCGATCATCTTTGCCGATGTCGGACTTTATGACCGCGCGCTCCGGCTCTGTCCCGTGGGCTCGCTCTCTCCGAGATCCCTCGCTCTTGCGACCTCTTCTTTTCACTCACAAAATTCAAGTCCTCGATTTCAAAAACTTAAAGTCCAAAGTTGCTCTCTGTCTCTACCCCCTTGACAAGGCGCCCCTGTCCATAATTGGCTAAGTAAATTAAGGGCTACGCCCTTCAGGCTATATTATTGGTCAAGGCTCCCCTGAAATATGAGATATGCAGTCTCCAGTTTTAAAATCGTTGAAAGTTCTCACGAGAATTTTCCCAAGGTTCAAGTGATATTAATTGACTCTGGGGTCAAGAAGTTCAACCCCTTCCGTTTGTTGTAACACCTAACGCTGACATGAACTTGAGAAGCACCCTCTCTTTTCGAAATGAATGTCCGGTGCAGCTGCGTTCGAGGGAATGTTACAAAAATTGCCTCACTTCATGAGGGACCGTCTTCTTAGGTCCACTTCCTCTTTCAAAAGAGCAATGTTATATTGGGAATTGAAAATTACAATATAACAAGGATAACGAACTCAATAACAAACAATTGAAAAGTTGTATAGAATTCTTTAATTAGTAGGAACTGATATTAGGAACGTATGAAACGCGTGTATCAATAACAGTAAATATCTGTCAAAAAGTTGTATCATCAGGAAATGTAATACGGTGACTCCTGCAATACTTGTCAGAGTATTAGCAATATTCTTTCTCGAATTCAAATGTGCATTGTCGATGACGAAGGACAATTTGAACAAGTTGTACATTAGATCCAAGCGCCGTTCATTTTAGTCTTTCTGAATAGGACAACAATTTGACTGGAAACATATTATGTGAAATTGTGCATTCTGTAACAATTCTTTGTCGATTCCTACTTCTTGGAAAATATTGTAGAACTTCATAATTGCCATTTTCTGTTTTCTCGCTACGTTGATGAGTTCGTTGTACTAACTTTTAAAATTCTCTGCTATGGACAGTGCAACCACTTTTATTTCATCAGACATGGTTACTTTAATTCAGATAATCAGGAATGATAGTCAGCCCACCTGAAAGTAGACTGAGGAACCGATTCGTCGTTGCAAAAGCAAACCCAGGACACCCAAGACATCAACGGGCCCAACGGCAGCGGCCGAAGCCACGCGCAACACCCGAACGCTTCAGACTCTCGCCTGTATCTACGGCACGAACAGCGTCTGCCGAGCCGAAAGCCAACCAAAACCCCAAAGAAAGAGCTGCAACCATTCAATCACAATCTATAGAGGGTCACCCTCTAACCTAATAGAAACTTTATTCAGTAATCTTTTACATCTTTCATGAATTTATAAGCAGTTCATATGAGAGGCAATAGTAATTTGTAAATTATGTACAAAATGTGCTTTTAGATTTTTGTTTGTTTTTCATTTTGTAACGGTGGACGTTGAAATAATTTTTATTTATTTATTGACTTAGAAACGTGAAAATTTGTATAAATATTCCTCTTAACATTACTATATACAATACCATTACATTTTTTTTCAATTTTGTTATAATTTTGTATTTTTTTTAATTTAATTTTTTAACGAAAATTTGAAAATGCTCCTTGCATGCCATTTGTTCACATTTTTAATTAATTTTACATTATGATCACTCAAAATCACATTATGAACAAATTTGGGTATTCATTTTTAAATCCCTTAGAAAGTTAATTTTTTAAAAATATTTTTCTGCATTGAACTTAATTTTCACCATTTAATTAGGTTCTTATTCACTTTTAATTACCTTAATAAAGTCCAATTATAAAATGCATAACCAGTTTCATTAAAAAGTATGAGAGTTGTCTTCTTGCCAAATTTCATGCATCTCAGACAAAAATTAAGACACATAAGGCATTTTAAAAATGTAAAACCTTTGAAAATTCCGTTTCGAAAAAAAATGCATTCAACCTTTTGCTTACGGGTGGGACAGCGTCCATCCCAAACGAAGAACCTCCCAAAAAGACAGGAATTTGACATACCCTATCCCAAACATTACGATCCCCCTTTCCAGGCATTGGCGTCCAGGCATGGCGTCCATGGCGTCCAAATCGCCGACAGAAACATTGCAGCAGGTGCAATGTTTCTGTCGGCGATTTCCATGGACGCCAATGCCTTCAAAGGGGGATCAAACTGTTTGAAATAGGGTATGTCGAATACCTATCTTTTTGGGAGGTTCTTTGTTTGGGATGGACGCTGTGCCATCTGTAAGCAAATGTTAAATGTGTAAAATAATGTTATATGTTAAAACTTTTTTCAGTCGATTTTTGCTCATTTCAACGTCCACCGTCGCCTTAAATGCTGTTTTACTGTACATAGTTCCTGCTTACGTTGTGCTTGTGAATAAATGTGTTAGTTATCCTAAAATTTGAACTCATTCTTGTATCCTAAGCGCACACTCACGATTCCAGAGGATAAGTTGTAACAAATTGGCGTCATAAATAGGACTTCTGGAAACTTAAGAAGGGTATATATGCTAGTGACTAGAAAAACAACGGAGAAACAATTGAAAGAGATAATGGCTTTCATCAAAGTCAAACAAGACGAAATGAAAGAAACTCCAGAGCGTTTTGCAAGTTCGCAACACTATAACGGGAAAGTATTGTGGTAACCATAACAAAAATTCTTAATCTTATATATAAGACAATCTATAAAATATGTTTCTCTTGTGATAGCATAAACCGTTTCAATGCATGGGGTGGTTTTCAATAAACAAAATAAAGCACCTTAGAACTCTCCCCTTGCAGATAACAGATTAACCGATTGATCCATTACCAGATTTGCGTTTTTTGCGCATTTATCAGCTTGAAATAGCCAATATCTATAATAGGAGTAAGAAAACTTTCTATGTGCCACAAATTTCCGAACTTCCGTGGCAATCGAAAAATTCTTCTACAACCATGTAGCCAGTTTTAAATGTTGTGAAATTTCAGCTCAGGCTACACGGAGCTAAAATGAATAATTTAACAATCACACAACTCGCTTGTCATAAGTGCAAAACCGGTTAATGGATGCTGTCATCTCCAATGGCAACATAATCCGAACTTTAGGGCACGCCCCATTAAATCAATTCTGTGACCATGAAAAAGAATTATTTTTTTTTGTTACAATATTTTAGGCAGATCTGTCACTATAGAAATTGTAAAGACTAGCAGCAAAAATGCTCCTGCAACTTTGCTGATAATTCCAAAAATTCAAAGTAAAATATCGATCTATATAATGTTACGAGTTGAACTCTGGAAGCGTGGATACAAGAATGAGTCCTAATTTCTGGATACCTAACATGTTTATTTACAAGCACAGCATAATCAGGAACACCATGCAGCAAATAGCTTGATAATTCTCTCAAAAGGTCACTAATCGACTGTTAGGTATAGTAAAACAGCAATTAAATGCTCCAATAATTTTACGAAACAGCAGATACTATTTTCCTAACATTGATGTATCTCACAACTCAATGTAGCTCCTATCACGGCAACTGCTGCAACTGAACGACGACTTCTTTCATATACTCTCCGTAGAAACTCCCAAATGGAGCTGGTATCTCCAAGCATATTCGTCATTTTGAAAAAGTTTTAATATCTTCGAAAAGTCGCCAAATTAGAGCCAAATAGCCAAATATGGAAATCCTTCCCCGATAGTCCAAATATGGAAACCCTATATTCACGTAATAGGAATAGCCAATAAAGTTATTTGCTTCTGGGAATTCGAAGAGACTGCAGGGAAGGAAGACATTTTGCATTTTCGTGACAATATTTTAATTCACAGTTTTGGGGATTTATGAATGAAAAGAAATACGATTTAAAGGTAAGCTGTAAGTGTTTGTCATGAACAATTAATCTCTTTTTGCGATAAATTGAACTAGCCGTGCAATAAGTGAGACAATAATCCCTTAAATATGTTTATGACGATAAGCTATACCATCCTAAAGAGTGTTACTATGCTGATGCATCTAATGTAAAAAGAAAACACTAAAATACCACTGCAAAAGAAACGGTGTCGACATTTTTCGGATATCTCTCATGATTTTCTGTTTTTATTTAAGGCTGAAAATAAAGGCTTATAAAGCGCGTTCTATTTTTAAAGGTGTTATCGCAATATTCTGTGAAAGGAGCACTATTAGCTCACAAACAAGAATTAAATTTACCATGTTAGAGAGAGAGAGAGAAAATTGCATGTTGTTTTTATTAAATCTGCAGAAAAATGGAGACGTATTAAGTATTAGACATGGTGTATTTCTTCAATATTTTCTACCTAAAAATAACATTTATGCGGTTAAATAATTAATTAGGTTAAATAATTATCGGTTATAAATTAGCGGTTAAATAATTATCGCTTTTCCTGCAAAACAAGTATATTTATTATGATTGAGCTCGAATTAAAGGATTTTTAAGGAAATTTGCAAAATCAAAAAGTATAAAAATAATTATTTAATAAATGTGATTTAGGTAGTCATTTTATACTTAAAGCTCCGGATATGTAGTGCTCCGGATGTTAGAGACAGTCCCTGAGTAGGGGGAACGGGAGGTGAGTTTGTTCGTTCGCGGGTTGGAGAACAGGAATCAGGTGTATGAGTTCGCAAGTGGGCAAACAGGAGGCGCTTGGGCGCTAGGCAAGTGGAATGAAAGAGCTCACGAAGCGAGTTCCTGGGGTTTGTTGAGCGTCAGCGAACAACGGGGGGACCTCCAACGACCGAATTACACTTGCACAGAAGGCGGGACGAAAGAGCTTACGAAGTGAACTCGGGCGGTTAATGAGCGGCAGTGAACAGGGGGGGGGGAGGGAGTGGGCGCATGAACCCTCTAAGTAGTAAATAGCAGGTGCCTGTACGGCTAGTTAAAAGAGCTTGCGAATGGATCTCTAGGAGTTGGTAAATGTCAGTAAACGAGGCGAGATAACCCAACGTGCGTATTATAATTGCGTAGCAGGTGGAACAAAGTAGCACGCAAAGCACTCTCTAGCGATTAGTGAGTGTTAACAAACATGGATCTTAATCCTCGAGCTCGCTAAGCGAGTTTTGGCCAGCGTCACAGAAGAGGAAGAAAAGTTGTCTAGTTTTAATAGAAATATAAATAGAAGATTTGAAAATATTTAAATCGTTGAAAAATTCAGTTATATTACTATACCTGTAACAAGTTAATTGGAGTAATTAAAGTAAGTTACGTGAACAAGAAATTGAAAAGCATAAAGTTTTCCACCAAAAAGTGTTTCATAGATGTTGTCAAATGCGGGAGGGTACTTTGTTATGATGCAAGTGTAAAACCAATGCTTTCTTAAAACTTTTAAAAAGTACAACTGCAATCCTTGAGTATGACTTTCCAAATGTTTCTTGCATTTTAAGTCATTCAGCTTGTTGACAGATCACTATTTCCGACCAATATTTCCACCTCTTTTGTAACAATATTTTCATATTTGGGTTTTTGCCATGGCCTGATCGCTATAACGGCTTTCTTAAATCGCAGATGTCGCTTTCTCCAACAGAAGGGCAAATTTGACGCAAGGACTTTATCCCTTAAATTCTCCTAACACGATAAATAAGAAGGGGACGACCAAGTAAATCTGAAAATACTCTGTAAAACACCACCAGATCAGATGCAGTTAATATCACTTGATATAATGTACGTATAGACTCTGCAAGCCATCAATTAACCTCTCTTTAAGTTCTACGATTTGATTATAGGAATTTATGAGTACTTTTTTTAATACGGGGTGTTTCAAAACGATGGCACGACTAAATATCTCTTGAACGACAGGTAAGAACATAAACCTTCAGACTATGGCAGCTTTGGGCACGTGACATGTTTTAGTAAGATAGTATAATATTTAACTTTTTATACGGATCCTCAACAAAGGAAGTTCCAGTTCTCTCACATTGCCAAATTGGGCTTAAAAACATTGTCAGTTACATAACTTAAATCACTATGACCCAATCTAAAGAAAAGGTGAAAACAGATTTCAGGGGTCGTACAAAATTTAAATTTTGCTGCATAAAATTTCCAACCAAAAATTTACATACGTACCTCTCTTTAGCAAAAGTTTTATATAGTCCACAATTATTTGACGAAAACTTGTAATCTTGAAACAAGTTTTCTTGTAAATTTGCAATGATATCTCTGGTAATTTTGATCGTTTGACAGTAAAACTTGTTTTGTTTCTCTCATTGGGCTATGAAAAATATCTTTTATGGTTGAAATTTTTTCTTGGACGCCCGTGTAAAGAGTTACATTGTGTATATATTTATTTACTAAAATATGTCACTTGATCATAATTTGTGTAGTGTTACAATTATATAAAATACCCAATATTTTGACTCCCCATAAAGAGAAAGCGCGTTTACAGATAACCATTGCTATTTCGGAAAAGTTGGGTTGCCGAAACTTGGCGACATTTTGGGTTCCAGATTTGGGGAAATATATTCAACTCGGCGACTTTTAACGCGTCTCCAAATCCAGCGGAAGTTTCTAGAAATATCCAGTCGTTTCGATGATACCGTCCTCTTTTTAGATAATTCTATGGAGAGTATACAAAGAAGTCATCGTTCATTTGAACAGAGTATACGTAATACGAGACAAAGTGAACTGTGTAGTACATCAGTAAGGGAATCAACTGTTTTGTGAATTAGTGGAGCATCTAATCGCTGTTTTATTGTACTTGCCAGTCGTTCAGTGATCTTGTAAGATAGTTATCGAGCTATTAGCTGTAAATTGTTTTTGTTTGCATTTATTGCTGCTTTTAAAAGAAAGCATTAGTTATCTAGAAATTAGGAATGGTTTTTGTATTCTGAGATTTCACACAATTTGATAGGATATGTAGTAACAGTATGATGACATCTACCTTAATTAAATCATTTCTTAAATTGAAGCCATGCCCCTACAACCACTCGTTCAAGATATATCAATCGTTCGATCAATCGTTCAAGATCGTACAATTTTTTTGATACATCCTGTATAACTTATCAAAAATGTTACTTATATGTAAGCTTTAAGAACCACCACATATTTTGAGAGGAGGGCATAAGATACGGTACACGGAGCTACAGTTGGACTATACGCCACTTATAGCTCCGTGGTATAATTGAAATAGTAGTACTATAGTAACACAAAGCAAAAGTAATTCGATATTTTAAAAATGAAATACATAAGTAATTCATTTTCCGTACTTCAAGATTCTGGAATTCCGATTTAAATTTTTGTTACGACATTTCATATCCAAGCTATGGAGCAAGCACAATCACTAACTTATACCCAGAAATATAATCCACGTTTTGCCTTGCACATCACGTTTCTGCTCTTTTTCAGTCATTTTTTTTATTTGCTGCACATATACCTAAACCGCTTATCATACTTAGAACAAAATTTCAGCATTTCACCTTATACCGTCCTTAAAAGGTGTCTAAAAAACTGATCCAGACACATTCTTCCAATTGAAAATTTTTGCGAATCATAAGACACAAGTTTGTTTGAAATATTTTCATAACTGAGATATGTATGTGCATAAAAAATTAACATATATACATAGCACATTGCTCCCCCTATGCACAGTATATTACTTTCATTACATACATAGTATATCACTGTCACTACATACATAGTAAATTACTTTCATAACATTGTATATAACGTACATAGTACATTACTTTTAGTACATTGTATATACCGTACATAGTACATTACTTTTAGACCATACATATTATATTACTTTCTCTACATGCACAGTTTATTACTTTTACTGCATTCATAGTATATTATTTTCCCACCATATAGCACATAGTATATTACACTTTCTACATACATAGTTTATTACTTTCACTACATATATAGTATATTACTTTCCCATGATATATAATACATCACTTTTTCTACATACATAACACATGTTATTTTCACTACATGCGTATTATAATGTATATGGAAAGTAATGTGAAGGGGTCGAAAATTCGAATTTGAATTATAGACGGGAGGGTTCGTTTTAAGCATATTTGAACTCGAATCAAACATTTTTAAAATGATGTCTGTGTGCGTATTGCGTGTGTATATATACGTACGCAATAGATATGTATATATGTACGGTGTGTGTATATACATACAATAGTATGTGCGTATGCTATTGTGTGTGTGTGTGTGTGCACGCTCTGGCGATATCGCATGAACAAATGAAGCTTTTCGAAAATAATTTAGTACGAATATTACAATCAGTATTAGGACCCTATTGATTTTAAACGCAAATGAATTTAGTTTGTTTTCACTATTTTCTTCTTCCTTCCAGTTTTTATTCATTTTTCTATTTTTATATAGCAATGATTTCCTTCCTTGATCACTTGATGCAGCTATTTATTGACACACACCTTCTTGCCTTTGCTCATGTGGTTGCACTGTCTCTTCTTCCTGAAAAACGATACAGTGTTTTTCCTCTGAAACCGGTTGATTCTTTTAATCAACTGCTTATGTCATTACTAATAAAGTATTTTAATTTTAGATTATTCTTGACAGCAGTTAAAGCGAATATTTATACTCTCTGTTTGTACATATTTTAAAAACTGACACTTCATTTCAGAATATATGCATAAAATTATCATTTAAAATTCTGCACTAACGAAAAATACAATTAAAAACGTCTCAAACTAAACTAATTCCGTGTTAATTTTTTCCCCAAGATTCCATTAAAAGGAAATAATTACCCTAAATTATTATTTCTTTGAGTCTCCATGTACGCCTTCATTTCGGATTCGTGCTTAAAATTCCCCCCCCCCGCCCCCCTCAAGCTTTAAACGATTGCTTAAACTTTTGACAGTTTCATAATTAGAGAGAATTTAAAGACTCGAATATTCCTTAAGTCGTCCTTCGATAGGTGGTGACATGTTTTCTTTTAAAACGTTAGTAAAAAAAAGTCACATAATTTGATTGCGTAGATGCTAGAGCGATATAGTACTAGAATTTTAATATTTGAATATGGAGAATAATATTTTATTGAAAAATATAAAGAAAGTTTTTCTCCCTCGAAAATTTTCATATTCAAAATTTCATATATATATATAAATATATATATATATATATATATATATAATGTATGTATATATACACATATATATGTATTATGTATGTATATATATTCTAGTTTTCAATTGCTAAACATTCTTGCGGGTCTAATCACTTTTTCTATTTCCTGAAGGCAAGGCAGTTTCTTCTCCAAACTATATTTTTTAATTGGAATTTCAGTTTATCTTTCATTTCTCAATCTAACCTCTTTAACGATTATTGTTCATTCTTCCTTTCCGATTGTAAATCTCTGGTATATTATTTTTCCAATTCCGTTGTCTTCTTTCTTTTATCGTTTTGTCTACCGTTTTCCGATTCTTTATTTTTTTCTCGCTATCTTTTGACGAAGGGAGCTCATATTGGTTCTGAAACCAGTTGGTTGCTTCATATTTGAATTTAATTTTTCCCTGTTTATTCTGAGTGGTGTCCTGTCGCTTCCAATTTTTTGTACTTGTTTTTACATCTGCTTTTAATGTTATCAGGTTTTCTAAGTTATATTTTTCTCTCTAGTCATTTTAATAAGTTTCAATAAGTTTCAATAAGTGTTCTCTCTAATCAGTTGTTTTTATTCATATTGTTATTTATTTTTTACCGCCTTATTATATCCTTTTTTCTATGGTGTTTTTTGTGTTCGTTGTTTCCTGCTAATCGACTTGTTATTCCGCCTTTCATTTCTTTCCGCGGCATTGTCAACTTCTTTTCTTTCACCTTCAACCGCGTGTGCCATCCTCAGCTGTCGACTTTATTTGAGTAAGTGAGGTCTCTCTTCTTGTCAGTTCTGAAGAAGACTGTAATTTGTCTTTGAAATTAGTAGACCCTATTTTTTGTATGTTTACATACTGTATTTACGAAGTTATTATTTATTGCATGTAATAATTGAATGCACATCACTAATTGAATTTACCTCTTTAAGCTTATTTCAGATCCACAGCATACCGTTTTCTTTTAAGATTTTAGGATTCGAAATTTTGACAGAGAAACATTATCTGAGGTCTTTAAAATAAGTTTGAAACACTTTTGGAATCATGCCAGCATCAAAATGCACTCGCTTGTAAAAAGGGCTACATACGGTAACTCAACGCATGAGCGTATTGCCATGAAATTTTATATTTTGATATATCATATACAAAGAATTAGAACGTTTGTAATTTGCTGAATTATAACATGCCCCCTGGCGGTACAGCCAAATCTGACTTTTGCACAATAAAAATAAGCATCTCTTTCTGACATGCTTTTGTATCATAGAAATTGTGTACTGCCATCTTCAATTTAGCACTTCATACAAAACTTGTGTCAGCAGTTTCCTTCTATTCACGGTGCAAAATAACATCAGACGATGTAAGAGTCCTTCGGCATGCAGTGTCATCAGATTTGAAAAGGATTTCTCTATCCAAAGAAAATGCTCGAGAAATGTTTTAAGGAAGTTCTTAGACTTTTTTTTTTGCTGATTAAACTTGATGTCAAGAGCAACTTTCAGCCCTTGTTTTCTTACTGTTAACGTTGTTTCGTGGCATATTTCATATCAAAATATTTTTATGGCTTTCTACTTGAATGAGGGTATTTGTATTGTGGAAACAGTCACTAAAAATGTTCTTTCGGAATGTGAAGTTTTGAGTGTTTATCTTTCTGATGTCTGTTACAAAATAATGTGAAGTCACGATTTTAACTATTTCTAATATAATAAAAATTTCTGCTTCTCTACTAATTTTTGAATTCAATATATTGACGGAATTACATATTTTATTACCCTTTTTAACACAAAGTGACAGAAAACGCCAACTTTTCTTTTTATTCCATTATAGTTGTTACCCTTTGAAAAGCATGCTCAAAAGCGTCAACCACGTTACTGTACCTTTAAAATTGATTGAGATATACATTTTCTTTAAACTCAAAATTTCCCTACTTTCCCCTAGCGGGCGTAATTTAGCCGTATTAACTAAAAATGTTTAATGCAAAATTTTTGATACAAATTTTTAATACAAAATTATTAACGATTGATTAAATTCTCGACTTAAGAAAGAATTAAAACAGATTCAAAAATTTTTGAAAAAATAATTCGCAAATTTAATCTAATAAATGAAAGTGGCGACTACATGTCGCCACGTGCACCTAGATATAATTTGCAAAGCATTATGGTAGTTTCAAGCTTTTCATCCATAAGAGTTTTATAAATAGAGTTAGAAAGAAGGGGATAAAACTCTATGGATGAAACGCTTGAAAATGCCACAATGCTTTGAGAATTACATGTAGGTGTCGCTAGTGTTAGTAAAGTAGTTACTATTGTTAGTTGACACAACCGAAATATATAGTGTATAGTATATATATTTTTCATTATTTTTAAATTAAGGGTTTCCTAATTATGAGTATAATTAATCAGTATATTTTCACAGCTGTAGGGTAGAGTACATAATATAGGGAGATAAAAATAAATTGAAAGGTAAAAATAATTCTGAATACATAGGAATAATCTTTGTTGTTTCAGTTCTAATTTGCATTGCGATAATAATTTATTTTTATGAGATTGGCAGTTTAAATAAATATTTCTGACTTTTCGCCATAGAAATGCAAACAATGCAGGGCCACTTACCTTATCCGACCGTCACCTGAATTATTGTCTCAAACGATATTGGCGTTTTCTTAACATGAAATCTTAACTTCCTACTTTTAAATCCATTGATGGGATTTTACAGAAGAAAGGAAGACATAAGAAAGGAAGAAAGGAAGAAGGAAGACATAATAATTAGTTTAAAGAAAATTAGTTTATTAAATTGTAACTTCGAATTAATTCCAATAACAAATTTCAAAAACTCTGCTCACAGGCAGGCAACTCAGGAAGAATTGGAAGAATTAACATTAGAATTTTAGACATTAGAATTTTAGACAGACATTAGAATTTTAGAATTTTATCAACTTAGTTAGAATTAAGGAATTAGCATAAAAACTTTACTCAAAAAAATCTATTTAAATTCCATCAGAAAATCATTAACAAAAATATTAAATTTAAAAGGATTTTAGAATTTACCCAGGCTCTTAAAAATTTATGAAGGTTTAGAAAATTGCTCTAAAAAAAGTCTTAGAATTTTAAATTTAAAGAATAAAATTTAAAACATACATTTATAATAGTGAGAATTCATATTCAGAAATTAAGAATTTAAGAATTTAAATTGTTAAACATATTCACCCATCCGGGTCATCTTAAGATTACAGGTTGGAGAGGAAAAGTTGCATATTTTCACTGGGATGACAGGAATTTACTAAACTGGTTTTCTTGGGATCAGGAGAAAATTCATCAGCAGAGGACTAACAACTACTTCTGGAACGCTAATATCTTCTTAAATCGGCCGTCATCGTCAGACGCTACTTTCACGTAACTCGCATAATACATCTTAAAACTCATTTTCCAGATGTCACATCGCAATTTAGGCGGTAAAAAAAAAAAAAAAAATTCGTTTTCGTTTAAAAGGAGACAAGTGATAAAAAAAAGCATCGTGAGGAACTTAAAAGTTCCATAGAAAATCTCGCGTGGAACATCAGTTCCATTCGAAAATCAACGACGCACTTCTCGCGCTAACTTAAACGAGGGATTGCAACAAAAAAAACTGAAACTGAAAAATTCCGCGCGCGTATTTATACGTGCGGAAAAGGAGAGAAGTTTAGACAAACGGCAGCAATTAAAATCCGCTTACCGAAATTAGAATTGCCAGAATAAAGCTCAAAACTCCGAGAGCAGACGATCCGTAAAAACGCGAACTAATTAAAATAATTCACGAATTCCAAAGAGGCGCGAAAAGCGCTTAGGCAGCGCGTCAATCGCGGTAAAAAGCCCGCAAAACCAGGATTCCGAAAATGGCCACAACTGAAATTTTTGAAACGCACTGAACGTGGGAATAACCTGAAACTATAGAACAAACGGAATATCTAACCAAAATGGGAAAATGAGACATCAAATTAAAGGGAATTTTAAGGGGAATCAAATAAATAAATAATTTTTATAAATTTACAAATCAAAAGTGATACTAATTTAGGGAATGGAACATTTTTAATTAAGAATATTATAAAGAAAATTAATTTAGAAGATTAAAAATATTCTAATTAACGAATAAATGAAAAAGCCAAAAATATAATTTAAATATTACCAAATTGAGAATATTGAGCCAGGGAAAAATAAATAACAGTAAATTTCAAACCCCCAAATTACATAAATTCTAAAGCAACCCAACACCAGCGATACCTTAACATAATTTTCACAGCATTGTGGTACTTTCAACCTTTTCATCCATTGTCTTTTCTCTAATTCCATGCTAAGAATGCTTTTAATCAAAATATCCCACCATGGAGTTAGATTACACTCCGATCTCGCAACTATGGCAACCTTGAATGCAATGCACATAGTTATTTTGTTGGCAGCAAAACACACTGTTCTAAAAAGTTTTAATCATTTACATTCATGAATCAATAGTTGCCGAATACTCCAAATTTATAATGTTTTTATTTTTCAAAGTACTGTTCTTTTTGCTCCGAGCTTTAGTCGTGTTTCGACGATTAGAAATCTTAGCAAACCTGGTACAGGATGAAACATTCAAAGAGGACTGCCTTCTGGGAATTTACTCAAGTTTTGACTACATCAACAGTCGTGTTACCAGTTTTTTCAACGAAACGCTCGTAAATGGAGAACTCACGTTGCAAGGATTCATTGGAGACGTTGGTAAGACTCCTGACAGAATTCCGAAACACTTGCCGATCAGAATGCCTATGGTTTTTGGTAATTCCAGCTGTATATCCATTGAAATGAATTCAAGACTATCTTGTGGAATATAGGGAATTTCAGAACCTAGCTCAGTTTTGATATGACAATAGTTCAGTATTACTTATGGCAATTCTTCAGTATTACTTATGGTAATTCTTCAGTATTACTTATGGTAATAGGAGACAAAATCTATATACCTCCTGAAAATTTAGCAATCAATTTGACAGATTTGTATTAATAAAAGAATGATTAATTGTTGAACTGGATTTGTTACTGACGTACTGAGATTTAAAAATCACTGACAGCGCTTGTGATGTGAATACTAGCTTTGGTTCGGGGTTTATTCCAAGAACATAGTACGTTTTGTATCCAAATTGGCGATCTTAAGAGCCATCTTTATTTCTAATATTTAAAAATTTTTAAATGCTTATTTTCATCGTAATATCGTTTTTTTAGTTTAGCTTTGCATATTTGTTAAATTTTACGTTATGCTTTGCAAAAAAAATCAGACAAAATAAATTGAAAAAAAAAAAGTATTAAAGGAAAAACGCTTAAAGCCTACCATGTCACTGGAATGATACTAGTTTAATCAATCCCGTTATTTCATACACAAGAGAAATAAAGTAGATTTAATGTTTTAAATTAAGTTTAATAATTTGATGAAAGTTCGCCAAATTTGTGAAAATAAAGGGAAAACTCTAGGAACCAAAAGTATGGCAAAATTCTTGGCTAAGAAGTCATTGTAAAGTAGACCAAATACTAAATACGAACAGGATATTTTAAGTTACATTATATAAAATTTCAATCATAATATAATTAAAGGACGTAATATAGTAAATTATTATCTGTTTACACTTGTGTAGATTTATAAATTATTGTGAAACCTCTCAAAAGTTTTATAAAATATGTTAGCTTTCAAACTTTTGCTGAACTATCAAAATAGCTGTTACATTTCAAACGGCTTATCCCCAATAATGATCGATAATAAATATTGGTACTCTCCATTCCAATAAAAATGAACGCTGGAGTTCTACTCTTGGAAAATTTTCACACACGTACTAATTCCTGGATTGTCTTTCTCTTGCTTTCCCCTAGATAATATAGTTCTAATGTGTGATTTTCTATCGCCTCTGTAAATACTAACTCTGTCGAAGTTTGATTCTGATATTTAAATAACAAATAGGTTCTTATTGAACAGGGTCTTTCTTCGAATTTAATAACGCAATTATTCTGTTGAGTTCCAAAATTCAACATGCTGGCTACAATCTGCGAATTGCCATTACAGGATAAAATGACTACAAAATGTGCAATGATAGTGAAATATGTGCAAATGATAATATAATTAACACTTATTGATCAAGATATGTTTTTACATTTTTGATAAAGCAGCTCATTTAGCTGGTAAATTTGTATAAGGCAGCTAGATTTGCATAATGACATAATCTGCATAAGGCAGAAAATTTTCAAAATACTAAAATATTGAAATTATTTTTATATATTCATAATCTGGACCTACATCTCCAATAAAATAAGAAAAATTACATTTTCGTCTATTAAGTTCGAAGGTATAAGCGTCCAAAATGTTTACATTTCTCGTAAATCTCAGATTTCCGCCACAGAAACCCCAAGCATAAATGTTATTCACATCAAAAAGTCGATTATAATGAAAATTTAAAATAATTCCTTGTCATATTGTGTTTGAACAGCTATGAGTGATGTAACTGGGTCGAAAAATTCATAACATATTTTAAAGTTATAAATTATAGAAACGCAAATATATTTTTTTCAGAATAAAAATATCGGCGGTGGTTCCAGTCCGATGGAGCCAAAATGGTTTTGTTAAAATAACATTTTGTAAAGAAAAATCAACTTTTGTGATATTGAAAAAAAGACTCGATCGAAAATCTGATTAAATACACTTATAGGAATTGCAGAGAGCTACAAATTCTTGCTTATTGTTTACAGCTATCACTTTTAGTTTTTGAGATATAAGCATTACAAACTGATTTCGAGGATGTTTCGAGTAAAAATATGAAACTGATTCGAAGATTTTTAAGTTTTTTCGAAAAAATAGAGCCGGATCCAAAATCCAATTATATACACTTGTAGGGTTTTTAGAGAGCTACAAATTTTTGCTTGTTGTTCACAGCTAGCTCTGTTAATTGAGATATAAGCAGTATAAACTTGAAAAACAGAAAATTTCAATTTTCTTCAACTTGACAAACGATTATTTGAAAACTATTAAGAACTTTTTTGAATAATAAATGTAGATTGTAATATTAAATTTTTTAGTAGACATTTTTGTCGTTTGCTATTTATATCTGTGTTTTGTAGTTTATTGTATATTTCAATTGAAAGTTAGTAATAGGAAAAATAGCAGTCGCTCGGTGAGCTACTTCTTTCGAAAAGAAAAGTTCAAAATATAAAAATATTGAAATTAATTTTATATATTCATAAACTGGACCTTGTTTTGGACAAAATAATAAAAAGTATTTACATTTTTATCAATTAGGTTCGGGATATAACTTTGAAAGTGTTATTATTTTTCGTAATGCTCCGTTTTTCTACTAGAGAAACACTAACCATAGATGTTATTTATATCAAAACAACAATGTGTCTCCATCAAAATGTAATATATTGTGCCATTCTAAGTTAAAAAAAATCTGATGTGGGCAACACATGACTTTCCTTATATAATGTAATGAATTTACTACTTTTACAGTAAAAAAAATGGGTTTTTTTATAGTAGATACTAATATTCTTTCCAAGATATTGAATTTTCGACAGTCGTCATTTTCATTGATTTAGCGTCATTTTTATCCATTTGGCGAGATTTTCGTTAATTTGGCAACATTTCAAAAAGTCGCCAAGTTGGCGACATTCTGCCAAAATCGTCGGCAAAATCTCCCCAAGCGTTATGGACGAAGAAATAAGTTGTTCTTACAGCAGATAAATGACTATTGGGGTTCAAATATAAAAGTATTACTCAAAGTATCTTTTCCCATGAATGGAACGAGCTAGTCATCTAATTTATCGCATGGTACTACATATGAAAAGTGAACATGTTTCTCAATAGGAAATATTTTTTTTTTCATTTTATATGACTTTTTGATATTTTTTAATGTGCAATGTTTTTTAATGTGCAATATCTCGAGAACGGTTCATGTTAGTGTTCTAAAATTTATGTCAATCGTTTTCTAATGAAAAATTACATAAGAAATGTCTATTTGCGTAACTTTATTAGTGGTTTTGATTTTTTGACGAATCAAACCACTAATAAATTTTCAATGTGTCTCCATCAAAATGTAATATATTGTGCCATTCTAAGTTCAAAAAATCTGATGTGGGCAGCACATGACTTTCCTTATATAATGTAATGAATTTACTACTTTTACAGTAAAAAAAATGGGTTTTTTTTATAGTAGATGCTAATATTCTTTCCAAGATATTGAATTTTCGACAGTCGTCATTTTCATTGATTTAGCGTCATTTTTATCCATTTGGCGAGATTTTCGTTAATTTGGCAACATTTAAAAAAGTCGCCAAGTTGGCGACATTCCGCCAAAATCGTCGCCAAAATCTCCCCAAGCGTTATGGACGAAGAAATAAGATGCTCTTACAGCAGATAAATGACTATTGGGGTTCAAATACAAAAGTATTACTCAAAGTATCTTTTCCCATGAATGGAACGAGCTAGTCATCTAATTTATCGCATGGTACTACATATGAAAAGTGAACATGTTTCTCAATAGGAAATATTTTTTTTTTCCATTTTATAGGACTTTTTGATATTTTTTAATGTGCAATATCTCGAGAACGGTTCATGTTAGCGTTCTAAAATTTATGTCAATCGTTTTCTAATGAAAATTTACATAAGAAATGTCTATTTGCGTAACTTTTTTAGTGGTTTTGATTTTTTGACGATTTTTTCAATATTTTATTCGAAAATTTAGGGGGGTTCTGGACATTCAATTACGTATAAAAGCAATAGGCTTCCAGTGTTTATAGATTGTGATTTTTGTACCAAATTTCGTTCGAATGGGTCCATTCGTTCGTCAGTCATCGTCTCCACACACACACTTTCACACACACACACACACACACTTTCACACACACACACACACACTTTCACACACACAGACAGACATCACTTCAAAAGTGCTTGATTCGTGATCAGGGATGCTTGTAACGTGCTCTCCCGTCGAAAACTCGAATTCGAATTTTCGACCCCGTCACAATACTTTCCTTATACATTATGTATATAAGAAAAGTAATTATCCTATGCCGTTCTTTGGTGACGATTTACAGCTAATATTAAACGGATATTGAACGGTATTTTACGTGTTGGCTTTACGTATTTCCAATATTTTGCCAAATTTGGCAACTAATATTAGACGAATGATAGTATAGGAAGAATACTGATCCAGTACATTTACTAAATATAGAAAACACTTCCATGTTAAATCCAATATTGAAGAAAAACTGTTTATATTTTTCATCTGCGCATAGAATGATTTTGGTAGAAAGGCATTGAATTAAACAGACCATATCGCCTCCTTATTCTATAATTATACCTGGATTATTTCTCCATTCCCCATCAGTCTCTATTATTACAACAGAATGCAGAAAGTAGATTGTCTAGGAATGCGTCATTCCGGTTCATAATCTAATTATACTTCCCCGATATTGGTTTTCAATAATTATCCTGTAACTCCTGGAAACTTCTCCGGTTTCGCTAGGAATAAGAAGCACTTGTTGCATATGAAATCGGTTGAAAATGACAATGTATTCTCGTAATGTCAAAATTGATTATTAACCCAATTAGCACACTTTCGTTTTTAATTCGTTGAAAAATCGGAACCCAGTTTCGTTTTTATTTCGTTGAATATGTAACGAAATAAAAACGAAAAGATGTCTCGGCGCTTCCACTATTTTGCAACCAATTTTTAAAACGTTACTTTTTCGTTTTTCACACATTACTTTTGCATGGAGATTTATATGATAACGATATGTATCGCAAAAGAAACGAAAATGTAACGGAGCGGACGGAAAAAAAACGAAAATATAACGAAAGTTAACGCAAATAGAGCGAATATGTAACGAAATATAGAAACGGAAATGTAACGAAACGGACGCAAAACAAACGAAAATGTATCGGAACGGACGCAAAACAAACGAAAATATAACGAAATGGACGCAAAACAAACGAAAATGTATCGAAAGTTTACGCAAAAAAAACGAGTATGTAACGAATGCTAACGAAAATAAAGCGAATATGTAACGAAATATAACTCAAAAGAAACGATTATGAATCGTAACATAGAGAATGCATTAAAAGGATATATTTCCTTCAATCTTTTGTTTCAGTTTTTCCATGCTAGAATATGGGGGGGGGGGGGGGGGATTAAACCTCGGGCTATGTCAGTTTTGGGGATTTTTCGCTGCTATTATTTGCAAGGACAGATGTTGAGAAATTCGATAAAGTAACTAGATGTATTTCTAATATTTCTGAGCATAGCATTAATTTTACAAAAATTTTAGAAACACTTCTCTAATTATTTTATCAATGTTTTAATAAAGCACAAATTTTCCTCTTTTTAGAATTTATGCCTTGCAAAAAACAACAGGACATATCCTAAAAACTAAATGATATTTAGTACTATATTCCATATGTTACCATGGAAAAACTGAAACCAACAGTTGAAAGGAAACTATCCTCTTAATGTACGAGTAGCATGCTAAACTGAGTAACGTAACGAATAAGCAAATATTTTTATGCAAAACAAACCATTTTAAATAACTTTTATGCTCATGCTCTGTTAATTAGCATTTCAAATTCTAGAAGAAAAATCCACTAAAAATTACATTTTAAATGTTATTTACGAAACACATCTTGTGTTTTTTCGTTGGAAAATATTTACATATTCTATTACATGTTTGTTACTGAATTCTGCACATTATTTTTCAGTTTCGTTGATTTGCTTCCTGGTGATTTCAAGCTTTACCTTGTAGAAGCATATGTTCCAAGTTTCAAATTAAAACATTATTCACATGCAATTTAATTAATATACTAGTGTTAACACTGTTGACTTTTTCATATAAAGAAAAATTAACATATCTTTTTTTACCAAATTTAAGATTTTAGAAGTGTATACCTTTAGGAGTATGGACCTTCCAATCTTACTCACTACCAATGCTTCAAGGAATCTCTGTCTGATTATTTACAACTGCAAACTTTTTGTACATAGTATTTGTACATACTTAGATTGCATTTACCTAAATAAAATCACTTCAGGTAAAATGGAAAACTTTAAAAGTTAAATAATCATTCCTCTTTGTTGTCTACATTTTTCTTAAGCACAGGTGTAAAGACTTTATCCCCCCCCCCCTCCACAAAAAAAAAAACTGCAACAGTATATAAATGTTTTTCTTCTTTCTCTAGTTCCATTTTAAAATCTACTTCTGAACTAGATAGATTGAGGCGAGATGTTTTAGCTATCGATGCTATTGAAAATTTATTTCAATGTTTGATCTGTATTTAGCCATGTGATCAGACATAGATTTTATAATCCTGACAGCAGAAGGCTAAATAAAAAAATATCAGTTTCATTTTAACTTTGTAAATAAGATAATTTTAAGTTGTATTTCATAAAATTTTGAGTAATTAACAAATAGACATTATAACAGCTTTTTAAAAAGAAATGAGAGTAGTAGTTTTAAAAATATTTTACTAATTATATATATATTCTTTATTTACATGTAACTGAAATTTTTGATAACTGTTAATTGTCTATTTTAAACAATACAGTATATTTAGATTTGTCCACTAACAAGACTCAACTAAGAATCCTGTTATCGCACATACACTTTATACACCATTTAAATGGCCTGAACTACCATTCTGCTGCTCATGACTTCGGACGAGTCGGTAGTTCTGGGCTTTCGACACCATTTAAATGGAACAAGTTTTATCAGAAATTAATTTACTTTAATTTTTCAGTTTATAATAGAGTAACATAAAATCAAATCTCTTGTTATATTTACTTTAAATATAAAATGAGAAAAAACAATATACTCTGAAATTAAATTAAACATTCGTTCTCTGCTTAAAAAGCGTACTTGTGGAAAGTTTATTCAAAATGACATAAGGTGATAATTGCATAAAACCAATTTTGGATTTGGGGATTTATTTTCCATATATAAATTGTATTTTGGAATGATGCCATTTTTGTTGAGCGTGTTAGCTCAATGGAGCTTTTGGAGAAGTCAACATCATAAGATATTCCCAACTTTTTTTTATTCAAACACCTTAACTGTACTGCTACTATTTTGGGAACCATAAATTGTTAGGCTCATATTTTTGTGATATTTTGTAAGAACATATTATTCTCAATAGTTAAAGAACAATGTTTGTATATGAGACATAGATGTATTAAAAGACTACCCTAATTTAAGAAGCAATTTATGTATTCTATTTCCATCATGAAACAGCTTCAACAAAAACAAATAATGTTTCTTGGAATAAACAAAATTAAAATTTTTATTAAAGTAATTCTTCAGACATTAATGACTGTAATTTTTCACTCTTGTATACATGCAGTGTACATGAAAATTATGGCAAGATTTAAGGTTTAAGTTAAAAATAATAATAAGGTTTTGAACTCCACGCAAGACTCTGAAACAGATATTTTATTTAAAAATATCACAAAACTTTATACTAAAATTGAAAAACATCTAAAATATGCTTAAAAAAGAGAAATAACTTTTATTCAAAAATATACTTTAAGATGAATAGCAAATATATTTTTTATTTTTAAAGCATGATCAATGAGTTTCTGTTTGGAATCTGTAAGGTTGATATCGGTTAAAGATATTTAGAAGTAATTTCCATAGATTTTAAGACAATTGTTTTATTGACGAGCAAGGTTGGAGACGTCATTGCGGTAGAAATTTGCTGTATTCAAAAATCCAATACAGCATGCTTCATATCATTATTCAACTAGAAGCAATGTCCTTTTCATGTCTTTTTCAGTAGACTGAAAAAGTAAAAATTGCAAGGAGAGAGTTCTGAAGAGAGATCTACGGTTGCTTCAGTCTCAGTTTTAAAGGCTTGCAATCTGTTCTGCACAAGAAGTGGGTGTTCAACACATGTTCTTTACAACACCATTGTGGTCAAACTGCCACCATATTGAATATATGCTATCATAGCCTATTGAATTTCTTTGGACATGGAGAGGTCAAATGCTGACATTGCATGATTTGTAACCATGCTATGGATTTGTAACCATACTATGCACCAGATTTCATCACCAGCTACAATGAACTCCAAGACTGTGTTGCTTTCCATGTTGAAACTCAGCAAGTGTTGCAGACAAACTGCTATACATTAGGGCCTCTGATTACTACTGACAGCTCACAGGATCCACCATCAGCGCACTTTGCTGTATCCTAGGCTCCATATGATAATTCTATCAGTTTCATAGCTCCACCATCATCCTTTTTATGTTACTTTCACGGTGTTTCTAAGAAAACAAGAGACATAAATATCTTTAAAAATGAAGCAATTATATTTGTTAGAGATTATTAAACAATTAATTTATGTTACAGATAGGTTTGAGTATTGTTTGTTTAAACATCAAGGATTTTTCTCAAGACATATGTAGAGCTTAAAAAAAATAACGCAGTTGTCAGACAAAGTATTTTAGCTTGAAAATAAG
This sequence comes from Amaurobius ferox, assembly GCA_951213105.1. Lineage (NCBI taxonomy): Eukaryota > Metazoa > Arthropoda > Arachnida > Araneae > Amaurobiidae > Amaurobius > Amaurobius ferox. The sequence goes on along the minus strand of OX578136.1, from coordinate 39,658,817 downwards.
TTCAAATTTTGTTTGGTAGAATAGAAAAAAATTTTAATTCTTTCTTAGACAGTTGAAGTAAGACATATATAGAAATTATTACATGTTTACTTTAAAAGAAATTTCTGCTTATATTTTTATTTTCTTTGTGTAGATCAAATGTATTTATTTTTTACATCTTGATGTTATTGTATTCGTGTAGTATTACATTTATAATAACATTTATTTCTTTTAATATCCTCAGTAAAGATGCACACATTTATACAAATTTTTTTTAAAAAGTTAAATTTACTAAAGAAAAAAAAAATTAAGCTTTAATTACAAAAATGTCTTATGAAATAAATTATATTCTTAAAAGCTTTACTACTGAGTACTTTCTAATAAGGTATTTGACTATTTCTTAGACTGAATACTTTTGTTCAGTATAAACATATGTTAAAAACAAATTAAAATTTATTAATGCTGGGCTTTTAAAAGTAATTAATACATATTTTAATGGGACATGCAAAAGAAATGCATATGATTTGCTGATTATGGTTCTCTTTCAGATAATAAATTCAGTATTTGGCAAATAGCTATTTGTTGTATCCCAAGTAACTACTGTATATTTCTGAATATAATCCAATCAGTATATAAGCCAAGTCGAATATGTAATAGTAATGTAAGAAATTTGATTAAAACTGTAAACTTGTATATAAGTCGAATAATAATAATAAAAAAAAGAATAAGAAGCATCGGCAAATGTGTGAACGACGAACTATCACAGCCAACCAAATCACATAGTTATGAGGGCATTGTTGATAATGAAAGATAATGACACAGTCTGCTCAGGTTGCTGTGTGAAATCAGTAGGTTGTGTCAGTAGATGTTCTGGTATATGATTGCCTCTGATTTACTTGTGAAAATAGCACCCACAAAACAATGGTTTCATTGTGCTGTAGTATGAGATAATATTTTTATTAAATTGTTCTTCGCTTTTGAAATTACCAGTTCCAAAATTTTCAGCTTTTCAACTTCTGATATTTTTGCCACGCAATCCAACAATATAATAGCTCGCCTAGTTTTTACCGAGTTTGTTATTTGGAAATCGAAATTCAAAATTCATGTAAAAAAAAGATTATATAAAATTCATTAAAAAGAGACAACAGAATACGATCAATAAGAAAAATAACATATCGAGCTTTAACATGTATTCCACAAACTTATTTGGAAAAGAACGCCCAAGTTAGGCCTCCATCCTCCAGAAACATCCAACCACATGCTAGCATTGAATGATGAATGTGATGTCACAATCTCAATATGTGCAGCTTAAAGGTTATAAATTATGCCTAACTATGCAAGAGTGAATGCTTATTACTTTATTATTGCATAAACAAATACACTTTGTTGCAAAAAATATATGCACCCATAAGAAATTGAGCTACAGCCGTGAAACTCGGCATGAAGGTATTATTTGAGGAGATATGTAAGTGATTAGAATTTGGCGTAACCCTCTAAGTTCAGGTTCCCTTGTTTCAACAAACAAAGAATCTAACGTTTCAACTAGTTGTTCATATCGTGAGGAGATTCTTTCACAAGTCCGTCCATGTGAAAGCCAGCGAGAGGTGGACACTTTAATCATTTTCAGCATGTTTAAATTGTATACGTTTCCTTGAATTTCTTTAAAAATTTCACCCTTCTTTGGGCTATAATGGAACATTTTCCACAAAACTAAAAGTGAGTCAACTGATTGAAGATTGATTGTCATATTTCTTTAATAAGTGAACGAATACTAAAGCTAATCTGTGGTTTCTACAATTTACGTAGATACAATGAAGTAAATGTTGTTTCTTGTTGGAAAATTTAAAAATTTGAAGATGAACAGCAAAGTACGCACTGGCATAGAGTCAATAAGTGTTGGCTGGGTCATAAAAGTACACAGATCCAGTTTCAAAGAAAAACATCGTTCACTTTATTTCGTGAGAAACATAACTAGGCAAATTACACATTCCAGGTAATTTTCCATGCCACAAAACTTCAAAATATACTATGTACAAAAAGTTTGCAGTTGTAAATAATCAGACAGAGATTCCTTGAAGCATTGGTAGTGAGTAACTATACTACCTCTATCACTTGCGTGTATTTCCAGCCACCATCGAAGGTATCACACTTGGCAAAGGAAAACCAAAGGATAAGACATCAGAAAAATATTTAAAGTGACTTCCGAACGTTTGTAAGTAAATTTAACGTTCAATACATGCTGATCTAAACTGACCACATCTGCATCCGTCTCGACTAAAAACCGTCATCAAACGATATCCCGCAGTGCTTCTGTCTAAAGCATTTCTGTCTGCCTGCATCAGACTATCAGCGTATGTGTCTAATCGATCGTCGTGATCGGATTAAGTCTTCTGATTGAGTCGTCTGAAGTCATCTGCTGAAGTCGTCTGATTGCTTCAAGAAATCTCTGCCCTATATATCCGAGAATGGACACTTCCGGAAACGCCCCCGGATATGCAAATCAGATGCGTACGCATTGAGAACTGATTTGCATGAAACCTCATGTTGAAAAACGTCACGGTTCACGCCGGTGAACGGAAAGAGTCGTTCATATTAAATTTGCATAAACACCCGTTCACGGGAATGTGAATCGCGATATATTGATTTTTTCCAACAGTTTCATTCGACGTTGAACACCTGAAAGCTCTCCGCTCATTACATTGGTTCCCTCTAAAACTATAAATAAACAATTGAACTGCTTAACATTCTTTGCTACAGTTGTTTTCTCAATAGCACTCATAATTTCTTCAGCATTGATAGTAGTTAAGTTGTTGTTGTTGAGACCCAGACCGTCCGACCTACCAGAAAGATGTAAGGTAACTGTTTGGACGGCCGGGAAGTGCCACCCAATTTAGACCGGAACCCAGTGGGGAGGCATCCACAGGGACTGTACCCTCCTTCCCTACCACCAACCTCTCGGAAGGACTTACGGACCCACATGTTTAACGTGATCGTACTCCGCATGAACACGGAGGCAGTTGTGGCAGCATGCAAACCACCGGGCTACAGCGCCCGAAATGTGCCAACAGCACAAGGGGCTCCCAGGTGGTCACCCACCCAAGTACTAACCGCGCCCGATGCTATTTGACTTCGGTGATCTAACGAGAACCGGTGTTTTCTGCACGGTAGGGCCGTTGTGGTAGTAGTTAAGTGTACAAGTCCAAGGTACTTTTCTTTAACATTCTCATCACCCTACATTTGGTAACGTACTATTATACCTAGCTGATCACGTTGAGATTCATCAATCGACTCGTCAACCAAAATTGCATAAAATTCTGAACATGATAATTCAGTTAAGGTTTTTTGTTCAATGTAAGTAGAAATGGAATATAAGATAGTGTCAACAGATATGATTAATAAATGAGTTGCATTTTACCCATATGTATTTAAATACTGTGCAATTTCTTTATCCTCTAAATTTTCACCTAAAAATCTTACAACTGACCCAAAGTTTTCAGATACCGCCCACTGTTTTTTAACCATGAAGTATAAGATTTCGACACATCTGCTTAATAAATAACCTTCTATTGAAATTTGTTTTTGATTGTTTCGCAGCCTCTGTGCCTTCAGTATTTTTTTTTAGCAATTTCTTGTTTGTCGGCATCCTTTGGAAAGGCAATAGATTGTTTATGTCTATTACTATTTTCAAGCTTCTTTATAGTTCTGGTAGGATGACCTCCCTTAAAACTCACACCAACACTTGTTCAAGGCTTATTACCACCGTACCCAATGGAACATATTTTACATAAAAAGCCTGAAGCTGCTAGACTGTAGTAAAACCAGTTATACTGTCTTTCATAATATGTTTTTATGAAATAAGCTTTTCTTTTTTTACTGTTTTCTGTAGTTAACAACATATTATCTATATTTTCTTCATCAGAAATATATAGATATTTTCTTATCTATATTTTCTTCATTACCTCATTATCAGAACCTCATCATCAGAAAATTCAAGTCCAACGTCAATATTCTCCTTTATATCGTTTTCATTTTAAGTATTCTTTTCTACATCAATTTCAGCATTCTTTTTACATCGTTTTCAATTTCAGCATTCTTTTTCAAATTCACTGCATTTTCTCCTATAGAAAAATTCAACCTCATCTTCATTCGATAATTCAGTTGCACCGTTTTCTGCATTCCTCTTTACATAATATTTGGCGTCACTTTTCTGAACGAAATTTTTCGTTTCAGATGCGCTCTCTATTACTTTATCAGCATTCTGATTTGTAGAAAATTTGGTTGTAATTGTGGAAGTATTACTTTTCTAAACTGCTTGGAACTTGCTTTATGGAAAAAAAATATAGGATGCTCTCACAACCACTGCTATCAGCAGAACTGATTTTTTTTTACATAATAATCTGAATTTTTTTAGAAGCCCCAGGTTGGAGGACGTCTACTCTTCATAATATTTGGAGTATCGCTAACTTTATCCGAAAATAATTATTGTTAATTTAAAATAAAAACTAACTAAACTAATTAAATAGAACTGAAACTATGACGATGATGCTTCACCCTCACCCAATGGTGAGCGAAGTAAAGGCAATCTGCCATTAGGGGGTTTGTATGCCTAACTGAAACTAAATGCAAGACCAAACAGCAAGCAGTGTTGCCATATTACTTCCCAGACTGTCCAACCTACCAGAAAAGTGTAAGGTAACCGCGAATTGGCTGTGTGTCATTCCGCAAGAAACAGTTGATGTTTGTGTATATTTTTATTCTGCACAGAAATCAAAACATTTGAAAATAAAATGTACATGCAAAACACGCTTATGCTAACACAAGACATATTACTTTTGAATTTTCATTCTTATTAACAATAATTAAATGCATGACACAGTTGAGGGATAATAAATATAGGCATCAAAAATGAACAAAATTGTGTTTTTCACTTTCCTTAACTATTGTAAAGTGGTAAAATTTTAAACAAAATTCTTTGTGATATTATTCTAGAATTTAATGTGGCTGCTGTCACAATCGAGTGGAAGAAAAAGATTATTCTTCGAACATTGTCGCCCATTCTTGGGGACAAGAATGTGCAATTTCACAAAAAATTATAGTTAAAAGTTTTAAACGAAATTACAGTAGGTTTCCCCAGCAGGAAAATATGTTTCAAGATCCCTAGTGGATGCTTGAAACCATGGATAGTACCAAACCCAATATTATACTATGTTTTTTCCTTCACATATGAGAAAGTTTAATATGAGAAACCGTTCTATTTTCTATGAGAAAGTTAAATTTATAAATTAGACACTGTATAAGATAAACAACAATAACTAATAATAAAAAAGAACAAGTATAATAATATACTGTAATAAAAGTTGTGAATGTGATCTCCCCCTCCCAATATAGCTTATTGTACAGTTTTAGACTAATCCTTGTTCTGGTGATAATGATACAATGCATACTTGATGGAATGAGAAAAATAATGAAGGCATTGTGATGCAAGGTTAGACTATTATTGAGAATCATTTGCTTTGGGAGATCCTGGATTATCAAGACATGACAATGTTGGTGATTGGATGTCAGGAACAGACCTTGTCAATGGTTGAGGATTCTCGATAGTTGATTTTAGTGATGTCTACACTGCTAGTTATGCTTCAATTTCTTTACCTTCATAGACAGGATACTTTTGACTTAACAAGTTCTTTCAATTCTGCATTTGTCACCACATCTTGATGGTCTTCAATATGTTCTTTCACTTCTTAATCAAGAATGTTAGAAAAACCTTTTCTACCAACTTGTGACTACATAAATGATTTTCTCAACTTTTCCACTGATCCCTGGGAAACCTTTAAAATCATAAGGTCTTCCTGCAGGCATTTAATTTTACTAGTTTTAATTCATTCACTGAAGTTTTAGTAAATGTTATTGTGTCAACAATACTGATGATTTCCAATCACTGGTGTGTAATTTACATTTTATGAATTGCTTATTTCCGAAATTTTCCATTTATGATTTTTTGATTGTGATTGACTGAAACCATAGAAAAGGGGAACTATGGTATACTAATATTGAATTACTTAAATTTTTTTATTTAGTGAGTATAGCTTTTACAATTTAAATTGAATTTAGATTAGCCTACCTTTAAGCCATTGCCATTTGAATTAAGTCGATAACGAGTAATAAACATATGGAGTATAAAACATGACTTCCTATCCAGTCCAGAATTAGGGTTTTAAATTAATGTACCTATTCATATGTATAACTAACATGGTCGGATGAGTTTTAATTAAAAATACTTTATTGTTTTATCGTTTCTAAGACAAAGGACATCAGCTAGGAAAGCTGATATTTCAAGAACTCCCAACAGCTTATTTTTGATACGATAAGGAACAGACTTACCTCATAGACTGTCAAAAGTGAATTAATTCAAGACTTGTTAATTGACACGGTACAATGTACTTGGTAGATTAATGCAGGAAGACAAAATTGACTCCAAAAGTGGGGTTCAACCCCACAATGGTTCCAGTATTTTCCTAGAATGATGAAGAAAACAATGTATTGAGACGTTTGAGCTAGGAAATATAAATATTCTACTCAAGATCTTTAAATTTATATGCAAAAATAATTTCCTATGGTTTTTCATAAACTTGTATCAATTAACGTTGTAAATAAAAATTTCTGCCATTCTGCCAAACTAAAATTGTCGGCTCTTGATATGTTTTCACATTGCATTTTAAACATTTGTTCTACAATGGATTTGCTCAATCTTAGTATCTAAAGCTGTTACTATTAAAACAGTTTCTCTCCTACAATTGTTGTTCAAGTTAATCAAAATTTTTCTAAATCTTTATATGAACATGTTTCTGAAAAATATTTTACTATCATTTTTCAAAAGTTGAGCTGGCAGATAACTAAAATCCACAGAAAATTTAATTGCAGCAATATTGTGCTTATATCCAGCGATAGAGTTCAGAAGACCCCCCCCCCCCTCCGCACTAAAAAAATAATGTAGGTTCTTTATATATACATTTTTTAAGCCACTTCTTGAAAGAACAGGCTTTTTTCAATTAATATATTTTTAAATGTATTGTGAGATGTATACATATCTCAAAAATATATTGATCAATTATAAATGCATTTTATTTTTAAAAATCCAGAAATTGTGGATCTTCCACAAAATTTTTTTCTTTTTACATGTCTGTTAGTAAACACAAGCATTTTCTCCATCTAGTATGCCCAAGTTTTTCAATCTAAATAATCCTACAGATATTTTAAATAGTTAGGGTATTTGCAGGCGTGGTAGCCCATTGGTTAGCGCACGGGAATTGCATTCGGTAGACCCGGGTTCGATTCCTTCCGCTGCCAAAAAAACTGCTGCTGTGTTCACGTGGAGTATGATCATGTTAAACATGTGGGTCCATACAAGGCTATCTAAAACTAGCCTTCTTATTCTAGGTGGCCTTGGTCCATAAGTCCACAGGGGTGCGGAACTAAACCTGTAAACCGAGAGGTAGGCTAGGTCTGCACTGCTGTCTCCAAGTTAGAGTATTTGCAGTATTTCTTCCAAGAATGACCTTTGATATATATTGACAAAACTAAATATGCTCTTAACTTATGTATTAAGGAATATGAAAACTATATCATAAAATGGGAAAATAAATCTCTGACTGCTCAACATTGTAGAAATTCTGTCTATCGTTTTAAGTTTTCTTCCACTAGTATTATACAAAAATGTTTGTTAATTTATAATCTTGACTTTTCTATACCTTTCATATTCAGAAATAGTTAAGTATTTTAGCTAATGATTTGTTCAGTAACTTTTCCTTTTACTGTCTTGTTAGATGCCTTGTAATTGTACCATTTTTCTTTATATTTGTTTTATACCTTAAGGAACTCTTCAATGACATTTGGAATTGTTTTCACCAGGTTGTGTCTTGTCTCATCTTGTTGGGACATTTTTGTAATGTCTTTGAACAATCCAGCTTGTGTGGTAGTTCTATGTTGCTTGACTGACTTTCTAGTATCCAGAATCCTTCTTTAGTTTTCTGTTTTATAATTGTGAACGCATCTTTTAATTATAGGATACCTCTCTGGCTCTTCTATTTCAGTCAATTTGATCTTTGATCTTTTTGACTTTAGATTTGCTGTCACTGATGAAGAAGATCCAACATTTCCTCGAAACAGCTTTATGCTTCACGTTCTATTATCATATTTTGCTTGATTCAGAGTCAGTAAAAATATACAGAATTCTAAATAAAACTATTTAAAAATAATTTTATATTGGAATATTTAATTTTTTAATAGTTTTTAGGAAATAAATAAAATTTAAGAAAAAAACACCAATAAAAAATCTATTAATATAAAACATTAAATATTAATTGCTATTTATATTGGTATCATACTTGACATTAGAATATAAGAGTCGGAGTCGAAGGTTTGAAGTACTGACTCCACAACCCTGCTTGATACTGTGCTCTGTTATGTGACATCTTCCTGTCTTGTATCTTACGTTCCACATAATTATTCTATATGTTCTATCCCTTTCCTGTAGTCCATCCGATTTCTTTCCTATTCATGTAATTTGTATGAAGTAATCAACTTCCACCCATTTTATATAAACTTAATGCTCTTGTTTTACTCATTTTAAAAGCATACCTATAATTTATACTATATTTTCTCATGGATACAATATTAAATACTTTCGTACATTACAAACTTATGTGCATCGTAATAAAGTTTTAGAATTGTGTAAATGTTGTAAAATATAAATAAAATTAATGAATGAATTATTAGTGTAAAATGTGAAATTATGGTGGCGACCTGTACTTGGCATATGATGGAGTTAAAATTTATCAACTGAAAAGCATTTTAAAATGTTAAAATAAATATATTGTATTTTAATAAAAAAAAATTTTCAATGGGAATGTGATCATTAAAATTGGATCGTTTTTGACCCACTTCTGCAAACTACATATCAAATTACTTTTCTGGGAACAAAAGGTAAGATAGCACATAGTGACCGAATTATTTTGTATATATGTAAATTATTATTATTAGTTTTGTGCTCAATGTTCAAATATTTACACAGAGGAAAATAAAAATGAAAAGTATCTGCAAACATATATGTTGACTTAAAATTTGAAGCAAATTTCGGAAACTAATCATTTTTTGTACATTAGGATCCATGCAACAAATTAAGCATACCAGGGATCTATTTAAAGGAGAGGGTTGAGGTTCATTGCCCCCCCCCCCCCTAAAAAAAATTAAATAAATAAAAAGTTCCTTTGTATAATCATATATTAATTTTAAATTATAACAGTTTGCTCAAATAAATTTTCATTAAGTATTTGTTATCGGAAAGAAACCGGTGAAATTGGATTTTAATTTATTATTAAAATTCATTTAATTTTGATAATTTAGAAACATTCAGAATCTACCTAATTGAAATTAAAACCACAGGAGAAATTGAAAATAAAATATCATTATTAAATTCTAAAGTAAACAGTACCCATTGAATTTCATATTTTCACAATCAATCAAGCAATCATAGTGCAAAAGTAATTCAACTTTTTTGCAATAAATTTAAAAATAACAAATTGTAACTCGCACTTGATCAATGATAATAACTGAATGATCATTCCTCAAAAATAAATTTAAAATGTATTCTCTATTAAATTCACAGATCACATGATGTCCAATTTCTTCTGTCTGAAATATGACATCTGGTACATGGGCGTCGTATATTTATCTTGCTGCAATCCAGGCGAAAATACATTTTTTGTTCTGTTACTGTAACAACTTGAATGTTGTGAAGAACAATGTTTTATTTGAACTTTGAAATGTCGTCAAATAAATAAGCCTTAAATTTCTTATCTGGAATTATAATTATTTTTGTATCCGATTCTAATTTACCCATATGCATTCTTCATAGAACAAACTGTTATTACTTAGTACGGGGCAAGGAGATTTTTATCCACTAATTGAGGATTTTGTTTTATGTGCAACTTCAAATGCACATTGAAACGTCTTATAATTTTAATAGCACTAGCACTACTTAATTTACTTTATCTACAATGCATGGAATATAAAAAACAATAAAATCAACAATACAATCAGTTTTAAAATGTAAAAACAATTTACTTACCCTGACTCCTAACTAGACAAAAGAAGACAACAAACACGAGGTGTCTCAACAGTTCCACGCCAAGTTGCCAAACACTTTTGCGCCAATATTGGTGTGAGCACGTGTCACAAGCTAGGAAACGCTGCTGTAGAGAGTTACCATACATTAAAGAAAAAAGGATACTTATCGCTGATTTGGCACAAATTTCGTGCAGTCTAGCGAGGAAATATTCTGTCTAATAAACTTCCACATTTTCTAGAAATCTATTCAGTCAATTTTATTATTGCTTGAAATATTAATAATATTGTAATATTAATATAAATTTATAATATTAATAATAATTTTTAAATATATACCTTAAATAACGTGATTAAATTAAATAATTCAATAATTCTATAAAAGTTTATAGGTGGTGGGGAGGGGGGGGGGGGCTAGAGAATGTATTGAAATTGAAGTTATCCATATATTGCTATAAGGTGAAATAATTTGTTTAATGGAATTTGCTGATGACGTGGTTAGGTTAGCAAATGAAAAAACGAAGAAACGCCCCCCCCCCTCCATTAAAGCAGGGTGCAGCAGTTGTGTGGAATGGGGCTTAGAAGCAGTATTTCTTTCAGGACTTTTCGGCTGGTGTGTCTGTGTGTGTGTGGTGGGGGGGGGGGGGGCAAGTTTTCTATTTTCTCGACAGAAAATATCTAAACGCTATGCCACATAAATAGAAACTAGGTAATATAAAATGTCTCCGGGCGGGCGATACTCATCTCTGAGGGGGAGGGGGGCGCATCGGCCCCAGAGGTATGCCTGAAAGAACTACTGATTGGAAGCACCCCCCTTCCTTGTCTGAACCATTAGTTACACATAAAGTCAATATTTGGAAAGGAAATTCAGGATTGCTACCTTCCCTATTAGGTTGTCAAAATTCTGGCTACGCCTATGCGTGGGTGACGCAACTTACCCTTACTCTGTTAATGCCAAAATGCTCTAAAAATATACTAGTTCTTTATATGGTCTATACCGAATAACTAAATTCAACACATTCGATCGTCAACCCCCTTCCGTTTTTCCAAAATCCTGGCTACGCCTATGTTTAAACATGAATATTGATTGTTAAATTTAGATCAGATAAATATGTTAAAATCCAGGAGAAAAGTAACTCGAATGTATGTAATATCGAATGTATGCTTAAAGTTTATGTACAGATAAATTTTCGGTTATTAAATTTATTTTGAATATTCTTTTCGTGTATTATACAAAAGTATAAGCAAGAGTACCAATTCCTCCATCTCAACACTCATGCACTGATTCAAGGTCATTTACTCTCCATTAGTTAAACATATTTAGTCACTATCGATAAAATCTGACCGTCAACCTCCTCCCTCACTCACGACATTTCGGCTACGCCGATGTTAACTAGTCCAAAGTTCTATATTTGTATATTTCATAGTAATTTTACTTATGAGCGTTGTGCAGGATAGGATAAATCGGTATCCTCCCCACACACACACACACCACCATCATCACACACATACACACACTCCCTGAGACCATTTTTAGCAGAATTCATGCAATTTTTATTCAATCATAAAAAACTAAAATAAGAATAAACAACTATTTCCTTTTAATGCCTACAAATATCAATGGTTTAAAAAATTTTTAAATTTTATCAACTGTCGAAAATTTAAAATTTACAATTTTAACAAATTTAAACAAAATAGAAATAACAAAATATGCAAAAAAAAAGAAATTTAATATTAAAAATACCCATTAAAAATCATAAATTCTAATAGCACATTGGGTCTTTACGCTAATGAGTTAAATTTACGTATTAAGAAATTTAGCATCGGATTATTTTTTGGAGGAAAATAGTTGATTGAGGAGGAGATATGAAAATATTTATCATGAATAAGTGTAAAAATTTTAGAAAAATGCAACAAAAGTAAAATGATTTAAAAACGAAATATATAATCCATTTTGCAACGTAACACATAATTCGTTTTAAAATAATTTTTAAATCGCAATATTTGCAACCAAACGAAAAACCAACGATAGCAACAAGTTTGCAACGTTTTTAATCCAGATCGTGCTACTTGGGAAGCCGGCAGTGATTGCAATAACTAAATTTAATAATAAACAAATGAATCGGTGGTGGCTCTAGTCCGATGGAGCCGAAAAACGGTTCTGCGTGAATAACGTATTTCTCTGTCGTGTATGTCCTATTTTGATCTTTACATCAAGGTTTAAAATTTAAATATCGAAATAAGAACCATCTTTGCAAAATAATTAAAAATATCAAAAATAGATTCTCCTTTTCAAAATACATACTACGTGCCTAAAAGTGAACACCGATAAAGCGAATTCTAGCATTAAAGCGAATTTTATCGTTGCCTTGGCAAAACACCATTGTCACATCGAAAATCGTTAATGCGAATTATTAAGCTCGAAGCGTCGTTAATGCGAATTATTAAGTTCTCAGCGTCGTTAATGCGAATTATTATTTTCGCTTTACTGAAAATCGTTAATTAGAATTTTTAGTAAAATGAACTGATTACTCTTACCCTATTGATTCATAGTAATGCGAGTTGACTGTAGCTCGAAAGATTATAATATCTAAATTATAACCACTATATTTCGAAAACTAGGAAAGCTATTCAAAATACAATTACAATTTATTATTCATAGATCAGTTTTCGTTTTCAAAATATAAGCATTACAAACTTTTAAAAGGGAAAATTTTCAATTTTCTTCATCCTCACAAGACGAATGCTAAAAAACTGCAAAACCATTTCAAAACAAATTGATCGAGAAACCGAATTTTTCTACTGAACACTTTTATTTTTTGCTGTTTGCATCTATATTTTCAATTTAGAAGATATTTCGAGTAAAATTCGGAACAGTGAAGCAAAAACTCGTTCACACAAGACGTTTTTATTTTCTTCAAAATGAAGCGAAAAGTTAAAAATATTAAAATAATTTTTATGTATTCATAAAGGTTACCAGATTTCCGAAAATTCTAAATTGCTTACATTGTTATCATTTAAGGTCCGAGATATATACTTCCAAAGTGTTTACATTTTTTGTAACGCTCGAATTTCAGCCAGATTCCTTTATCAAAAACGTTTTTCATTGAGCATTTTTAAGTGTGGGATATAAAATTACCGAATCTCTATCGGATTTGTTTAGGTTATTTGATTTATCAGCTCAAGTAATAGTGGGAGAAGCATATTTTACGATGTTTCTATCATATGAAGTTGATTAAAAATGACGAATAATTGACGAAATTCAATATCTTGGATAGAATATATCTACTATAAGAATAACCTATTGTTTTAACTGTTAAAGTAGTAAATTCATTGCATTATATAATGAAAGTCATCTGTTGCCCACATCAGATTTTTTTTGCTAGCTATCAACGAAAAGCGAGTCATTTGTAGCCGTCTAAAAGTCATATAAAAGTGTAGAACTGGAAATTTACTAGAGTTTTATATTAAAAAACATCATCAGCGCAAAACCATTTCGTATACATAATGTATAAGGAAAGTATTGTGACGGGGTCAAAATTCGAATTCGAATTTTCGACGGGAGAGCACGTTTCAAGCATCCCTGATTACGAAAAAAACATTTTTGAAGTGATGTCTGTGTGTGTGTGTGAAAGTATGTGTGTGTGTGTCAGTGAGTCTGTGGAGACGATAACTGACGAACAATTCGACCGATTCGAACGAAATTTTGTACAAAAATCACAATCTGCAAACACTGGAAGCCTATTGTTTTTATACGCAATCGAATGTACAGAACCCCCCCTTAAATTTTCGCGTGAAATTTTGAAAAAATCGTCAAAAAATCAAAACCGCTAATAAAGTTACACAAATAGACATTTCTTATGTAATTTTTTATTAGAAAACGATTGATATAAATTTTAGAACGCTAACATGAACCGTTCTCGGGATATTGCACATTTTTCAAAAAAATTATCAAAAAGTTATATAAAATTAAAAAAAATATATTTCCTATTGAGAAACATGTTCACTTTTCATATGTAATACCATGCGATAAATTGGGTGACATCATTCTCGTGGATCTAGCTCGTTCCATTCATGAAAAAAGATACTTTAGGTAATATTTTTGTATTTGCACGCCAATAGTCATTTATCTGCTGTAAGAATAACTTATTTCTCTCCATAACGCTTGGCGAGATTGTGGCGACAAATTTGGCGGAATGTCGCCAACTTTGCGACATTTTTAATTGTTTCCAAAGTAACAAAAATCTCGCCAAATCGATGAAAATAACGCTAAATCAATGAAATCGATGACTAATTGAAGAAAATTCAATATCTTGGAAAGAAAGTAAATTCATTGCATTATATAAGGAAAGTCATGTGTTGCCCACATCAGATTTTTTTAAATTAAGTTATACTATAACATCTTTATTATTGAAGTTGGTTATTTAGCATAGTAAGCATTTCTGTCCTCGTGCAAGTGATCTTCCGAAATCCAATCGATTATAAAAGTTTGCTGCGATATGGCTTCTTTGCCTCTACCCACTCTTGAAACAATACAAAGAAATGCTTTATTCAATGGATGTGAACGCAAATGCATTATTCATCTCCTAAAACAACTCTCGTTATAATGCACCATAAAAATGGAAAGAAAAATGATAGCAAATGTCAAATTTGTAATTTTCGTGGTAAATTCAATTTCACATAGGAGGAAACTTCGAAGCTGTTTAACCATCTGTTTTGGAATGATGAAGCTTTGAATTATTTTTAGATAATTTTAATTATTTTACCATTGAAAAGATGCCACCGGATTTTATTCCTCTGGAAGATCGGCGAGATAGCGATTTGTAAGTTAATTTTAATTTTTGTTATGCAATTAGTTTTAGAACCAGTAAAAACACAAAAATTAGTTTTTTAAAGTACATCCTTTTATTATTTGTATATGTAACTTAAATGTATATAAAAAAAGTATTTATTAAAATGTAAGTAACATAAATGTATAGAAATCAACGATATACTGAGTTCGAAATTTCCAGCTACTTTGGTATATATATATATATATATATATATATATATATATATATATATATATATATATATATATATATATATATATATATATATATATATATATATATATATATATATATATACATATATATATATATACATATAAATATATATATATATATATATATATATATATATATATATATATATATATATATATATATATATAACATGAATTATATGGTCATTATACAACGTTATATGACAAAAGAGAATTATATAGAATTAAAATCAATCATCTCATCGATTGGAAAACAAATCTTACCGAAAATAATTTCAGAAATATCATACTCGGACACTTCAAGAGAAACCAAATTTACAACACGTTTAAAAAAGAATACAATAATAGCAACATTAAAATCATAACAGAGGCTTTATATAAACATTATCCTTTATATTTCTTAAAGGATTGTTATAGATCGATTTTCAAGGATCATGTAGATTTTTTTTTACAGTTTGCTTCATCAATCTGCAAGTAAATAAAGTTTATGAGTACCTGCTAGGATTGCACGCATGCGTAAGATGAACATATATAAGATAGCGAGTTGGGCAGGATTCACTTTTGGTCTAGTGTCCTTCTGTTTGGTTGGTCTTGTCCTTCCGTATCCGGGTGCCTTCGTATTAGCACGCAATGGGGACCAACCTTTGCTTTGTATTGGTACCGTGAGCGTTTGCCTAGGCTGGAAAAGCAGCTTTAAACGGGAGGGGGAGTCGCAATCCTCCCCAACCATTAAATGCAAAGCCTTTGGTTATCCCATATTCCTTTAATTCTTCTTTTTCTTGGATTATTATCTGCTTCGGAGTATAGAGCGGCTCGGCGCCTTTTCCTGAGTAGTGCCTTAGATTATTGTGGATATACATAGGAATTAAATTCAATTATGAATTTGATTACTGGCTTTTATATGATATATATATATATATATATATATATATATATATATATATATATATATATATATATATATATATATATATATATATATATATATATATATATATATATATTATATATATATATATATATATATATATATATTTATATATATATATATATAGATATATAAATAAAAATTAAATGATTTTAATCGAAAATTTTTTGCATAAACTACTGTATGTACAAAAAAACCCATCTCTAGCATATCTGTTACAAATGAGTAACTATAAGCCAAGTCTAAGGATAAAGATAGAAGGTTACATATCACTACATTGGAAAGGGGGATGAGAAGAATATTAGGATTCAAAAATCACAATTAAAAGTATATAAAAGTAAATAAAAATAAAACTCTGCAAAAATGAGAATAGGCAATAATAATCAGCTCAAGACAAGAGATCAAGAATAGAGAACAATCAATCGAAACCACACAAAAAATGGCGGTCAGTTCGAAATTGCATTCTCATCAGGACAGCCATACAATTCGAAATAGATATATATATATATATATATATATATAAATTCCCAAATAGTTCAAGTAACAATGTACTCGTAAAATTTCTAGTAGAGTGACGGAAGTAACGGCCGGGGGGAGTTGTTGTAAGGGTTTTCTAAAAAATCGGACGATCTTTTATTATTCACTTTAGATTAAAAATAAAGGAGATTATACGTGAAAGTAGTATAACATCAATAAGTTATCTGTTGTTCCATGGGAAGGTGTATTGCGAAGAGTCGGGACTATAGCGTATTTATGTGTTTATGTATTTATATGGTGATAATATTGTCAATAGGTCTTGTATCCAATATTTAAAAATAACCTCTCTGACTTGGATGTCATTAGTCTTGAATATATTATAAGTATTAAATAATCACGAGTGAAGTAATTTCATACATTGGCATTTATATGGCGATAATGTTGCCAATAGGTCTTGTATCCAATATTTAAAATTAACCTCTCTGACTTGGATGTCATTAGTCTTGAATATATTATAAGTATTAAATAACCACGAGTGAAGTAATTTCATACATCAGTATTTATATGGCGATAATGTTGCCAATCGGTTTTGTATCCAATTTTAAAAAACAACCACTTTGACTTGGAGTTCAAACATTAGTTTTGAATATATAGTTTTTAAAGGATAAAATTAATCGCGAGTGAAGTAATTTCATACATTAGTATTTATATGACGATAATATTGCTAATAGGTCTTGTATTCAATTTTTAAAATAACCACTCAGACTTGGATTTCATTAGTCTTGAATATATTGATTTTAAAGTATTAAATAACCACGAGTGAAGTAACTTCATACAATAGTATTTATATGGCGATAGTGTTGCCAATAGGTCTTGTATCCAAATTTTTAAATATAACCACTCTGACTTGGATTTCAAACATTAGTTTTGAATATATTGATATTAAGGTATTAAATAACCACGAGTGAAGTAATTTCATACATTAGTATTTTAAATTAATTGTTATATTTTTTATAGTGTGCTTTTTGGTTTGTTTTAGCGTAGAATAGTACACTTTTAAAGATTTACATGTTATTGAAAGTGTATATGTATGTATGTAATTTTAAAGATTTTATAAGAGTCGTGAAGAAAATAGTGTAGAGGATATCGGCTACCGGGAGCGTTTGCCATGGCGGAAAAAAAGCCTTAACCGGAGTGTTGGGGGTCACAACTCCCCCCCCCCCGGCCGTTACTTCCGTCACTCTGCTAGAAATTTTACGAGTACATTGTTACTTGTCCTATTTGGGAATATATATATATATATACACAAATATATATATATATATATATATATATATATATATATATATATACACCTTAGGTGTATATATATATATATACACCTAAGGTGTATATATATATATATACACCTTAAGGTAATATATATACACCTTAAGCACACTAAGGTGTATATATATATATATACACCTTAGTGACCATTATATTCCCATCTTGACACCATAGGAAAGACCAAAAACTTTCTTTCTAACGATGTCTGAACCGAATCTGTAGGAAAAAATTTTCATTATTAACCAAATTATTTTATATTTAACCAAATTCAAATTATTGCTGCCAACTTCCATTGTGGAGATTGATATTATTAATTAATATTAATTAATTGAAATTATTAATTGATATTTGACAAACAAAACATAACTCTCCAAATAAAATATGAAAGAAAAAATTTATGAAGAAGCATCTATATGGTGGTAAATGGTGTGTATATTTCATTTTTGGTGAACTATTCAGAATTTTTATTCTATTTTACATTCAGTCTTCGTACAGTCATAATTTTTTTTCGAATAAACAAAAGAAGCATATCAAGAACCATAAATGAAATTCCTTAGTAAACTTTCCAACCCCCTTTAGAATTTAATGCTGAATCCATATCAGTCTACATCTCAGCTCTCTATAGACAACCCTGAGATATAGATGTTTCAAGGACATTTTTCGAAAGGGAAGGCATGAAAATTCCGGAAGTGGAAATAAAATCCAGATGTGGAAATAAAAAATCGAAAAGTGGAAATCGGTGTGACTCCTTCTTGTTTCCTTTGGAATTTGAAGTTGAATCCATACCAGTTATGATCTAAGCTCCCTTTCTATAGCCAGTCCTGAGGAATAAATATTTCAAGGAAAACTTATGATCCGAAAGTGAAAAAAACATCAGTAGAAATCCTTATTGAAACCCCTAAACCTCTTCGTATCTCGATGCTGAATTCATGTTAGTATTCATCTAAGCTTTGTAGCTGATCTTGAGAAATAGATTTTGCAAGGAAAATGCAAATTTTTAAATCAAATCAGAGGTGACATATTCAGAAACGGAAGTGAAAATACTTAGTGAGCCCTCCACCCTTCTAAAATTTGATGCTGACTCCCTATCAGTTATTATCTAAGCTCTATCTATAAACAATTTTGAGAAATAGATGTGTCAAAAACAATTTTGAATGGAAGAACTGGAAGTGGAAAATGAGCCGGAAGTTGAAATCCTTAACCACCTTCCCTTCTAAAATTTGATGTTGAATTCATAACAGTCATTATCTAAGCTCTGTCTATAGACAATCGTGAGAAATAGATGTTTCAAGAAACATTTTTGAACTGGAAAACTGGAAGTGAAAAAAGAACCGAAAGTTGAAATCTTTGGTAACCACTGCCTCTTTCGGAATTTGATGCTGCATCTATATCCGTCATTATCTAATCTCTAACTATAGCAGACCCATAGAAATAGATGCTTAAAAATGTTTAATAAAAGTTACAGTATGACAAGCCTTTTGTCGCCAAATAATTAAAATCTGCATATTCTATGTAATTACAAATGAATACAAAATGTATAAGTAATTCTACTCGATGAAAAACCGATTCAACTTGCGATAAAAATTCGACTCATTCAAATATATTTCGGCATTCCATTGAATTATATTTTATATTTTCTGAAATTAAAACGCAAATTCTTAAAGCCACTTTATTCAGTTTCAAATGCGATTTAAAATAAACAATAACTCGGGCTTTTCGAATAGTATTTCAGCCTGCCAACCCTATTTCTGCATCTGTGCATTTGTTTACGCTGCCATACTGAATTTGGAGCAGAAAATCAAATATCAGTTTTTGTAATAAAAAAAAGAGACATTTCGAATGGAAATGTTTATTTTGGGAATACATTTTAATAAAATTTTTGATAACATGCATTTGTATGCAAAAATCTAAATGAAAGGTTTTCTTTTGTTTTTCTTTTGTATTCTTTTATCCATCAATAGTGCCCTGCGGCAAGTACATTTTTACTCAAATTACCCTTAAATGAATTTCGTCGCATAGAAAGTAAAAATATTCATATGTTCATGTATTTTGAGGTACAACAAGGGACAGTTGTGTTTAAATATATTCTACTGGTCTCTGGTGAAATTTCCTTTTGGATTTTTACTGTCATATTTATGTATGTTCATTATAAAGACGGCAGTTAAGATTTTATTTCTACTTTTCTGGGTGTTGCAAGTGACGTCATATGTGCATACGTACACGTTATGTGCATACGTACAGTTACGTACACGTTTCAGCTGTTTTATGTGTCGGAAAGTGAATTGCTTAAATTGCCGGATTTATATATTAGTTGGGGAATCACTGGAGGCATCTAAGGGAAAGTCATGGAACGTCCTCAGCAAGAACATTTCAGTCATTCCAGAGGCTCTTCGACTAGAAGCACTTGCCAGGTTCAGACTTCTGACTGGTCATGACTGTCTCAGGGCTCATCTCCATGGAATTGGACTTGCTGCTTCCACAGATTGCACTTTATGTGACCTAGGATAGCCTATGTCTGGGAAACATTTGGACGAGTGCCATGCACTACTGAATTTTAACTCAATCATTGAGAAATACTGGAGAGCTCGCTGTTTAATGGCCTAGCGGCCAAACGACCGGCTTTTGTAAACAACAGATATTAGTTAGGCCCGTCGGGCGGAGTTAATTTCTAATTTGGGGAGTCCTGGAGGCTTCCACTCCCCATTTCTCATCTGCTTCTTAATCTACCTTAGGCCTGTTACACCTATTAACATGCAATTTTCACTGTTATTTAGGGTCTTATCACTATTTCGCCAGTGTATCCGGTTCGTAAAAGTGAGATGAGCGGTCTATCAGCCTGTCAAGCCCCAGCTAATCGCCCGAATCGTAGTGCGCCCGCACAACGGGCCAAAAGGGCGTAATCGTTTAGTGGCTTATGTTGCCTCGGAGCAGGTGCGTTACTTTGTTTTGTTTATTTCTTTAAGAAAGTGATTGATAAAAATAATGACTGTTAGCAGCGGGCATTGCGGCTACTATTAATGTGCAGGGTTTATTAATAGTAGCTGTTTGTACAGGGTCAGGATGTATTATTAATATGCAGGGTAATATACGGAAATAAAATATTTCTTCTGAGAAGCTTCTGTGGCTTATCTAACAACCATAACTGAGCCAATATTAGTAATACATATTCTACAAAACTTGCAGAAACGATTTCCTCAATAATATTTGCGGTACCGAGCGCTAACAGTCTCCTACGGAGGTAAGCAGGTTGTATTGGTCCAATTTGAGCCATCATGATTTTTATCATTAGCCGTGACATGCACGTGTATAAGGTTATATACTGGATTGGGGTAGCTTTTACGTCCTTGTTGCCCGTGTGTATATATGGGGCGCTATAAGATTTCTAATCTAAATATCGTCATTGTGCCAAAATATTATCACAATGCTGATTTTGTGCACGGTGGTGTGACATTGGTGACATAGGATTGCTGACATTGGTGCGTTATATCGGTGACGTGACATAGATGATATGTGGTTTCTGACTGGCATGGGATTGCTGACATTGGATTTTGACATTCGTGACATAACATTGGTGATGTGCTATTGGTCACATTACATTGTGGCTAAAAACATAACGGAGAACTGCGTTTTCTACAAACATGCGATGTTCAGTGTTTGCTTGTAGAACAAACCCTTTGTGCTTCAAACATGCAGTAAAACAAGGTTGTGAATTGGACCTTTTAAACAATTAAAAATATTCATTTGTCCATTTTTATCCATTTCTAAATCCTTGCACCAAATATTTTTAAATACGTAGCAGATTTCTTAAAATTTGTATAGCAATTGTCTAATGTAGCTATACGTGTATACTATAAATTGATATTTTTTATTCATTTATGAGGGGAAATTGTACTCTTGTTTTTGAAAATAGAAGTAAAAATAAAGTAAATACTTAATTTTTTTATAACACAACTAATACATATTTATTCATAGTTTAAACCAAAGAAAACACGCTAAAAATGATTAAAGATGGGAGAAATTACTTTGAAATGTTGGTGTTTCTAATATCGTGTAACAGTCAAACTGTCAAACTACAGTTGGAGAACCAAAATTTAAAACCGCAACAGTATTTAAAATACAGAATATTAACACGAAGGGGAGGGGGGGGGGGGGTAAAATCATATGAAAAATGAGTATACAAAGATATAGTAAAAATATTTTTATTCGAAATCTTTTGTTTCATGATTTTGAATTCATGTTTCATTCATGTTTTGGGGGTTTTTGCATCAGACTGATATGTTGCCGATTGCAAGGTGATGCGTACTGCGGGACCTTCAACCTTTAGCTGTATTTTGTCTTTAATTGTACGTGATTCAATACAGGAAAAATACTTTCACACTTTTCATGTAGAAAAGAAAATTGTTCACAACGAGATTACTGAATTAAGAGGTTAAATTACCTTCAAAAATTATTTTCCCTTTATTAATAAAAATGAAGTTTTATAATAAATTTAACGAAATAAATATAAAAAATTCCAATTAATGCACATTTTAGAGCTAAAATAGTGAAACAACGAATACATGTAATAAAAATTTTGAACTTCAAGCTGAATTTTCTCAAAACTGCATTCTTTTTTTACCTTGCTTGAACACTGTGCTGCCGACTTTGAAATTTTCATACCAGCAAAACCATAAGCAAAATCAACCAGACAATCACTAGGATTCTTAGGATGCGTTCGTTTTACATCGCCATCACTTAGTGGTTATATTTGTTGAAAAACGCCCTGTCACCTGGTCATAATGCATGGTTTTCTTTAGTATTATCTCTTGTGACGTCACTCAAATAAATGGAAAGTGGGAAAACGCGCCCTTCTAGGAAATATCTGTTCAAAATTTGAGAACATTGAACACGAGAACACATTACACACATATGCATATTATATTTGAAAATATGCAATTAAATTTCAAGAAAATAAAAAATCGCGAAGGACGAGGGATCAAACCTGGTATCTTGTAAATAGATACCACGTTATTAGTTGCAGAAATAAGATCTAAACTAAACAAAGGACATGAGAAGCATAAAGGAAACTGGGTTATTTTTTATGTGGAGAATAGGGGGGTGCGATAGATAGAATATTCCAATAAAAAAGTGTGCTCATTTCCTAACTAGTCTGCAAGATTTCCAAGCAGAAGGTACAAAATTCTAACCCTTGCAGTGAAATGACAACACACACTCTATCATATTGCTACGGCAGAGGGTTTACGATAGGGGAGGAAAAGGAGGTGCGAATAAAAAACAATAAGCAGCAGAATGATAGATCTTCTAAATACGACTGTACACTAAAGTTCACCTGTTACATCGCAACGCAGGGTTCTAATGTTACAGCTTTAGTTCCATTGATTAGTTTATTCCTCCTGGAGAGTGTGTAACGTTCCCCCAAACGTTTGCAAAAATCGTTGACATTCAAGACTTTCCTCTATTGAGACCAATGTTTTGTTAAGGTTATTCGATTGGAACCTCAACAAAACATTATCCATATACCTTAACAAACTATGGATTATGTTTTGTTAAGGTCTCAATCGAATCCTTAACAAAACATAATCAGTATATATAAGATCCTCTAATGAAAACATATTATTTTCCAACCCTCTATACCTGTCATGCAGCATCGGGCGCGGTTAGTACTTGGGTGGGTGACCACCTGGGAACACCGCGTGCTGTTGGCACATATCGGGCGCGGTTGCCCGGTGGTTTGTGCGCTGGACTTGCACGCTGCCACAACTGCCGCCGTGTTCATGCGGAGTATGATCACACTAAACATATGGGTCCGTAAGTCCTTCTGAGAGATTGGTGGTAGGGGAAGGAGGGTACGGTCCCTGTGGATGCCTCCCCCACTGGGTTCCGGTCTAAATTGGGTGGCACTTCCCGGCCGTCCAAGCGGTTACCTTACACCTTTCTGGTAGGTCGGACGGTCTGGGTCTCAACAACAACCCCCTATACCTCTTAACGAAACATACCTGTTCCATAAGCAATGAAACTCACTACATTTTGCATCAAGTGCATAGAATGATGAATTCCCCCCCCAAATGGCGAGATTATCACAGAAATTTAATTGAGTTTTCTGAGATATTGAACTACCTTTAACTGGACCTCAAGGTCGTGATTTTAAGCTAAATTTGTGCCACGGTCAAATTTCTCTCCAAGCGTGACAGACAGACAGAAATAAGGACTTTCCTTATATAGTATTTATCAGAAACACCACAACTTTTATTAATACAAACTCATTATAATTTATATGCCTTAAGATATTTATTCATATTTCTTTCTGCAGAAATTGTTACTCCCGTCCGTCTCGTCGTGTGGCAGACAGGGCATCATGTGAAGGCCCCGCCATGTCGTCATCGTGTACGGACAGTGGACGCGGAGATTCTCCGTCCCAGGAGGACAAAACAAAGGAGCAGAACGTACAAGATAAAGTAAGACATCCACAAACCATTTTCTATCTTCTACAGAATGAGGAGTAATCGGAATGATTGACACACGCGACCACAGTGGTGACAAGCAATTTATCATTTTCAGACAATAGTAGTTGAAGAAGTCGATTGATGCCATTTTTCAAAATTAATGCTTCTGATTATGTAAATTAATTGATTTTTCTGTCAAAACGTTATGTAATGTTATATTCCCTCACTTTGGTAAGTGGGATAGAGTTAACATTTGAAATATTGAAAAAATTGAACCGAATATGAACACTTATATTGTATTCATTGAAATCCTCATTAACATCTATTATATTATAAACATTAACTGCATGTTTTTTAAATTAAATAAAACAGACATTTTTTTTAGATGTTTATTTATTAAAATGTTTACAAAATAAACAAATGTATAACGATAAACAAATGTATAAAGATGTACAAATGTATAACGATGTTAATTATATAAGATTTTAACTACTAAAAAAAAATTAAAAACACGTTTTCATTTTTTGAAAAACTTTTTAAATTAGACTATGTTATCAAATAGTATTTAGGTTAGAGAGATTGTTTACTTCCATTTTTGAAATGGTGTATTTTATTCTCACCATTTTTATTTGAGTTGGATAAATTTCAAATGTCTCTCACGGCTGTCCAAACAGTTACCTTATAAACTTATACCTTCCGGTAAGTCGTAATATTAACTTACAGCATTGCATACAACCCAGTAAACATACTACACAAGATAGGGTTAAAAGAAGTACAGAAGCAGTGATGTTAAACCTCTAAAAAAATTATCAGGCCTGAGGTAGGCTCTGTAAAAAGAATATTGCCTAACCGCAGACTTGGTTATTTTCCGATCGGATTTTGCATTGGAAATCGATAGAGATACAAATGCATTTGCGAAGCGCACTAATAAAAATGTTACATTTCTAAAAATTTAAACTAGACTTAAACTATAATTAAGTGCAAAGAAAAGCATGCAAGCAAGAATCCCACTTTCGTTTTTACGAAAAAAAAGGAGAAAAAAACAAGAAAGATCAATCATGCTTAAAGCATTGATTATGAAACACTTTCCAACTTCAATGCAATTTTATTTTAAAAAGTCGAAAATGCAATACATTCCTCGGTAATATTTTAAAACTTATCACAATACTACATTCATTTATTATATTGGAAAACTTAGCCTTCATTGAAAAAAATGAACTTCATTCAAATGACGGCATTGAAATATAAATTGCCTGGTTTAAATATCTCTAAAATGCAATACATTCCACGGTAATATTTTTAAAACTATCATAATACTACGATAACTTATTATATTTGAAAACTTCATCGAAAACAACTGAAATAAATTCAAATGACGTCATAGAAAAAATAACACGCCTGGATCTCTCTATAAAAGCAGGATTTCATTCATAACTTTCTCCCATTCATTTCATTCATCACAATACTGTAATAATTTATTTTATTTAAAAATTAAGACCATGGAGCTACAATTCATAAACTCTATGCTTAAAACTTCATCGAAAAAAATCGTCCTTCTGTTTATAAAACCAATTAATATTTCATTCAGATCAGTCATGCAGTTTCCATGGACTGAATTATTTTGTGTTAAAGAAATACAGTAATTCTAATATATACAACTCATTCTACATATTTTGCTGTTTACATTTTGCATAGGTGAAAAATAGGCTTAGTTGCAGAAATAATCAAATTTGAATGAGAATTTAAACTCAAATATATTGTAATTGTGTTGTTTTAGTATGTAGATGCACAGAATTTAAGCAAAAATAAAGTAGTTTTAGGACTGATACAACACTCAATATGAATTAAAAAGAACTTAAAAAATCACGGTTTTGAAACAAGATGGATGCCATATATCATTTTGAAGTGGGTCATGTGATCTTTTTATTTCATTGTCACGTGATCGTTTCATATAAGAGGTGTAATTATTATTTTAATTTTTATTTAAAAAACTACTGAATACATTTCGCTGAATTTTTTTTATATATTTTATGGAACAATTTGAATATTACCTAAAATTTTCGAAGCAATTTGTGAATTTTAAATTCGCTTAAAAAATGTTTGAAAAATTTGGTTCCATAGGGCGCAATGTATTTCATTTTTTAAACCCGAGTTCAATCCAAAAATAATTGGGTGATATTATTCATTTATATTCCCATAGGTCCTACGGACCGTCTGAACAACATACTAAAATTTCATTTTGATTAAGTCATTTTTACGACAGTTATCGTGCTAACGGACAGACAGACAGAATGAACAAAGTCATAAACACTTTTCAACTTTGTTGTAAAGTGTTAAAAACCCCAGAAAAATATGTGATATATCTAAATAAAGACAATTGTATTGCAGCAAAATTCCGCCAAATAATGTAAAACGTCATCCAAAAAAATAAATTAGATCACATATTTTGGCGCCACATATTTTAGTTTATTTAGCTGAAATTGTACTGTTAATTTGAAGAATTTTTTTAAATTTACACTTACTCATACATTTTAACAAACAAAATGAAAATATTTTATTGTCTGTTATATACCTAAAAATATTAACATAAAAAAAATAAGCTTATCTATAATCATATGTATAGTTGCGAGAAATATTCGGACTACTCCTTGTTATTCTGCTATCGTTCATAGTAGAACAAATTCAAATACAGGGTGAATCAGAACTCTTGGATCAAACTTTAAGGGGTGATAAATCACATTTAAACAAGCAATTTTTGTCACACAAAGCAGTGTTGTAACGCAAGAGGTGAACCACTATAGAAATCCGCACGCCACACGTCCACATTTCTTCCAGCAGCGTTTCTCCGTAAATATTTGGGCTGGAATCATCCACATTTGATTGGCCCATATCTTCTACCGCGTCGACCAAATCACGTGTGCTTTAAATACTCGGCGTAAATTTCGTGAGTGCTATTTATCTTCCAGACTGGGCGTTGTGAGCTAGGTTTGAGTCAAGAATGCCTTTAAGGGGACGAATAAGGCAGTATCAGCAGAGTTTGAACGAGGCCGTATAATAGGGCTACGAGAAGGTGGATTTTCTTTCTGCGACATTTCAGAAAGACTTGGCAGGGATATATCCACTGTGCATGATAGTTGGCAGCAGTGGTCACGGGAAGGCACTGTCTCAAGAAGACCGGGGTCCGGCCGCACACGGGCCACTACTGAGAGGGAAGACCAGCATATTCGCCGCTTGGCTGTTGCGGGACATACTGCATCTGCAGCAACAATTAGAGCTTCTGTTGGCCCCAGAGTGACACAGCGATCTGTAAGAAATCGATTACTTGAGGAACAGCTCCGAGCCAGACGACCTGTAGCGTTCATACCACTAACTCCGAATCACTGCCTTCTGCGACGTCAGTGGTATCAATCTGGAGCGCATTGGAGGGCAGAGTGGAGATCTGTTGTATTCTCAGATGAGAGCCGTTTCTGTCTTGGTGCCAGTGATGGTCGTATGTTGGTAAGAAGGAAGCCAGGTGAGCGCTTGGAACCAAGCACTCTGGGCCTACACCAGGAGTTATGGTCTAGGGAGTCATTTCCTATGACAGCAGGAGCACTCTCGTCGTTATCCCAAGCACATTGGCAGCAAATTTGTACATCAGACTGGTGATTGAACCGGTTGTGCTGCCATTCATGAGCAGTATTCAAGAGGGTGTTTTCAAACAGTATAACGCTCGTCCTCATACCGTTGCTGTCACCCAACGTGCTCTACAGAATGTCGACATGTTGCCTTGGCCTGCGAAATCACCAGATCTTTCTCCCATCGAGCACGTATGGGACATTATTGGAAGCGTCATCCACAACCACCATTGACCGTTGCTGATTTGGCTGACCAAGTGCAACAGGCATGCAACTCCATCCCACAAAATGACATACGGCACCTGTACGACACAATGCGTGCACGTTTGCATGCTTGTATTCACAATCGTGGCGACTACAGCGGGTATTAATGTACCACCGTTTCACATTTGAAATGGCTCTTCTCGCGCATACTTTGACCTGTGACCTTGAAACTTTAATCAAATAAGTATGTTACCAACACAATTGCTTTGCCTAAATTTCATTCCTCTAAACTAATTTCTTCTTGGTTGTTGGGATTTTATTTTCAGCCAGAGTATTTAAAACCGTAACTGACAGAACGAGATTATTGTTACTTGATAAGAACTGCTCTAATATAGTGGGTTATTTGATGCTTTACTGAAAGACGTATTTTTTTTTCTTCTGATTTCTGATTTTGTATTTGAGAACGTCAAACTTTCTTTAATTTGTTACCGTATGGGATTCTAAATATGGTCGAATTACGCGATGGATGAAAAATAGGATTGGCCTAATAACGGGCGTGGCCTGACCTTTAACTATCAAATGGTTTTTCTTTATATCGATGTTATTTCTCCTGTCTTCGTAAACTAAGCAGTGCAGGACTATTCAAATAATACCAGATATAAACTAAGCAGTATAATATTCAAACAATACCAGATAATAAAAATTGTCTTACAGTAGTCTAACAATAATATGTTTTTAAAAATCAAAAGAGATCAAGTCTATTTATAATCTTAAAGTAGCAAATAATAAAAAATTTACATTTTAAATACTATCCAGAAACCTGATGCTGTTTTGAACATTAAATATCCCCTCTGTTAAGAATTATTATACTAATTTGCGAGCCACAAATGAGCTTGCCATTATTTTGCGTGTCACTTGAAAAGGACATGAGTAACAAACATTTTAACATTTTAAGTATAATTGAATCCCAGTGGTGGAATCGCTTTATTCTCTATGAAAATATATAAATTTAAATTCGCGTTTTATTAGCAAAATGCGTCTATAAACCTTCAAAGAATTTTATCCCTTTTGCACCATTAAAAGGAAAAATAGTGTTATCATATAGTTTTTATGCTGATTTTACCACATTACAAACAACTTTGTAAGATTTATCTAAATGAAAAAAAAATTAATTGTAAATTTGTTTAATAAATTTGTCTGTATGAGGTATTGAGCTGTATTATTACAACTGGAGTGAGTGTTTATCACACTTTAATATTTTTCGATCGCGTTCTTTCCCGGAGTTCTCGAAAATCGTCTGCTCTTGTAGCATATACAGCAAGTCATAGCATTTTCCATCAGGATCTTTAATTTTACATAATATGCGTTCTAACGGATGCAAATTACACAAAATTTCTCGAAGTTCTGGATAATTATATAATATTCCTAAATATTAAATTTTACGGTGATATCGGTATTTTTCCTAGAGTTTGCTCTGCATTTGTATCGTTTACATCTCTCATCGTAAAAACACACATTTCACGCCGAATATCTTCTCTATTAATATCAATTTAAATGAGCAACTGTTTACTTCTCTCCTTTTTAAACCATACGATATATGTCAAGAGCGAGGGGAGGGGATTCTGTTCAAATACAATATGGAACAACCAACGACGTTTCATTCTTTAACCTTAAAATAATTATATCGCAGCATTCTGTAGTATAAAGATAATAATTTTGTGTATGATTGTACTAATCGATAAAATTTGATAAGTTCAAGTTTTGTAGGTTAATAAATTTTTTATTACGTTTTCTTGTTTTTAATTGCATTAAAAGGAAGGTGTAAATATAATAAACTCATTTATCACGATGAGAATGGTAGACATTGATCTTTATCGGTTTTGAATTCCACGTGGTTATTTTTGAACAAACATTTGACGGTTCGGGAAGCACCCCAAAATAATCAATATTTTACGAGATATTGGATATTTCCAGAGGTTTCTATGGAGAGTCTATAAAAGTAATCATCACTCAGTGGGAGAGCAGTTATCGTCATCTACGAGCTGTTGCCAACGTGAAAAAAATTTTTTTAAAGAATTTTTATAAAATATTTCTAAAGAATAATTTGGGTATGAAATCTAAAATAATGTTACGAACGTGTAAAAGGTCCTTCCTCACTGGAGTCTCTTTTGAAAACCAGACGGAGAAAACAACTGTACAGGCACATGACTAAAATTCTATGACTAAAATCTAGGGTTGTTATGCGGTGAAGTTTGGAGAGATTGCCAGATTTGGCAATTTATCTCCAATTTGGCAACATTTTGATACTTTTAGAAGTTTCGGAAAACATTTCAAAAAACGAATATTATACGAAATATAAGAAACTTCTAGAAGTTCCTACAGAGAGTCAATAAAAGGAGTCATCACTCAGTTGGAGAACAGTTGATGAGATACGAGCTACACTGAACTGTGATTTTGTCAATGTTTTGAGAATAGTAGCTGCTGCTTTGTGATATTTCTTTCGTCAATGTTTTGAGAATAGTATCGATTATTTTGTGTAATTCTGAAAGCATTTAAGTCTTGTTTTACTGTATATTGTTCCGGTTTACGCTGCGCTTGTGAATAAACATGTTAGTTATCCTGAAATTCGGACTTATTCATGTATACTGAGTGTACACCAACGATTCCAGTGGATACATCTTAATAGCAATTCTCATATACTAATGAATTATGAAATTAATATTAGAAAATCATATAAACAGGAACCTTGCTGTAAATAGATTCAGGAGAACATTTTATATAACTATGTAAAATTTAAGCTCTATCTTTCTTCTGTGTAATTTCTTTGATCTAAGATAATATCTGAAAACAAGTCACATGATTTCTTTGATTTTTTGGGTGAATCTACATTACACATTTTATACTAATTTTTCACAATAACTGGTAAAAAATCAGTGTGCGTTATATTAAACAAAGGATAATTTTTCAAAATTTTCCTTAAAACACGATTTTTCAAGTTAATAATTTCTTTTTGATATGATAATATAAATATCTTATGGATGGTAATCTAACATCATTCTTTTCATTCTCCTGAAAGCTGCACATAATAGTGCCACAAATAACTGATATAGACAAGACAAATATTTCCGAACAATCCTCTCCAGCACCCATTGGCTATGAGTAAGCGTCTTTCGCTACCTTAAATCCACTGTATAGAGCCGCTTAAAAATTGCCCAATGTTCATTTAGAGCACTTGACAGCTATTTTGGAAAGCGTATACGCTCTGTTGCAAAACAATATATGCCCTCATAAGATAATTGAACTACAGCCGCAAAACTCGGCTTTTATGAATTGTTTGAGAAGATATACAAATGATTTGAATTTGGGAGCAAAAGAAGAAACGTTTTATTGAGATATCGTGCTAAGAAAATATGTGCATTTTAGTAAGTGGTAAATCCTCCCCTGGCAGCTATAAAAACCGATATTCGGTGCAGCATAGAGTCAATTAAATTGCGTATGTTCCTCTGCGGAAGATTTTGCCACATATGTTTCAACTAGTACATTAGTTCTAAGAGGGCTGCAATTGCTGTCCCATCATGTCCCAGATGAGTTCCAATGGTAATATGTCTGGAAACCTGGATAGCCATGGGAGGGTATTAAATCCTCGAAGACATTGTTGAGAATGTCCTGCAGTGCGTGGTCGAGCATTGTCTTGTTGGTAAGTAGAACCTCGGTGACTTTTCAGCATAGGTAGAACAATCAACTGCTGAATATAGATTATGTGCAAGCGAGCTGTCAGATTTACTTGAGCACAACTAGAGAGATCGGCTATCACATGAGATTGCTCCCCCAGACTTTCGCACCACACGTGATGGGTGTGTTGAAGACCTAGACCGTCCGACTCATCCAAAGGACATGAGCAACCATTTGGACGGCCGGACGTGATGGGTGTGTGTCGCTCAACAACCAATGCGAGATGGCCGACAACCAATGTGGTGGAATATATGATGTGGTCATGAACATTGAGAGAGAAGCCGGATTCGTCGCTAAAGACAACATGCCTCCAATCGGACACTGTCCAGGCTGACCGAGCTCAGCTCCAACCCAGAAGGCTCTGTCTATATTGAGGGGTCAGTGGTAGGAATCTTAATGGACGGCGACACCTAATCTAATCTTCTGCCAGTCGTCTCCGATTAGTATCTTTGATACAGGTTGCATAGACGGCCACTCAAATGGCGGCTGTAAACCTAAGGGTCAGTCGAGTGGTCTGGGTGTTCGACAGGTCGCATGGCTGATATCGACGCCATTGGTGTGGATGTAGCTCCTCTCATGACTGTAGGATCCTCACGAGTAGTTTGTCCGAGGCGTCCTGAGCCTCTGCGAGAGTTACATGTGCCTTCTTTGATCCACTATTACCAACACCGAGCAACTACCATATCGCTCAGACCAAGAGGACGACTGATGTGATATAACTGTTAAACCAACCAGGTTCCCTTAGGCTTATAATGCGACCTCTCTTTAAACCCGACAATTGCTCATAGCGCCGTCGAGTGCGTCTCAAAAGCATCTTTGTACACAACTTACAATTTGAAAGCAAAAAATCCAGTTCCAATTGCCAGTGAGTGAGGACACCGGCCGTTTTAAATGCTGTACGGTTTGTTGTTCTTATGGGCGTTGCTTGAACCCTATAACATCATTGGCGCTGGAAGTTTAATTAATTGCATAACTCTTAAAACAACATTTGCGTGCCGAGTTTCGCGACTGAAACTCAGTTTTTATGGGTGTACATATTCCTTTGCAAAATAGTGTATTATATAGTATATACTCTACCCGGCGTTTCCCGAGAGTAAAAGCAGAACAAAATAAAAATCAGGATTCATCTGCAAAACGGGTGTGAAAAAATTCCTCCCCAATCAGAAAACCGAATCCCGTCACTTGCGAAGACATTGTATTCTACGTTAAAATCTACCGAAGGAGTCAGTCCCGCGACATAAATAAATTGAAATACTTAAAATCGCAAAAATTCCTTTAAACTCGAAATTGTTTGCTATCTCAGCGGATTTTCATCCAATTTCAGCACAATACTGATATAAATACGTAATGATAATTATTTAATACAAAATTTAAAATATTAGAACAACATCTTTTAAATTCGCAAAGTTGGAACACTTTGAGTAAACGCACAACGCCAATAGATGGCTTTATTTAAAACTCGAAGGGTCCTTAAATAAGTGGAGACCCGCTACGAAGACTACAAAATTTGAAGACATCTTTAGATTAAATAAATTATAATTATTCAACGGATGGGTTTATTAAATTATTCTTTTGCAGAGTGGTCTGTGATATTATATACAGCTGCTGAGAAAAATGAATGTTGGACGGCATGTCAATTTTAATATATCGTAATATAAAAATCGGAGGAGTTTAACATGCACGAAAATTATATCGTTTTAAATTTCATTCAACTTTATCTATTCATCGTATAGACTCCGTTCAAAGTTTATTTAAAAGAAAAATTGTCGATCTTTCTAATGGTGTCAAAATGAAAACTCTGTAATAACATTTCATGTTGCAACGGAGTGAATTTGTGTAAATATAGGCCCAAATCGGGGTAAAACATTAAATAAATATGAAACCAATTCGAAATTTAGAAATATAACTCCAATGAACACCCATTAGGGTCCTGAAGTACCTATGTAAAAAATTTCATGGTCGTACAACTCTTAGATTTCCCGTTACAGACTGCACACACACACACACACAGACATATTTCTTTTTTATGTAAAATATATTATATTTCTCCTCTGCAGAGCAGTAAACGTCTGCAGGGCTATTTAATTGCACCCCGGGCCGCAGTCAGACTGTGAAATAATATTTCAAACCGTAAACCCAGCACGCTTTTTAAAGGGAACATTTTGAACAGATTTAACTATGAATTTTCAACAATTTCTGAATGAAATTGTAACACATAAATTAAAAATATCCAAAGTTAACTACAAATGGGACATGCATTAATTGTAATTTATATTTCAAAAATACTCTTTAATTTTATTGAAACTTTGACTGTTTATTTAAGGGTACACTCTTAAAATTATTAAAATATCATTTTTGTTGTTGTTGTTGTTGTCTAGTTGTAAAGTCTGGTTATTTTTTGAACAATTTGTTACTATTTATATTTCTAAATATTAATTATTTCTAAAGATATTAAGAAAATACTATACATCAATACAATACCAATTATAAATGTGTACTTAAACAGCAATTTTCTCAAAACACTGATTTTTGAACTTGCGAGCAGGATATGTCAAGAACCGTTTGAAGAATTTTCATGAAATTTTATATACTTAGTAATAACATCATTATCAAATAATTATATTACATTTATATATGTAACTTAGAACATAAAAATTTTAAAAGAAAAAACAGTTTTTGAAAATTCTGAAAAAATTAAATAAAAAAATTAATTTTTAACTATATTAATTTCCCCCCATTAAAAATTAAAATAATTAAATAATCCTAGTATGCAAGTACATTATAAGCATTGCGATTAATAAAGCCTCAAACTGGTTTGGTTATATCCATAAAAATTTAAGACATCATGCGCGGAACAACATATTATGATTTTATTGAACAAAAAACATATGTAAATTATAAGTATTTTTTGCATAATATTTCTAAATTTTCAGTTATTTTTAGTTTTATTTTAAAGAAGAATATTATTTTCCTCTACCCTAAAAATTTCATTCCAATAATTTCAGTAGATATTATTTTAAAGAAACGTTTAAACTTCTGTTGATTTTGTCGACATTTCCGCATTTTATGAGTAAAAGTGTATCCTTAATTTCCTTCTAATCTGCATGTAAAACATGTTTCAATCTTTACCAGCTAGGATTCCTAGAGTTAGCGGTTAAGATTCATTTTTGGGCAAGTCTTTTAGCAGGCACTTTCTTTAGTTGTGCCCGTTCGCAAGAAATTCGCAAACAATAAATTATATCATTCACAAAAATGAAAATCGTATTCTCAATCGGGCCGTTTTGCACTATAGACAAGGTTGTCAATTGCTAAAGTCCAAACCTATTAAGGGGCATGTTTCTCTTACCCCGTCTACATTTCGCATAATTTTTTGAAACAGCTTTTATCATTTCCTAACAGCATTTTTGGACTTCAGCTATATGCAGCCTTAGGCTATTTACTTTTAAATTAATATTTAGAACATTTTTACATATTTTATAGTACATAATATGCTATATGCAAGAAAAGTACTATTTAGTACTTTTCATATCGAGTATAGTTGTATAGTACTTTTGCTTTTCGAGACGATTATTATAATTCGTTTCTGTTAGATTTACACATTTTGTGCATTTTAAAACCCGATTGCATTATTTTCAGAGGTTCGACTATTGTTGTATGTGCTTATTCGTGTAATTTAAATGTAATTTATGGTACGCATGTGTCGACTGATGTACGCGTCTGTCAACTCAACTGTCAGTTTTTAATGAAACAGTTGGTGATTTACTTTGGTGTCTGTACGACATTCTAAAAAATAAAAAAAATAAAAAAATAAAAATAAAAAACAAAAATAGTAGTTCTTTACTTTTTTACATCCAGACCCGAAACATTTCAAGACAAGAAAGATCGATCATGCGTAAAGCATTGATTAACAAACACTTTCCAACTGAAATGCAATTTTATTTTAAAATCTCTAAAATGCGATACATTCAGCGCTGATATATTTTAAAATATAACAGTACCCCAATAATTTATTATATTTGAAAACTTAACTTCCTCGAAAAAAATTAACTTTATTCAAATGACGTCATCGAAATAGAAAGCGTCTGGCTCTCTAAGTAAAAGCAATAAACATTTCATTCATATCACTTTTATTCTAGACTCCAGAGCTAAATAATTTTTTGAAATTCAGAAATTCTTATACAGCTCATCTTACAATCACTTGTTTACATTCTACATCCATTAAAATTAGGCTTTGTTGTAGAAATAATCAAAGTTGATGATCATTTAAACTAAAACATGTTGTAATTGCGTTGGCGCAGAATATAGATGCACAGAAAATATGCAAAAACAAGGCGGTTTTAGAAAGAATGCAAAACTAAATATAAACTTAAAAGAACTTACTAGAAAAAAAAAAGATGAATGCCATATTTTATATAGGAAAAAAAAGATGAATGCCATATTTTATTTTGAAGTGAGTCACGTGATCTCTTCATATAATATTGGTGTAATTATTATTTTAATTTCTATTTTAAAAAATCTAATGTGGGCAACACATAACTTTCCTTATATAATGCAATGAATTTAATACTTTTACAGTTAAAAATTTTATTCTTATAGTAGATACTTATATTCTTTCCAAGATATGGAATTTTCTTCAATTACTCGTCATTTTCATTTATTTAGCGTCATTTTCATCCATTTGGCGAATTTTTTGTTAATTTGGCAGCAATTAAAAATGTCGCCAAGTTGGCGACACTCCGACAAATTCGTCTCCAAAATCTGGGCAAGCGTTATGGACGGAGAAATAAGTTATTCTTACAGCACATAAATGACTATTGGCGTTCAAATGCAAAAGTATTACTCAAAGTATCTTTTTTCATAAATGGAACGAGCTAGTTCCACGAGAATGATGTCACCAAGTTTATCTCATGGTATTACATATGAAAAGTGAACATGTTTCTCAATAGGAAATATTTTTTTTTTATTTTATATAACTTTTTTATAATTTTTTGAAAAATGTACAATATCTCAAGAACGGTTCATGTTAGCGTTCTAAAATTCATGTCAATCGTTTTCTAATGAGAAAAATTACATAAGAAATGTCTATTTGCATAATTTTATTAGTGGTTTTGATTTTTTGACGATTTTTTCAAAATTTCACTCGAAAATTTAGGGGGGTTCTGAACATTCGATTCCGTATAAAAACAATAGGCTTCCAGTGTTTACATATTGTGATTTTTGCACCAAATTTCGTTCGAATTGGTCCATTCGTTCGTCAGTTATCGTCTCCACAGACTCACTGACACGCACACACACATACTTTCACACACACACATACTTTCGCACACACGCACACACACAGACATCTCTTCAAAAATGTTTGATTCGTGATCAGGGATGCTTGAAACGTGCTCTCCTGTCGAAAACTCGAATTCGAATTTTTGACGGGACACACGATACTTTTCTTACACATTATGTATATAAGGAAAGTAATACTATTGAACATATTTTGCTGAATATTTTTTTATATATTTTACGGGATAATTTAAATATTTCCGAAATTTTAAATATTTTCGAAACAATTTGTGGATTTTATCTTTGCTTAAAAAATGTTTGAAAAATTAGGTCCCATAGGGTTAAATTTATTTCACTTTTTCAACCCGGGTTCAATCCAAAATTAATTGGGTGATATTATCCATTTACATTCCCATAAGTTCCACAGACCGTCTCAACAACATACTAAAATGTCATTTTGATAAAGTCATTTTTACGAAAGTTATCGTGCGAACGAATAGACAAACAGATAGAATGAACAAAGTCACAAAAGCTTTTCAACTATGCTGGAAAGTGTTAAAAACAGTAGAACTTCTATTTTATGTAGACCGACAATCCATGATCAAGATAAAATTATTCATTATTAGTGGCAATCAAATTTGCCATCTATATTTTTACCAAACATGTTTAAAGCATCTATTTCTCAGATTTTATTATAGATACAGAGCTTAGGTGATACTGATATGCATTCAGCATTGAATTTTAAATGGTATAGAGTGTTTGTTAAGGATTTCCACTTTCAGTTCTTTTTCCATTTCCTGTAAAAAATTATTTTTCCTTGAAACATCTATTTCTCAATATTGGCTATAAATGGAGCTTAAATGATCACTGATATGCATTCAGCATCAATTTCTGAAAAAGGTTTGGTGGTTTACTAAGAATTTCATCTTCCAATTCCTTTTCCACTTCCGCTTCAAAAATTCTCCTTGAAACATGCATTTCCCAGGATTGGCAAGAGATATAGCCACCTATACAAGCACTCTATAGCGCCAGCCACCTACGTTCCAGAATATATGTTTGGTCCCTATTACGTTCTCAAATAAACGACGTACCATTAAATAATTCCAATAGATTAGTTCTTGTGTTGCTGCAATTAATCTAGACACACCTCCATCAAGTATAAGCTGTTTTACTGCCCGATTATTTTCACAAATAAGTTTAGTCTTTAATCAGCTTACGGGAAGAGGACGTACTTTAAAACGAAAAATATAACGTTCTTGATTAAAACTCGTAAAATAGCACTTGTAACAGCACTGTTATTTCATTTCAAAATTGTGTTTTTAAAATTTTTATGCAATGATTCTTATGTTTTTTACATACGCAGTATAATGTATAGGGAAAGTATTGTAACGGGGTCGAAAATCCGAATTGGAGTTTTGACATAAGAGCACGCTTTAAGCATCTCTGAACTCGAATTGCATTTTTTAAGGTGATGTTTTTGAGGTGTGTGTCCGTGAATCTGTTGACATGATATCACACAAACGAATAAAGAGGTTCGGAAACAATTTTGTACGATTATTACAATCGGTAAATATTGAATTTGTATTGATTTTTAAGACAGTCGAAATTTAGAATGAAGTTATAAAACAACTAATTTTCGAATGAACATATGAAAAAAAAGCATTGAAATATCAGGACCTTCAATAATGGAACTTATTTCAAACGTGATTTATGATTAAAATGCAAATGGTACAAACTTTAAAACGTTCATTTGAACCGTTTTGGAGATATTGCACAGTGTTCAAAAATATTTATTTTGAAATTTATCTAAAACTAAAATAGTAGTACATGCATTGTCCCATAGATTCACTTTCCATACGCAAATTTATGCAACAAATCTGTTAACATCGTTTACGAAGGGTCCATTGACGAAAATAAGGTACTTTCTGTAATGGTTTTATATTTTGACGCCAAAGAGTTAGTCAACAGTCCTTTATTTCACGGAATATTAATTAATTGCCAATTGTATTTTGATGTCATGTTTTTAGCCTCATTTTAGAAGTGTTTCACAAATATTGAAGAATCTATTTCGACATTTTAAATTTCGGAATGCTGAATTTGAAACGTTAGCCACATTTAGGGAAAGGAAAGAAAAAGGTTCTACGTCAAGCAGGAGTTTTGGTAGGTGTTACAACGCATTTTCTGCTAACTGCGGGACGCTGCTGTTGGCTTTTGACTTTTAATAGAGCAGATCGAAAGTTTCTTAAACATAACACTAAAACTTCTGTTGAATTCTTATTTTATGCTGCTTAAGTGTTTGACTTACCATGAATTAAAAATAATTTCAATAGATTAGTTTTTCCATCCATTCTTTGTCAGCCTTCAATTCACTATTCACCTCTTTGAGGATGCTATTAGACGTAAGACTACTTACGAAAAATAATTGAAATGTAAATCTCCACTCGACTCTCTCATACATCCACATTCATACGGTTTGTTTGCTTATGAATTAGTATCATAATGAAAAAGCATATATTTTATGTGACTTCATTCTTAAATTATTCTTTTAAAAAAATTCCCTAAAATGTTGCTTGAAAATTCCTTAAAAGCTTTTTTCTTAAGTTAGAACCTTCTGAGCAAAATCGATGAAATGGATGTCATTTTGCTGCAGATAAACCTAACGTGCACCCATGGGGGAACGCTGACACCTTTCTTTACAGAGTTATTGAGGTACTTAAGGACTTTGATAGGAATCCTGTATATCATCACAGAATTTTTTCATTGCGGACAATGGTTCTTAAGCTGCTTTTAAATCCATCAAAAACTCAACACTGAATTTTAACTGCATCACTTTCAGTACTGGGAAATATAAAGAAAATCCAATCTTTCCGCATTTTAATATGTGCTTGCTCCCTTCTAAGCTAAAGTGATTATCGTACCATTAGATACTTTTTGATTAGTTTTCCTTTCCTTCTTTGTCTCGCCGCTTTTTCATCTGATCCCTACCCCCTCACCCCATTCCAAGATGTTAATAGAGGCAAGATTACTTACATAGGTAAATCAGCTTACGTGATGAATTTTTACATCTTTCAAAACGAAAATTCTGATGTGGGCAGCAAAAAACTTTCGCTGCAGCATAAAATAGTTAATCTATTTCAATCGTCTTTTACTTTAATTTAATTGACAGAAATGCACAAAATTTTGAATATTTATTTCAGATTACATTGAATTCGCAGCACATATATAATTTTAAACAATTAACTTTATAAGTTGGTGCAAAGGCGTAATTTTAAATGACGCCAACTCGCCAAATTTCAAAATATCCGCAAAACGGCTTAACAAAGTGGAGGTGATTTAATTTATTTTGGGACTAAAAATTTCAAATAAAACAAGTATTTAACTGAGTAACTTTTTTCAATTTTATTGATTACTGTTTAAGAAAAATTTCATAAAAAAAACCCATTTTCATTTTTTCCAAATCTAATCAGTTCCAGATAATGAAAAATTTCGTGACAATAGAACGGAAAGTTTCTGAGCTAGACTGAAAACAGACAAGTTATAAACACATACGGAGACGCCGTGTTAAAAATATTAGATACGAGGGGGGTACCCATAAATTTCCAGAATAATTGCAGCTCACAAACTTATAATAAATAGTTTATGGCTGGGACTTGAAGCACTGAGAACCTAAAGTATTTACACGTTAAACATGACATTGACTGCTCTCGAAGTTATTTTTGAGTATGATCGCTGCATTATCGATAAAATTCAACAATTTGAAAATGCCTCAGAACTCTTTTTTGAACCATGACAACGCGCCCACACACATGCTGACTGTTATACCAAAAACATTATGCTGTGGTTCTTTACAGCATTATTTCGCAGTGAAGGAAGTAAAGTCATTGTATTATGTAGGAAAAGTCATGTGCTAACAACATACAATTTTTTTTTCTTGTGAATTTAAGTTTCCCATTATCTGAAGTACTTATTTCGTATGTTCTAAATTTAGCTATTCTGCGATTCTTCGTTCGTTCTACAGACCGCCGAGTGTAGGTGGCCTTTAATTACATCTGCACAGACATTCCTTCAATTGATGAGTTTTACTTTTTCTTCTATGCATCTTTGAATTTATGCGACATCCCCCTTTACCTATTACGAGATGCTATTACAGGCAAGATTGCTTACATTAATAAGTTTACCCTCAGGGGCTTAAGGGATGCGATCTTATTGGCTTCAAAATGAAAGAAAATTTCACGTGATAAAAACTTTGAAAATAGTCCCTGTTTAAGGGAATTTCAAAATTCTTTAAATTCCCATTGAAGAGATCCGAACGCTGAATATCTTTTAAAAACGAAAGTTGTTAAATATGAGATTCAATAATTTTTACTTTCTCATACCGTTATATGAAAAATACAGGATTCTTAAAAAAGTCTATAAACCTTCGTAGTCGAAGTGCAACGGAAATAACGCGTACCTATAAAAAAGTAACCATGAGCAGTCTAATGAACGCAGTTGTAGCGCCCCTAACTGTGAAATAATGAACTTCAGAAAACTAATTCTGAAATCAACAAAAACAGTCAAATTACAAGATGAAAGAGCTGTGCTTAGTTAGTAGAAAAAATAATTGGTTGACATAAGCTTGGTAAAACAACGCATCGGCTTGGACTGTAATCATATAATCCTTGCGCTGCTCCATGCGGTTCAAGATGCTGTCCCGAAGTCAAATGTGCATCGTGGCTGATGGTGCATATTTTGAACAGTAGGTAATACGTTAACTACTCTGTAGTTGCACCTATATTGTACGAACTTTGCGTTGCGTTTGTATTGTTTTTAATGTTTACTACGTGTGGTGCGCCATGCTAACGCTACACGACCGAAAAAGGTTTTACGCTTCGAATGTTGTTATTCAACGTGCCTGGCCATTGAAAAAAAAATATTGTTAATCTTGAAAAATAAATGAGTCAAGAGAAATGGAAATATTTGAATCGGAAATGGAAGAAAGCAAAAGTGAAAAACGTTAGTGATTCCCCTCCCCCTACCCCTCTAAAGACTGAAACAGCAGATTTCATTGGCCACTAATAAAACAACTTAACAAAACACAGTCACTTTACGATCCTATAAACTCCCTTAAAAAACGTACCTGTCTCGTGACTTTTATTTTGCTATTTTTAAATCAAGAATAAAAAGTACCTGTCTCGTGACTTTTATGTTGCTATTATTAAATCAAGAATAAAAAGTACCTGTCTCGTGACTTTTATGTTGCTATTTTTAAATCAAGAATAAAAAGTACCTGTCTCGTGACTTTTATGTTGCTATTATTAAATCAAGAATAAAAAGTACCTGTCTCGTGACTTTTATGTTGCTATTTTTAAATCAAGAATAAAAAGTACCTGTCTCGTGACTTTCATGTTGCTATTTTTAAATCAAGAATAAAAAGTACCTGTCTCGTAACTTTTATGTTGCTATTTTTAAATCAAGAATAAAAAATTGATAAATCCCACTAGGCAACAAAAGACTATCAAAGAAATTAAATTTCAAAATACACACAGAGCCGCTGTTGAAACTAATAGTTT
Organism: Amaurobius ferox; assembly: GCA_951213105.1. NCBI lineage: Eukaryota > Metazoa > Arthropoda > Arachnida > Araneae > Amaurobiidae > Amaurobius > Amaurobius ferox. Next base: position 39,616,113 of record OX578136.1, on the reverse strand, counting down.
TATAAAAAATACAGTAAAAATATAAGTGTTCAGCCAGTTTCATAGCCTTCGTCTTCAAGATAACTAAACCGTTCGACCTCACCTATTCAAGCATATTCGGCGTATTTTTACCTTATGCTGTAGGTATACAAAAATTTTCTACAAGAGTAAATTAAATTTTATTTTCACAAATATTGAATTATTAGTGATATTTTGCCAAAGTCGCAAAATTCGGAATATTGCTCAAAATTTTCCGTCAAGGTAGCCAAATTTGCAGACAAAGACATTGACATTGGTCATTGTTTTGTTATGCTCTTTGTTTTATTTATCAATTTTTATGATTTATTTTTCATTTTTCCAGATGGATGAAGCTGGACGTCCTTCTGCTACATCCTCGTCCACCGTAGCCTCCATTTTACGCGATCGCATGTCATGGAGCCGGTGTCCGCTACTAGGTCATAGCTTTTGGGACCCGAGCCTCGAGACTGCTTACCAACAGTATTCGCTCAGGCAGAGAAGGAAATCGCTTGTGGTTGTCAACCTCATAGATATAGTACTCAAAGTAAGTTTATATTAATAAAGTAAGATGTGTGTGTGTGTTTATCTGTTCGTGTGTAGCGAAAGATCTAAACGTTGAAATGAAATTTGGTACACGAGTACTTCAGGATACGCCTTGATAAGATTTTTTGAAAATCTGAATTAGTTTTTTAGTCATTTTAATTCAAAAAGTTTCTGTTTACGGTTCAACCATCTTGCCAGTTCATTGGTTGATTCATCAGGTGCTAGCGCCGCCATCTATATTTACGTTCCTAAACGTAAAACTGAAAAGTAGCATAAAAAACAAGACACTGACTCATAATTTACGTGATTAAAAACAGTTTCTGATTCGCTTGGCGATATAACTTCAACCTCCGTATGTGTCACTATTTGAAAACATGACATTATTTGAGCAGAACATGTAGTACTTTAAATCAATTAAACATCTTAACATGAGCTGTAAGGTATGAAAAATAAAATACAGAATTTAAAAATAAATGTTTCAAAGATTCCTTCGATGCGAACATTTAAAATATAGACATTAACGCAATCACTTCACGAAAGTCGTCGGTACTGAAATAATACACTGTAAAATTGTTAGAGACCTATTATATAATCATACACTTTCCATCTTAACCCTATTGCAAAGATCGAAAAATTCTTTTTTAAACAAAGTTTGAATGGCATTCATATGATTCCATGAAATGGATTCGTGAATTTTAAAGAATATTTATGCTTTTCGCGGCTCAATATATTATAAAATTGTCTGAGACCGAAAATATTATTAAACACTTTCCATCTGAACACTATCCGAAAGATTAAAAAATTATTTTTCAAACAAACTTTCAAGAAATGGATTACAAAAAGTGACTGATCCTGAGAGCTTAGAGATTTTATTAGCAATGAGTGGGGCTAAACTAATTCCCGAAATTGCTACTGGATTGAAAGTACAAGTACTTCCACTAGGAAAAAAATTCTAAAATCCTTATTTTACAGACTTTTGTACTCTCTAATCATCTAAACGCCAACATCGTACTGACAGGTGACAATGAGCATGGTCTGCGGGTGATGATAAATGCACTTTCTTCCTTTTATGTAAAGCCAAGTCATAGGCAATTAATTGCTTATTGCAATTTAAAAACTGCCAAGTGTTCTGTATACGTTCAAACATCCACAATTTTCCACAAATAAAACATTTAGGAACTTCTAATCTATGCTGTAGTACAAAAATAAATAAATAAATAAAATAAATGTATAATTAATTATGAACCGAAATATTAAATAATAAATTACTGTGTTGCTTTATAGATGACTCTTTTTATTTCCAATTTGGTGAACCGTGGTTTTGAGAAGGCGCTTGATCCCAATTTATGGCTCAACTGCCTGCCGTTCCTGTTCTTCAATCTCGTTCTATGTTTCTGTGCTTGCAGTAAATGCTTCTTCAGGGACTACCTCAACTGGGGAGCACTCTTGACTTGCCTACTTCTAAATATTCAAGGTGAGAACGAAACTTGTATCCTTTCTGATACTTGATAATTATACTCCTTATGATTAAACTTTCCCTATTCATTAAGATTGGTGTGCATAAGATTGTTGTATTAGATCCCTAACCAATCAGGACCCGAAACGGCATCAGATAATTCTGGGTGACATAGAAGGTGTTGCAAGCTTTTATTGCCGCCTCTTTTACAAGGCGTCAACGTGAAAGAACGATCATGACGGAGCCATTACGTCAGAAAATATATAATTTTAAATTGAACCTTTGACATGCGATGGTGTGTGTCTCTGGCAGCGCGGTCGGATTGTTGGCGGGAGAAGACAATTTTTCGAGCCGTCAAAATAGAGGTGACACCAGGTCATCGTATTGTCTGATACAAAAGTCTTGACACGATATGTTACTTTTTATGCTGTCAAATGTTTCTGCACGTGTTTTGTAATTCGGATTTATTACTTTCCTTATATACATAATATATAAGGAAAGTATTGTGACGGGGTCGAAATTTTCGAATTCGAGTTTCCGACGGGAGAGCACGTTTCAGGCATCCCTGATCACGAATCAAACATTTTTGAAGTGATGTCTGTCTGTGTGTGTGTGTGTGTGTGTGTGAAAATATGTGTGTGTGTATCAGTGAGTCTTTGGAGACGATAACTGACGAACGAATGGACCGATTCGAACGAAATTTGGTACAAAAATCACAATATGTAAACACTGGAAGCCTATCGTTTTTATACGCAATCGAATGTTCAGAATCCCCCTAAATTTTCGAGTGAAATTTTGAAAAAATCGTCAAAAAATCAAAACCGCTAATAAAGTTAAGTAAATAAACATATATAATTTTTCATTAGAAAATGATTGACATAAATTTTAGAACGCTAACATGAACCGTTCTCGAAATATTGCACATTTTTCAAAAAAATTATCAAAAAGTCATATAAAATAAAAAAAAATATTTCCTTTTGAGAAACATATTCACTTTTCATATGTAATACCATGCGATACATTTGGTGGCATCAATTTCGTGGATCTAGCTCGTTCCATTCATGAAAAAAGATACTTTGAGTAATGCTTTTGTATTTGAACTCCAATAGTCATTTATCTGCTGTAAGAATAACTTATTTCTTCGTCCATAACGCTTGGCAAGATTTTGGCGACGAATTTGGTGGAATGTCGCCAACTTGGCGACTTTTTTAAATGCTGCTAAATTAACAAAAAACTCGCCAAATGGATAAAAATGACGCTAAATAAATGACGACTCATTGATGATGTCGACATGGAAAATGATGACATTGACGAAAATTCAATATCTTGGAAAGAATATAAATAACTACTATAAAAATAATCTATTTTTTTTTTACTGTAAAAGTAGTAAATTCATTGCATTATAGAAGGAAAGTCATGCGCTGCCCGCATCAGATTTTTAAAAATATTTTTTAAAATAAGTGACGAAGCAGAGTAATCGAACTTTCCCAAGGAATCTGTTCATGTTATTATTTAAATTCTTAATTTGCAAGGTTATGTAACATTCAATTTTACATGATAAAGATAGATGTTTGTAAGTGTGTGTGTGTGTATTTGTGCAGTCTGTAGTAGGAAACTAATCATCGTACGGCCATGAAAAGGATATTTCAAAGTATTTCAAGGCCAGGAAATGTGCCACCTCGGCGTTATTTTATAAAATTCAAATTAGTTTTTTTTTCGTTATTTTATGTTTAAACACAATGTAGCCCAATTTTTAATGATATTCACACAAATCTTTTCCTTAACGACAAAAAAGTATCACAGCGGTTTCAACTTTACACCATAAAAAAAATCAAAAAATTATCTTTCAAATAAATTTTGAACGGAATATGTATGACTAATAGACGAATTATCGTAAATTTTTAAAAAATATATACCTGTCGTGCGTTTAAAACACTCTCCATTTTTATATTGTAATATAGGAAAATTGACTGGCAATCCAACGTTAATAAATTAACAGCAGCTCCTTTATATATGACACACTGTTCCAAAATAAAAAAGAATCCTGAGGCTGTCTGTTCATTAATTATAGTTATTTTAATGAACGAACTGTACAAATTGCTCCCCTCTGCGGACGATTCCCACATCGACGTTTTTATCTTCTGATGTCTGTTGAACCCCGATTGCACATGCAGTTGAAGCCCGCTCGTTTACGCCCTTCAAAAGAAAAAGTATTTTTTTTTTAATATATTTTTTTTGCTTAGTCGCACGGGATTGGTGTCACAATGTAGAGATGGGGTCCTGTAACGCCCGTTACGTGCAATTTTTACTGTTATTTATATAAATAAAATTTATTTATTTTTCAGCTGTTGCTGGTATTTTTTTAATTAATAATTTTAATTTACCTTTGCTTTTATTCCCGAGCATTTTCGGGTCCATTTCCTAGTGGATAAATAAAAGCTCATAGGAATTAACATAAGATAATGTTATTTTCTCTTACTATACGGCCACAAGTTTTTTTAAAAAAATAAATACTTCGCAAGTGAACATTATAAAAAGGTTGAAAATATATCGACCGGTTTTAAAGGGAAAAGAAAGACCCTTCTTCTTCAGCAAAGGCGTATCTCCACTTACGGTGCTCGGGAGCAAAGCATAAAATTGCCCCTCCCCCCTCTCCCATACGCATGAAATGGGAGCTAGAAAGTCAAAAATGTAGAAAACATTATTAATAAAAGAAGTTGCCGGATTTATGAAAGTCATATTCAAATTGTTTGGAATCATTTATGGCGATTTATAAAATATATCATATCTTACCCTCAAGTCGGTACAAAGTCGAGTTTATTGCGTACATATGTTAATTTTTCAAACCATGCGTGTCCCCCTTTTAAAGTGCCCCTCTTTTAAATTTTTAGGAAAAATTATTCAAATGTTGAAATTATTTTTGTATATTCATAAACGATACCGCATTTCCGACAAAACAAGTGATAAGTGTTTATATAAAGGGTTTACATTTTGTATAACACTTCAATTTCAGCCAGCGATCCTCCAATCGTGTTATTCACATCAAAAATTAAAGCACCAGCTTCTTCTAACATTGTTTTGAGACCACAGCCATGGGGCGTGGCTAGAAAAGATTTTCTTTCTGTTAGGCGAAACGGCACTAAAATGCATGGCCGTGTATTCACAGCGAGGTCTGGTAAAAGAGGCTTTAGGTTCGGCTTAAGAATTCACTCCAATCGCTTAATCATCCTAAGTAAACAGTCATACGAATTTTTGGAAAAAACCGCCAGTTTCATCTACAAAGCCGGAGAGGAAATCCTTAGTGAACCACTGGAATTCGATGATGAATCCATATCAGTCATCATCTAAATTCTATCTAACGCCCATTCTAAGAAATATATGTTTGAATGAAATTTTTGAACCGGAAGTAAAAAACATCCTCAAGCGGAAATATTTTATGAACCTGACCTCCTTCGGAATTTATTGTTGAATTCATATCAGTCATCATCTAAACTTTAACAAGAGCCAATCTTGAGAAAGATACGTTTCAAGAAAAAAAAAAATTGGACCAGAGGCGGAAATCCTTAATAACTCCACATATGCCTTCCAGAGTTACCTTACACCTTTCTGGTAGGTCGGACGGTCTGGGTCTCAACAACAACAACAACATATGCCTTCCAGAATTTCATGCTGAATCCATATCATCCACCAACTAAGCCATATCTATAGAAGATTGGAAGCAATATATATTTCAAGGAAAATAGAAATTTTTAATTGGAAGTGACATCGCCAAAACCGGAAGTGGAAATCCTGATTCCTTAAACTCCTCCAAAATTTAAGACTGAATCCATATCAGTCATTATCTAAGCTGTATCTATAGCCGATCTTGAGAAATATACGTTTCAAGAAAATTTTTTGGACCTTAGTAAACCTGCAATTCACACCATAATTTAATGCTGAATCTATATCAATCATCATAAGCTCTATCTATAGCAGATTCTGAGAAATTGATGTTTCAAGGCAAATTTTTTTTCAAAACGCAATAGCATGGAAACATATCCACCCATTAACATTCTTTGTTTGGAACAACATTAAGTGTTGATTAAAAGTATCAACTGCTAATGCTTTTTCTAAAGAAATAATTTAATTTCAGATTATATAAATAAATGTTTGTTTTATGTGCAATATTAGATAACAAAATGTTTTGGGCAAGGTGTCGTCTTTGAAAAATGTGCAAGTTGCCAGACAAAGAACATTATTCGCTAGAAGGAAATGTAAATTCGATAAAATTTAAATTAAGTATTAATTTGTGTTTAAATTTTGTGATACAAAATTCATTTTAATATAGATTTAACACAAGAAAAATATTAATTTAAGTATGTAGCTGAGGCAGGCCATGTACTGTTTGTATTAAAACATTTTATAATATGAACACTCGGTAAAAATTACAACATTCCTTTTGGACCAAAATAGTACTGACTAAAAAGACTAGTAGTTGTATATCGCCTTTACACAGTTGATCATAGATATCTGTTTTCATGTCTGAGTGGAACTCAGTAATTGCCTCTCTACTGATTACAGTTATATAATAGTAGAATAGTGAAATGAAAGTGTATATGAAATAGTGAACTGAATACCGCAACGTAATGCATGATATTTTAATTAGATATGCGATTTAGATATGCATGATATTTTAATTAGATATGCGATTTAGATATGCATCATATTTTAATTAGATATGCGATTTAGATATGCATCATATTTTAATTAGATATCGATATTTTAATTAGAATGCTTAAATTATTTGTGCAATCTTCTGAAATGGTTTTCATTCACAAGAAAAGATACTTTGAGTAACATTTCTGTATTTTGACGACTAGCAAGTCTCTAACAGTCCTTTATATATAAGAAATGATCTTCTTTACATCTATCTGTAACACTTGGCGATAAAATTGCCGAACTTGGCGACTCATTTTGCGAAATATTGCCAACTTGACGATATTTCGCTCCAGATTGACGAAAATATCCTTAAAATTGTAAGAATGATGCCAAGTTAACGAAAATGGCGCCAAATTGATGAAATAATTATTAAGATATTTTAATATATGGACTATACTGCTTATTGCGGATGCTGTTAATAATTGTCAATTTAGAGTTGATGGAAAGTGAGTATACTGAAATAATTTTGCATGTTGCCATCCGGAAAATCGTCAAACGCACAATTCAACTTTAAATATTATGCTGTTAATCTTAAACATCATTTCTTCACTGTAAAGTAAATTCACAGCATTATATAAGGAAAGTCATGTACTCTTCACATCAGATTTTTTTCAGCTTATAGAAAAACGAGGAATCTCTAAAATTGCAAATTACATTTTATATAAATTGTAATAACAGAAAGATTTTTTTATTTTAGAACGAAAATATAACTTCTAAAATAATATCTGACAAGTCTGGCTATAGATTTTTGCAGACTTTTAAACTAACATTAATGTTTTTCCAAAAGGCAAAATCAAAAATATAATTTAGAATGTATTAAATGTTTCTTGCAGCACATACTCAAATATATTTTAACATGATTTACCTAGTATATAATACATTTTATTACAACGAATTCTTTGCATTTAAAATTCCCATAATAAATTTAATAAAGGAAAAAATAAAATGTCTTATACTTAGTACTTGGATAACAACATCCCATGACAAATAATCTTACATTTGATAATGCAGCAGAATTGGAAAGTAAACTTTATTAATTCATTATTTGACCATTATTTTATCTAAGTAATAAAATTTCCTGTAAAATCAAAAGTTTTATAAATGTAACTATGAACAGCGAAATTTAAAAGATTCAGGAATGAAAGTTAAATTATTTTGAAAGAGTTGCAAGTCTTAATACATTTTAGAAAATATTTTTCTTAATTTAAAAGTTCAATTGTAATGAACAGATGTTATCGTCTGATAACGCGCAAGTAGTTTGTATATTTTTTGTCTCATTCCGATTTTACTTAATTGGAGTGAAATAATGATATAGCTAGAAAATAATAGTGTCTAGAAGAATAATAGTTCTAGAAGAATAGTGTCTAGATTCGTAGAATGATGACATCAAAGTACATTTAAAGAAAGAATTAAAAAAATCGATTCTTCAAACTGCTTTAAAAATAACTGAAAAGTAAATAGAGCATAAAACAAATTAGTATAAGTTATCAATTCGTTTCGGAAGCAAAAGCTAGCCTTCTTCTTCAGGATGTAGAGACTGAGCAGCTACATCAATAAAAATAAGCAGGGGTCTGGCTTCTGGCTCTGCCCTAGCTCGATTTGGCTTAGAGCGGCCATGAACTTGGTTGGCTGAAAGGTTGGGCCGGATTACAAGCTACACCTGAGTGTATGTGGTTGCAACGGGTAAAAGAAGCGTTGGTTCCGTGTTCTATGCATCTGGCTGCCGCTAGAGAGGGGCAGAAAACACCGTGCTTAAAAACTGCATCAAAATGCATATCGGATCGGGCTTCAAAAACAAGTGCACATACACTTGGAGACCTACTTTCAAGAGATCAGAATAGAATATGATATCTTATTTAAAGTCGAGTTCCTTCAAATTTTGGAAAGGGAGGAAGAAAAATTAAGGTGGAAGTCATTCGATATTTCACTTCTGTGCGAGGAAAGAGCTGTTCTAATTTCGACTAATTTTACTGGTTTGCGAAGTGACGCTCATTTCTTATGCGTCCCAATAGAAAATGATGACCGGAGGGATTCCACAGCTGGGAGGTCCTGGACCGGGCCTCGATGTGAGTAAGACCTGACAGAGGCTATAAATTTCTAGAGATTTGTAGTTTCACAATTTGACATTTGTTACAAGCTCGCTTTTATGAAGATTTACAAGCACTGTCAAGTCAGGCGCGGTAGCCCTGTGGTTAGCGTGCGGAGGTTGCACTCGGTAGTCCCGGGTTCGATTCCCACCGCTGCCCAAACTGCCGCCGTGTTCATGCGGAGTACGATCACGTTAAACATGTGGATCCGTAAGTCCTTCCGAGAGGTTGGTGGTAGGGGAAGGAGGGTACGGTACGGTCCCTGTGGATGCCTCCCCCACTGGGTTCCGGTCTAAATTGGGTGGCACTTCCCGGCCGTCGAAACAGATACCTTACACCTTTCTGGTAAGTCGGACGGTCTGGGTCGAAGAAGAAGAAGCACTGTCATGTGTCATTCAAACCATAGCGTCACATTATCCCATCATGTCTGTGAAGTGGCATCGCTATAGGACATATACCATGCACATTACTTACATTGAGTAATTGATACACCCGCCCCCTTTCATTCCTTGAATTCCAAACAGACGAGTGTCTTTACATCTTTGATGTTCTTTGAAACACTGAATAGTGTGAAAACCTACTAAAACTGTAACAAAAGGGCATGAGTCATTTAAACCTACTTTTAAAAATGCAAACAATAAACATAATTAGAAATTATTGGAAGAGACGGCAAGGTTTTCTCATTAATCAGTTGTTTCTATTCGCTCTGCTATCCGTTCTCTCATAGTCTTGTTTTCTTTCCGGACATTCTTTATTTGCTGCTATTTTCCCTTTCTTCCGTGTTTTTTGCCATTTATTTGTAGTGTAATGTCTTTCGCTTTCTTCCTCGTTGTTTTTTTTTCCTCTTTCATTTCTTTCCGCTGCGAAGGCACTAACTTTTCTCACCCCTTCATTCACGCAAGCTATTCTACCCCAGCAGCCGAAATTACTGGGTTAAGCAAGATCGCGCTTCATAGCGGTCGTGACGAAGACTATTCTGTGTCTTCGAAATCAGTTGACCAGTTTATATCTATGTTTATGCTGCATTTACGAAGCTATGCTCGATTTACTCCTCCGTGCTTAATTTTTGTAGGGCAGTGTATACCCCTCTAACAAATGCACGGAGGGCTTGTGTGGCGTAAATTAAATTTAGTTTCTTGTTGCGCATTCTTGTCTAATGTCTGGTGCCATCTTGTCGCCTTGCTATTTATAACAAAAACCTGTAAACACCTTTTAAGACTATTGTATCACAGTTTATACTTTTTTTGTACAGAAGTCCAGGAAAGGGTTACGGTGGTCCTGCATTCTATAAGAATTTAAAGAAATTGGAAATACTGACAGTTATGTTTAATTATAGGAAATATGTATTGCACCTACTAGATGTAATTGTGAATAGCCTGGACATGTATAAATTGTGCATATGGCCACGCCCTCAATTGTTCATGTCCATTGTTAGCATTCTAAGTTTTCTTAAGGCAGTGAAATAGTGCTTATTTGCAATAAATATGAAAGAGGAGGGGACAATTTTTTATGCATATGGTTTCAGTCCAAATCACAGTTTTCGTAGGTGAGAAAATGACCAAGGAAAAAATACAGAAATTCAAATAACTTTGAATCTCATATTGGCACTATTATTGTACTTAGTGTGCCCTTGATATTGGCACTAATTTTGCTATTTCAAGGCTAAATTTTATTTTATTTTATTTATAGCCCGACAAGTAACGGGTCGACGGCAGTCATTTGGACAGACTCTATCTAAAAGGGTAAGAATATTCTACCTCCCCGAAGAATATGAGATTGCAAAACATTAAGTGAAATATTCTTACGTAATGTCCATACATATCAATAATATATTAAAAATATATATTATACATATAAGAAATGTGTTCATCCAGTTAGGACCTTGGCATTAATAATTTTTCCATTAAATCTAGACTAATCTCTAGGAAGATGCGTCAAATAAGGCCGCAGTTAATTAAAATAGGCAGAAAACAGAACATAGGCCTACATAATCTCAACTTTGGCTGGCTTTTGAAGAAGTAAGTTAACCTTGGTGTTACGCGGCATAAGCATCCGCTGTGTGGGTTGCTTAACATTTCGCTAATGTTAACTAAGTTAAATCAATTGACCACTAATTCTTTTATATTGTAAATGCCTTAAATAGTATAGCTGCTGCATATATTATGTCTGTGCTTCTACAGGGTTATTCAGTTGTGTCCCGAGCAACCGGTCATATCAGGACTCTGAAAAAATTGTGTCGCTGTTGAACACAAACCGCTTTTAAAATGAAACTTTTTAAACATTTTCAATCATTTGAATTTTCTGCCATCTCTGAACGAAGTTCTAACATAAACCAACACCAGTTCAGTGTGATTTTATACAGAGGCGTTTTGGCATGTTACTAATTATAATGCAAATTTCTAAAATATTCCTGAAATTTATTCAAATGTTGACTTAATATTTTATTTCCTTCTAATCTATGCTTAAAACATGTTCTAATATCTACCAGCTGAGGTGCCCATAGCTGGCGGTTAATTTTTTTAGCTGTCACTTTTTAATGGTATGACTTTTTAGCAGGTACGTTTTTAACAGCCACAGCTATGATAGATACAACTCCTGTGTAGGTCCAAAAAATCCGAAAATGATATACACTCAATCAATCAACAAAAAAAAAAGATTATATTCTTCATACGAGCCTTTTTGCCATATGCAAAGTAGACAAATGCTGGAGAACCTATCCCGCCCCCCAATATAAATTTCGAATCATTTTCAAATGGCTTTTATCCTTTTAACACAACTTTTGAACTTGAAAATACAGCTTTAAGCAATTTACTTCGCAACATTTAATGCATTTTTACATTTCCTGCAATACATAATATGCTAGATGTATAGAAAATATATTGCAGAGAGTCAATTATTTGAAATCGCGTGTATCTAATGGATATGACATGTTAGAAAAACATAGAAATGTGTATATACGCAATTTAGAAATAGCGTCTGAGCACATGAAATTCGAAACCTGGAGCTAGATTCTTTACAAGTATAGCAGTTGCAGTGTGAACGTTGTAACTGCTTGTCCATGTTTTGTTTCTTGGGTGAAAATGTATCACCAATTTTCCATGCTCTAGCGAATCATTTGGTAATGTAAGTTTTTAACTTTGTTGGCATAGGCTTTTTGTTCAAGAAGGAAAATTTTATCCTGCCCTGAAATGGGCGTTGTAAACAGCTAAAGACCGCAGCCATATAGTTATCATATCGACATATTTCGACAGGTTTGGCCGTTATTGTTGCTCTTTTGGAAGGATCTGGTGGATTTATTTCAAGCCATAGAATTTAAAGTAGCTTAAGATCTAAAATTTTTCAGATAGCATTCTTTTCGATCCGAGGTATACTAATAACTATGGTGACTATATGCATTGCAACAAACATATTTTATTTATTTACTTATTTTTTAAATATGTCACGAGGGAATTTATATTATTTATATAATTCTACATATATGCATTACAAAATTTAAAGAACTACATTTAAATCCATAAAAGTGTCATTGATCGATTGCGATTATCGTTGTCCACCAGAAAGCAACAACCGATGGGTCAGCTAAAGTTCAAAATATTAAGTTACTCTGTAGTTAACTTGATGTTTAGATATTTTCTTCCTCTTCTTCGACCCAGACCATCTGACCTACCCGAAGGTGTAAGATGGTGTTTAGACGGCTAGGATGTGCCACCTAATTTAGACCGTAACTAGTGAGGGCGACATCCACAAAGACCGTACCCTCCTTCCCCTACTACCAACCTTTCGGATGGACTTGCGGACCCACGTTTTTAATTAGCCTGTACTTCGCGTGAACAAGGGGACAGTTTGGGAAAGCCGGAAATCGAACTCGGGTCATTCGAGTACAATCCTCGCAGGCTAAAACCACTGGTTTAGCCTGCGGGGATGCTTATAAAAGATATTTCCCAGATTTTCTTATTTCATTATTTCCCAGATATTCCCCAGATTTCCTTGGACATTTTTAGAACAGTAGAAAGCATTCTTCCGACGTTCTTTAAATTTTAAATTACCCCTTTTAGAATATATTTACTGTTTTGCCGACTTCTTCACTTAAAATCCTGTTTTTAAATAAGGCGTAACAAAATACGTGTTAACTTGCACGATAAGATAAAATAGCCAAAATTTTTATACAGAAAAATGTTCTACAGTATTATTGCTGATGAACAGTAATACCGACAAAGACTGTCGAAGGCTGGCAATATAATGGTTGTGGTTTCAGTAAAATTTGCATGAGTAAACGCCTTTTTAAAGCCAAAATTGTTCCTTCAACATCTTTTACTTAAAAAAATATTATGTGTTTTGAAGTACGTACTTTTCTAGGTAGAACCGAAGAATTTATATTAAATAATGTTGAATAAATAAAGTTCTAGATTTCCAGACTATATTGAGTTTTTGCACCCCACTTGTTCTAATCCGTGCCCGTTCAGGGAGGACAATAATTGGATAATTAAGAAAGCGGATGCAATGTCGGTGAAACGTTTTCTACTTCTTGAAATGCTCCCAATCTTGCAACACTTATGTTAATCCCAAACTGCCCTTTTTTAATTTTTATCTTATCACTTGAAATTTTGTATTTTGGCAACAGCATAATCAGATATGTAATACGTTGAAGTTGCTAGACTGAAACATTTTCTGTATTCCAGGATATTTCAGTATTGTCGTATCTTATATGTTTCATCTACTTCTCTTCTTAGTATAAAACCAAAGGAGATGTATGTTATAATTTAGTCGAATACCAACCAATGTTTCAGATGTAAAATATTATATCATCTCGCAAACTAAATTGTGACTTTCTCATATATTATTATTACGCACGTAATTGTTTCGTATATACTATATCAGTAATTTGAGAAGCTATGGAGCATTTTACAAAAATATGTAAAATGATAGGAAGTAACTCGCTTTCAGTGGGAGTATCCATGTTTTTCTCGTGATGGGAATATCGCATTAAACACATTGCAAAAATAATAATAAAAAAAATACTGAATCTCTTCACGTATTTGCTAATAACTTTTAGATGTCAAAATACTCTAAAATTGGGGGATTCTTTTAAAACATATAAAGTATGGTTTCAATATATTAGCCACACCCACCAAATTTCAGTACGATTTACATTTTCAGAAAAAAAAAATAGGTTTTTTAAACTTTTGTCATGAAAATGAAAATCGAACTTCAGTAGGAGTTCGCTGTATATTTTTTCAAAAGATATAACGTGTGGTTTGGAAATATTAATTACGCCTACTAAATTTCAATAAGATTTGCATTTTCAAAAAAAAAATATTGAACTTTCTTTTAATGTTTGAAAATGAAAAAATGTATTTCATGTGTGAGATGTGAGATTTTAGCCATTTAAAAGACACTAAGAGCGTCCACGTTCCATACATTTCTGCAAGATTCTAACTTTTAAAAATTTAAATATATATATATATATATATATATATTTGAAAATTTGTCAAAAATGAAAAGCGAATGTAATTTAGAAAGCAGTAATTAAAAAAGCAGGTGTAATTTAGATTTGTATCATCGGAAAAAGATTTAATAGAAGTATACATTTTCTCTATATGTTTTGAAAATGAAAAGGAGATCACACTAAGGGTGAACTTTCGAATTGATGATTTAAATTTACATTCTTTTAAAAAATAATAATTTAATGAATGAGAAGATATGAATCATTACTTTAGCACGGGACAAAATTTAAAAGTGTATGAATTTTTATATGGATACTTTGGGTTTGAAACCAAGTACAAGTATTTTTCAAGATTTGTAGGCGATTTTTGTCTCTAACAGTGGCTTTATGAATAACCATTATAATTTCTCGTAAGCCATCATTATTAGCAGGAGCTTACTAGCTTGAACATCGACGAATTATCAGCCACTTGCGAGCAAATGAAATTCTAATTTTTATATTATATACTAAACAATATTTATGGTAGATAAATACCATTTTAAAAGTTTATATGACAACTGAGTCGAAGACTTAGATGCCCACAGATTGCCCTATCATGTAAGATTCTATTAAATATCTATAGTATACAGACTAGCAACACCGAATTACATAGCATTAGCTAGATGATGGATAAAATAAGACAATTTACTTTTCCTTAGACTGCATTAAAAGTAGTGTTTGTTGTCATCTTTCGCATCTTAAACTTTTTATTTCATATTATTTTAAAAAAGTCATAAAACAGGTTTATTAATTTAATATGGAAAGCGTATGGGAAATCATTGCGCTATTAATTTCTGTTTTGCTCAAATTTGATTGCGGTGGTTCTGCTTGCCTATACGCCTGTGCGTATGAGCGCATGGGCGCTTGAGTACGAGTATGCGTACATGGACTTGCGTACGTATATGCGCATGAGTACGTATTTGTATGTGGGGCCCGTTTAACTAATTTGAAAGCGGATATTGGTTCAATGAAGGTACCACTGGGTAAGAATTATTTGTCTTACATTTAGAATATTCAGGCTGGGATCTAAGTGAAACATTTTCTTTTTGCAATTCCGCAAAAGACTGCGATAACGAACTAATTTGCTAAATGGGAAAAAGGAAATGTTTCACTTGGATGCCGGCTTTAGGGTTCAATATAAGTTATAAAATATTTCAGGAAAGAAAGCAAAATTAATATTATTTTTTTTTTATTTAAAAGAATATTAGTTTATGTTGTTACAAGAATAATTATTTTAGGCAGTTACTTGTGCAACAAATTTATAAATTGTGCAATTGCGATCGTGTGTTTCTTTTATTTATTTATTTTTTTATTTTATTTTTAACGTACAATAAAATAAGAGAGAATGATAAATTCCCTCAACGTAGCTCGACTCAGTGAAGCACAGCTTCAGTAAATATCACCTTTAATTGTCCTAAAATAGCTAAAATAGGATGTATATAATAAACATTGAACAAACTGACGACTGAACAAGGAATGAGGTGGGGGGGGGGGTGATATATCAAAAATTGAACATTTTCACTGAAACTAGAATATTGGTTTTGATGTCATTCGATCCGCCTCAGCTTCGAAATCAAAGAAAAAAATCTATCATTTCCAAAATTCGAATTAGAAGTGACGGTATAAAAGAATAATTGAAAATTCAAAACCACTTTGTTTAATAATCAAGCAATTTCATTCTAGCCTGAATCCTCGTATGGTTCTCATTCGATCCGTCTGAGTTTCCAAGCCAACGAAATAATATAATGTTTCCAAAATTCTAATTAGGGGGAGACAATACAAAGATATTTTTAAAAACTTAAAATACCTTTATTGGAGTGCCGTTCTCTCCAGATCGTGGTATAACGAGAATCAGTTTGCAGGCTTAACCTGGACTCGTCACTAGACATGACATTGCCCCACTCTTGTCCACTCCACAGCCGATGTTCCAAACTCCACTGTACATGCGTGCGTTTCTGTGCTGACGTAAGGGGATGCAAATTGTTGGTCGTATGGCATAGAGACCAACGTGTCTCAGTCTTCTGCAAACAGTTTGTCTCGAAACAGTGACTCCTGTGGCGGCTGTTAGGGCTGATCCCAGTTGTCTGACATAGCGGTTCCTCTGACATCGTGCAGTTATCACCAAATATCGGTCTTGCCGAGCGGTTGTTACTCTTGACCGACCCGGTACTGGTCGTCGAGTAACATCTCCAGTGGTTTGGAACCTCTGCCACAGCCGGTAGATCACACACTGAGGCACATTCAGAATTCGAGACGCTTCGGTTTGGGATCGAACGGATTCCAGCATTCCAATAATTAGTCCCATCAAAAACATGTGGAATTGGCATCTTTGTGACATCTGTCATCCCTTTTTATTGTTAACAACACTCTGTATCACAGCAATTGCGAAATTCTGTCTCAATTGGCCATGCCGCTTGAGGCCGTTTTATACTCGTTCTGACGTGCGCCGGTGCTTTGCGCATGTCGACGTCGACTGAACTGTTTTGCATATGCACAATGATTTATCTTCGTCCCACGACCCTCCACAACTGATTGTGAACCATTGCATCTATATAACTTCGAATTTTTCGCATGTTACAAATTATGCTTAACTTTTGGACATGAGTGTATTGTGAGTGAAAGCTCTTAAAAATATTCTAATGCTAGTGTACTTAAACTATGAAGATGAAAGTATGAAAAAATAGAGATTAAAAATTCTACTGATATTTTTATTATTTAGCAAAGAAAGATTTTCTCATTTAATTTACCAATTTTATTTATACTTTTTAATATTCGATCATTAAAATTGATGATTTTTAGGTAAAATACATAGCTTGGCAGGGCCCAAATGTATTGTTACAATAACTATATTTATTACTCTTATGGGAAATGTACTATATATTGTAGAAAAAAGATAAATTGTAATAAAATCTTTACAGTGGGAAGTATTTGTACGCCATGTGTATTTTTTTTATATGTTTACATTTTACAATATGTTTTTTTTTCTGAATTTCGATATAAGGAAATAATTATCTGAAGTACCGTTAAACTTAAACAGTTATTTTTAGAAATATCATCAAAGACAAATACAAAACTTGTCAATAACTCGAAGCAAGCACGCCAAAAATCAATAAGTATGACAAAATTGTCACGCTCTTATTGCTTTTGCAGCTTCCTTATTCCAGTGAATTGAATTCCGATTGATACAAACAGTTCATATGTAAGACTACGGTGGAAAACTTCAACGATTTCTTAAGTGTTGAAGTATTGCCCCTTAGTGCTAAATATGAACTGTTATACATAAAAATTCGGTACTGTTATGCATAAATTTTTTATATTATTATGCCTAAAAATTCTGTTGCACTGTTATGCATAAAAATTATGTTCCACGTATAATAATAATTGGGATAAAAATTGTTTCTTTTAAACAATTTTAGTTCTAAAAATTAAATTTTATTTATTAACTAAAAATGAAATATCAACAACTTTCTCTACAAAATTGGAAATTTTGATTGTAAATGAAAACAATAATAAAAATTTAAATTGTTGCCTTTATTCTATCCTGCAGAAAAATCCGCGCAATCTCGGTCTTGCCCATGCTCTCTTCCCTTAGGGATTAGCGAAAACGATTATCTTGACAGGGCACTTTTTACATTCTTATAATATATGCAGTCCAATTAAGACGTTTAATATTAATAAATTGTATAACATCAGGTCCTCTATACAGGAACTGATTAACCAATCAATTTAGGGGAAGTACAACCCAATTTGGGGTCTCATTTTGATTTTGCTAGCATGACCCAAGACTTTCCCCATGCAGCACTCATCAGTGCTCGAAAAATTCTATTACTGCATTGCTCTGGTCAACTAACAGTTCTCATCAACAAACTGACTTTTTTATATTGGTTGCCTGTACCTAAATTCTTAAATCATAGACTATTTTATTATTTAATCATGGGCGGTCCATATTTACTTTTGTAATTTATTCTAACGTAAATATTAACTGCCATGCTATCTTTTTTCGTTAACAGTTATATATATGTTTCGTTTATATGTTTCGTTTATATTTAAATGTAAAAAAAAATATGGGCAATGCAAATTCGGGCTCAGACAACCAAAAATATTTCTTTGTTTGCCTGTACAAGCAAGATATTATTTAAATTAACTATTTGATAACAGTGTAAAGTGTATTTTACATTAAATACAGTGTAAACCTAATTATTTGACAAATAATTCACATTTAAATATAAGTGTAAATCAGGGATGAAATTTGGAGGCCCCTTTTAAATCTTTCAACGGGAAGCATGCTCTTACCGTGCCTTTTCGGTAATCAGGCACTGCCTCTATAGATCTTGTAGAGTTCAAAATTAAACCTTCTTCTCCACTGGTTGTTTTAAGTTACGCCACCAAATATATTCTGGCATATTTTTTTTCAAAAACCCCTACGTATCTTTATCATTACTATTTGTGAGAATCCACAAATCTGAGTCATAAGTCAAAATAGACCCTAAAAGAGTTTTATAAAGAAGTAATTTAGTTTTCTTTAGAAATTATTGTAATTTTGAAAGGCTCTAAAAATCCATAAGAACTTCTAATTGAAGCCAGAATCCTTGTCTGAATTTCTGAAATACTTTTATTATTGCATTTCACTTACGAACGTAAACAGGTAAAACTGTCAACAGTCCAGAATTTGTAGGTCCCAATTTAAAAATAGAGGGTTACTATGTAACCTCTGTTACAGATGAAAAACATGTTTATCAAAGTTATATCTTGATTGATCTTCAAATGCATATTATTAGTAGACACTTCCAGATCAAAGATTTCACCCTCATTATCGGGAAAGTATAATTTCCTATACCTCCAGTACAATTCCTGATAACACGTACATTGTAGTGTAAATCAATTTTACAATGCAATCCACCATAAGACAAGGAGTTCTCTAATTACCTTTATGTTGTTTTTGGTCTCTTAAATTTCAAAATACATACCCTAATAATAATCCTCATACAGGACACCTGTCACTGATTATTTCTGGAGCATCTCTCAAAAGTGTTTATTAATAGTCCTATAGCGCTACTGCATTTCAATTACCTTAGAGCCTTTTTTCGAGAGAAGTAATGTCCGGATAAAACAGTTCCCTGTGTCTTAAAGAAGTCTATTTTTTCTGCAGAAACCAGTTGATACTCAATTTTTATTTTTATTGTATGCTGTAGTTATATGAAAAGTTTATATTAATTTAGTGTTTAACGGCAATTTTTGATTTTACTCTAAAGGTTACTACGCTACCGTAAATTTTAGCAAAAAAGGCTGAAATTATAACAAATGAATCTGAATAATAAATGTCTTTGTGTGTGGCATGAATTTAATATATTTCTCTTTTTCTTCTAGCCAGTCTGAGTGTGGATATTTCGCATGGGATTGTTCTCAAAGAAGGCAGCCTCGAGCTAGGTGGTCCTTTCCGAATCATTTTCGTAGTGTTCGTTACTTACTCCATGCTGCCGCTCTCGCTTAGGTGGTGCCTCTTCTGTGGCACTCTTTCATCCCTGGCACACATCCTCGTTCTTAGCTTATGTACGCCCGAACACGACGATGACTTCCTGAAAAAGGTTAGTATCGTAATATTTGGAGGTACTTCACTAACAGGGCAAACTCCTACAAATTCAGAAGGTCGTTATGGCAGCTACTGATGATGGGATAATTAAAAGTTGGAATAATTACAGTTAAGAAAGTATCATTAGTTTTAAAAAAGGGGGGGGAATGTGGGATGCTTTAAAATTTTCAATTTTCTTGCCATACAAGGTTCATAGGAAAACCCTAAAGCGCTGAAATAACTTTGAAATAAGAAGTCCCTAAGTGTACACGTTAGGTAGTAAAATGGCTATACCCTATCAAATAGAAATAAATTCAGCGCCCTTTGCAGAGAATTGAAAAAGTTAGGAACATGAATTCTGCGAAACGAGATAGAAAGAAAAAGTCGAGTACAAAGCTGTAGAGCATTGTCTAATTAGTAGTAATCGGCACTAGGGTCGTATAAAATGTGTATATGGAAAGCAATGAATAACTATCATGCTTTATCTGAGGCTAGAAACTCTGACATGGTGACACAAAAAGGAAATTGGGGAGACAATGCTTACCCAAATAACCCACTAGCAAGCAGCTCTCAATTTAATCATACATTATTCGATATACACTCCGTTGCAAAAAAAATATATACACCCATAAAATTGAATTACAGCCGTGAAACTCGGCATGCAGATGTCGTTTTAAGAATTCTGCAAATGATTTAATAGTCAGTACAATGATAATATAGGGTTCATGCAATGCGGACGAGAACGACACATCGTGCAGCATCTCCCCCACTGGGTTCCGGTCTAAATTGGGGGGCACTTCCCAGCCGTCCAAACAGTTACCTTACACCTTTCTGGTAGGTCGGACGGTCTGGGTCTCAACAACAATATCGTGCAGCATTTAAAAGGACCAGTTTCTCACTCATATGCAATTGGAACTGGATTTTCTGTTTTGGTGTTGCTGTGTACAACAGTAGTTTGTGTACAAAGATGCTTTTGAAATTTACTTGACGGCTCTACGAACAATTGTCGGATTTAGAGAGGGGTTGCATCATAGTTCTGAGGGAAACTGGTAGGTTCAACGGACTTATCAGCCGTCGTTTTGATCAGAGGGACACGTGGTGTGACAGTCTGGCGAGCCATCTCGGGGAACAGCCGAACTCCTCTAGTTGTGCTCAAGCCAATATGAGGACTCGCTTGGACGTCGATAATAATCTTCAGCCGATTATTCTGCTTATGGTGTTTCACCAAGGTTCCAGTTATCACCAAGACAAATCTCGACCACACACTGAACGACTTTCTCAACAATGGCTTCGAGAATTTAGTACCTCCCCATGGTCATACAGATCTATCACCAATAGAACACGTCTGGAATGTGCTGAGAGGGCAATTGCAGCCTTCTCAGAAAACTACTGAATCAGCTGACGAGTTGAAAAATTTGTAGCAGAATCTTTCACAGATGGGCATAAGCAACTTAATTCACTCTATGCCGCACCGAATATCGGCTTATATAGCTGCGGAGGGAGGAATTACCACATAATAAAATGTCATCTCCCTGTTGCCACCATTTCTTAATAAAACGTTTTTTTCCTTTACTCCCAAATTCTAATCATTTGCATATCTCCTCAAACGATACATACATGATAAATTCCGTGGCTATAGCTCAATTTCTTATGGGTGCATATATTTTTTTTGCAACAGAGTGCATTTTATGCACTTATTGAGAACAGTGGACGATTAGTAAGAAATCTAATTGGTAGCTGATTGCTTGGGTAAACATTATCCCTTCAGATTCCCATCACGCTTCACTACTGGTGGCGTCAGCATTGGTTGCCAAAGCACACAATAATACGCTTTCTCAAATTCGAAAGTCTATTGCCACGGACAGAGGCCATTTTGAATAGGCTGTACTAATTGCCCCCCAGGGGGCGGCGCCGCCATTGATTGCGGTGCACGGATCTTAGGTCTGTACCTCTGGTCCTCCGTCTGCTGGGGGAAAATAAATCGGGTTACCTTATCAGTAATGAAGTGGCCGACGAACCACAGGACTGTTAGGGCCCCGACTCTTCCAGGTGGTCGTGCCCACTGGACTGTGTCTATTCATGACCTGAGCCAAGGGCCGACCGGTGGCTTGTGTCGAGCTTGGCGGGTGTTCTCTCGGCCCTCGCCCGGTGAATGACTTCGTCAAGTCAGCGACCTGGCTGCGGCTTCGCTGGAACGGAGATTTGGTAACCCCGGTGCTGACCAATTATAGGCGTAAACCCCAGAGGTCGTCTGGTCAGTTGCCAATAACTCTGTACTAATTTCCTGTGCATGTATGTGTTGATTTTTGCATCATTCCTGAATAGGAATAACAAATTGCCTATAACCATATTAGTTAGATAAAAGCCTTCTGTAACAGATTTAGCGTGGATTACTACAAATTAGACAATACTATACAACTCTGTAATTGTTATTTTCCTTCTAACTCGCTCTATTGCCGAGTTCGTTTTCTTAACTTCTATAATTCTGGGCTAGAAGAGCTGCGATCCCTGTTATCCGATCGAGTATAGCCGTTTTGCTATAGATAGACCTAACATGTAAAATCAAAAACCTTTCCTTACAAAGTTATTGGTGTGATTAAGGACTTTTATAGAAACACTGTATATTATAGTAATATATACGGATATATTTTCGATCTGAAATTTCTTTGTAGGAGTCTACATAAAACTGTCGCATGAAGTCTCACGCAGCCTAAGCTCAATATTTAAAAAAAAAAATATTGAAGTCTGTTGAGAGGTAATTTTGATTTTTGTAGGTCCTCCATTGAGGTTCATAAATATGTGGTACATAGCAAGTTTTTTTTAGTATTTAATTGCAAGTAGATGAGACCGGGACAAGTTATTACGGGGGTTAATTGATACTGCAAAAGTTGTGCAAAAACACTCATTCATAATTTTGCAGCCTTTCATTTATGACGTTAGTGTACATGTGCCTTATGCGATATAGCTTTAACGAAATGAAAGTTATTTTAGAAACTGATTTTGTTAGTTCGAAGTAAATTTTTTCGTTGGCCTTTGATGTCTTCTGAACCATTTGTATGAACTTTAAGTGCAAATAACACATCTATGGAGTATCTCTGAAATATGAAGTGTCCACATTATGAAAAATGTGGACACTTTGTTTATATCCCAATTTAAACTATCTAAAATATCTTTAGAATACCTCTAAAATATATTTCTTTATAATCCCAGAGCATAATAGGTAAAAATAGAATCAATAATTACTTGTTTTATCTGAAACAATGTACCATTTATGAATATACAAAAGTAATTTGAATATTTTTAAATTTTGAACTATTTTTTTAAGAAGAAGCTAGAGAGTTTTTATTCGAGGACTTTTTTATTTCACTGTACATATTTTCACTCTAAATATCTATTTATAATTATAGTAATAATACGGATAATTATCGTACGGACATACTAAATGCATTCAAAACATGAAAACACCGGCCACAAGCGTAGAGTATATAAAATGCAATAATATTACAGAAACATTTTCAGAAACACCTTATAATGCATTCATAGTGAAAAGGGTTTTAATTAATGTGTTATACAATCTATTTACACATATGAAAAATAAATTATTACAAAATGTTAATTAAGTACGAGAATTAAAAAAGGAGCAGATTAGAAATTTGAGATTACAACATTTTTAGGACACAAATTTCTATTTTTTCAGGGTGATTTTTTTTTTTAAAAATAAAGAAATAAAGCTTGGCATTTTTTCACTTTTAAAAATATTTTTAAAGCTTACTTTTTAACAGAAAGAATAAGAATTTTTAATTATTTATTGTCTGCACAACAAATGGTATAATAAATGAAATAAAAGATAAATTTTAATGCAATTATATATACGAATACAATTATATAAAAGGAAAACATATAGAATACCAAATACATTTCTAGTAAGTTTGTGAATATTATTGATAAAGTCGTAAATAATTTATATTATATGTATATATATCCTCAAATAATTGTAAAAGAAGGCCGATAGCTTTTCTTTCGCATAAGAACCCAGGTAATGGTTATTGCGACTTTGCCGCTTATGAAAAATTAATCAACATGAAAATGATGACAATTATGTTCAATTACAGAAAATAAGCATTATATAGAAAATATCTAGATTTAATTGTGAATTGCCGGAACATGTATCATTTGTGTATATGACCACGCCCACATTTGTCCACTCCTATTTTTGACATTTGGACATTAATACAGTGTTGAAGACCCAGACCACACGACCAACCCAAGGGTTTACGGTAGCAAGATGTGTGGCCGGGGACATTAATACAGTGTGTATTTGTACAGTGGACATTAATACAGTGTGTATTTGTAATACAAATGAATAAAAGGCTTGGCTTAAATTTTTAAGCAGGTGGTTTCATCACTATATCCACATTTATTAAAATGAGCAAGAAAAATACAAAAATAGTATTTTCTGTATGGATTTCATAAAGGCAATAATTCTGCCATTTCAAGTCCGAGTTTCAATTTTTTATTTATACCTCGACTAAGTCTAACATAATTTTTTTGACGGTAACCATTTGGACAGCCAGACCAACGTTAAGACCAAACCAGATAACATTATTTTATCTTCTCCAGAGTATGAAATTGCGAAAAGTTAAAATGGAAATATATTAATCTTCTGTTCATATCTATCGATAATATTTTTAAGAATATTGTACATAAAAAAAATGATAATCCTAACAACTGCGTAGAGTAAGACCGCAACTAACTGAAATATAATTAAATATAACAAATAAACGCATACTATCTTTTACATGCAAAGTTAGTTGTCTATTGTACTATTGTGTCCCGACACGCAGACCGGATCCGGACTGTGAGGTAATTTTAAAATCCCTAAAACCAATACACTTTTATTTAAAACATTTTAAGTCTTGTTAATTATTTGAATTGTCTACAATTCCTGAATAAAGTTGTAACATAAATCAACATCAGTTAAGCGTGACTTTTATCAGGGGGCGGCTTTTAATCGCAATTCATATTTTTAAATTATTCGTAAAATTTAAAACTTTGACTTTGTATTTATTTTTGCTTCTAATCCATGTCCAAAATATATTTTAATATTTATCAGCTTCGGTACCCCCGGGTAGCAGTTAATATTTTGCTATCACTTTTTAAGGGTAACTACTTTAATAAGCTCTTTTTAGCCGCCACAGCTAAAGATAGCCTGTAATGCGGGCAGTGAATAATAAATGTTCAGTAATTCACAAAAGGAAAGATCGCATTCCCAATTAGGCTGTTTTTCACCATAGGCGAAGTAGGCAAATACTGGAATCCCTCAGTTATTGAGTTTATTTGTCCCTTACTCCAACCATATTTCGTATAATTTTTTTGAAAAACTTTTATCTTTTTCAAACACTTTTGGATTTGAGAACTCAGTTATTCAACTTTAGGCAATTTAATTCACAATGCTTATCGCAATTTTATATTCCCTGGAATACATGATTTGCACTGCCCAGAAAAAGTGTTGTAACAAATTCAAGTATTCGACACCGAGCTTTCTTTTTGTCAGGCATTCTTCGATTTCTTTTCATTGGGCTTTGTATTTGTCTAATTTGTAATATTCTTATTTTGTATTTAGTTACTTTATTTAATTGTTTTCTACCTTTGTATCATTGTGAGATGCCGGTTATGTAATGGATTGATTTCCAATAAAGCCATATATAACAACAAATAGAGTTTTTTAATTCCAGCAAAAGCTTCGAAATTTAATTGAAACTTTATATTTTTGGACATGGCAGCATAAGAAATTTTTTTATGTTCATGATGTCATTAGCTCCCTTCAGGGGGCAAATTACCCATCAACCGCAGGGGGGCGGAGGTACATTGTCAAGTATGGTATCAAATGAAAGGATTTTTTCAAGCTCTTTAAAGTGAAGGATAACAGGTCATAATTGTAAGCATTTGGATCCATTATACCGTTTTTAAAAAAATATCTTGCAAAATTAAAAGAATTGATTTTTGTATGAGAAAGTCGAGTTGAGCTACACTTCAGTTCATTTTAAGTTTGCCAACGAAAGTCAGTTAACTGCACAAGTACTAAAAATTAATGTATAGGAAAATTCATGAACTGATAACATAGTTTAGATTTTATTTGTATGTTTAATAAATCATTTCGAGAAACTTGCACTGTCTCGAAATTAATGCAGTTCAGTATTTGGAAAGTATCAATCTTTTTGCAGGCGATAAATCGCCTAAATTTAGCATTTAATAAATAAATAATTTGGCATCACGTCTGATATTAAAATAGCAAAATTAAGCACATCCACAACAGAAGGTCTTTATTTCACTTCCTATAAGACGTAAAAAAGTTTTAAAAAAGGCCATAGCGCTTTCGAGCATAAGTACGCTCTTCATCAGTGGCTGCACGGAAATAAAGTTTGAATCGTTCATATATAGACCAGCTATAGCGACAAAATTTGCATAAATACAATTTACAAAAGAATCTACGTTTAGACAAGGATAAACCGTAAACAATTTTTTTAGAGTTTCAAAAATTTCAACAACAAAAGAACAGCATATTAAATCACAATTTAATTACAGAAATCGAAAAAAGGGTGGTGGTGGCAATCAAGCATAATCCCAAAGAGGAAGACGTCAAAGATAACTTTGCAGATACTTGAATTGCATGGAGTCGTAAACAGTGCACCTGCGCAGGTGCACTGTTTCTATCAGCGTGGACGCCGATGCCTGTAAAGAAGGGTCGAACTGTTTGGGATAGGGTATGTCAAATACCTGTCTTTTTGTGAGGTTTTCGTTTGGGATGGAAGCTGTCCCACCCGTAAGCAACAAGTTAAAGGAGGCAGTAGTTAAAAGACAGGAAGAGGGAAAGGGAAGTTTTAGTTTTTGACTGCGGATATCGGAGAGCGTTGGCAAGTAGTTAAAAAAAAAGGTCGATTTTTAAATAAAAAGCTAAAAATTGAAGATCGCATTTTTGCGAATGTATCAACACAATTTGTCGCAAAACGTGGAATTTTGTCGCATTTGTGCGAAAATGCTATCATAGCTTAAACCCTGTGAGGGGCAAAAGAAAAGAGGAAACTAGTTGTGGTGCATACAACTGCGGTCACTAAATATAGCAACCAATTTTCATGTCAATCAATTTCTTATAGCCCCTACACCCTAAAATACTTAAAAGTTAAAATTTAAAAAAATAGACCGGCCCCCTTCTCCCAGATATAAATAGAACCCCCCCCCCCCCCCCCGACTATTCCCCATATCATTAATATTCAAAACTGTACTACGCGCGAGCAGAAAATTACTCGTAAAAGAACTTGAGCGACAAGTGCTTGAAGGTCAAACGCTACACAATCTTTAAAATCAAGCTAGATCTTATATCTTACATATATTTTAAATGTGTTACGATTTATTTTAAAAGCTTGCGATTTAAATGTGTTACTTTGATTTCATTGTTTTACTTTATTCTTATTTATTTAATTTAATATTCAAATTAAAAAAAATTATATGCTCTCTTGTATTAGGATTCTCAAATATACTGAAATTAACTTTTCATACTTCTAGTATCATAATTATCTGTTAAGTTTTAATTTTAAATCTTTCACACCTTGCATATTTCATATGCGCGAGTCCGTTCGAAGCTCGGTTTTTGGATAGTTTATAGCTACAGCAAGCATTTCTTTTTTATATTATCAGGGAATTCAAGTTCTATTGTGTTAGGGAATTTACTTAGAACTTTTGATTCAATTGTTGAACTATGGTAAACAAGTTACATTTCAAATACGGAAATCATTTATTGGCGATTTTTGAAATCTAAACAATTGAAAAATAATAATGTAGTGAATTGATTTGCCTGAAAACGCTGAAAAAAATTGCAACATACAATGATCGGAAATGAAATACTGTTTCACACACCGCAATTTCCACGTTAACTAAACTATAAAATGTGCACCAAATTTATACTTGCATTTGACCATCTTTTTATGTATTCATAATTTTATGAATACATAAAAAGAAAGTGTTTTAAAAGTGTGTAAAAGTGTGTTACCTCCTTCAGTGACAAATACATATTTTTCCAGCGAGCAGCGTGTCTAGAATGTTTAGTTTCAACTTTACATGGAGTTTACATTTATCCAACATGTAGTATGAACATTGAATATGAAAGAAATACTTTAATATACTTATATTTAATACTTTTATATTCGAGTTTGAATATCCAGCACGCATCATATCTCCACGCATTTGTCTTTCTTTACCTCTAAAGAATATATTACGCTATTTATTTATTGGAATCTTTCGAACATGTAATCCGGAGAAAAACATTGAATTTTCCTCTTTGAGCAAACAAATCGTCTGCGAACTATTTGTATTTTCGGTTCAACGAATCGGTGACGCTACAATTTCAAGTGTTTTCCCTTGGTCTAGCAGAAGGGAGAAGATTTTGTAGTTTTCTTATAGTGCATGTATTTTTCTCGTATTATGCATATATGTTATAGCGTTATGTATATTATAGTGTATGTATTATAATGTATGTAGATTTATAATTGCATGTATATTTCTATGTTTTCGTGTATTTCTTATAAGATGAATGTGAATGATGCAATTTTGATGAGAAATGTTTCTTTGCCCAGTCTATATTTAAGAATGAAAACGAAATCTGATGCCGTCATCACATGTTTTTACCTCCATACTCAGGGCCGTTTTAAAACTTTAGTCCCTGGGCCCTTTTAGTCATATACTGTAAACACAAGTATCTGCAAGGTGTACATTTGTTAACTTTTGAATGTTTTGCAATATGGTAGTGTAATATGCGTATATTAGGAATCGGGTTTGCAGATATCAGTATTCTTAGATAGGTTTCTCTATTTATAGTGCTCTTCAGCACCTATTAAAATAACTTCAATGACAGCAAGATAATTTGCTATGTACTGCAATTTTACGACCCTCTATGGTGGTCTATGAAGTCAATTATACCAGGTAGCCGGGTAATTCCGGGCTAAAAAGCGCAAAATCGATCCACAAATGCTGGACTCTGCAATTGGCATGCGCTTCAAGATTTTAGATCGAGAAAAAAAGCAACATGGAAGGACTTCATTATTTACTACGCGACAACATGAATTATTGAATTATAGTTTTTGTCTTCAAATATCTAAATAAATGTTTTAAATTAAAATTGCTAGTTTTGGATTTTGGATTTTTCATTCGACTTTTTTTATATATTAATTTTTTCAAGTAAAATATTATAGGCCCTAAAAGATTCGTAGGCCCCCAAACAGTGTGCCGACTTGACGAAATGGATAAAGCAGCCCTGTATATGAAAAACATGTATCAAAGCTAATTGAAAATGTATGGCAGAAAATCGTATCTCTGAAGTCAACAAAGCTACTATTTCCACGAAATCACCAGTTCAATGAAAAAAATCTTATGGACTGACGAATCACGATACATATAACACCAATCAACGTGGGTAAGGAAATGCCCAGAGAATGTTAAAGACGATGGCACTGCATTTACTATCAAATTTGGTGGTGGCAATGCTCTCGTGTGGAGCGGCTTATGTAGTACTATCCAGGTCCATTGACAGTAATGCTAAAACCTGATACGGAGGAAACTTGAAAACTTGACGTTCTGAACAGTTCCGAACTCCCATCACTACGGCAATGTTGCGGAAATGAGCCCTACTTGCATAAAAAACAACGCCTCCCCCCCCCCACACACACACACACTACCACCACCACCACCTACACAAAAAACCCGTTGTTACTGAATAATTTCACGAAAATGAAGTTTTTGTTGGAACTGGTTTTCGCAAAGTCTCAATTTGAAACACAATATAACCCCTATGGGGTGAATTAGAATCATAAACATAGCAATGATCTCGAAAAAGGAATCTGCCCACGATAATCTTATGTCGATTCTGATAGGGCTTCAGATACAAATTCTTATTCCCACGAGGCCACATCTAAGATCGCAACGAACGGAGAAATCATTCACCGGAGGGGAAGGTGAAATCCGAAGATGGACCCTGTCAATATTAGTGTATTACAATAGTTATAGTTACTCCCCATGGGTAACTATTGTAAATTATTCAATAATGGGGGTTTTGATCCCCCTTCCCTGCCTATGGCACAGATTAATCATGGCATTCAGAAATTTGGTAATTGTCCCAATTCTAAACAAGGCCTGGCGATGGTACTGGACGTGGAATGGAAAAGTACTTCTGCAACCACTTACCAAATTCTAGTAGTAAGCATCCCCTGAAGAATGTATCATGGCCTCAGTTGGACCGACCCGATGTTAATTTATGAAATAAAGAATAGTATTTTTATTACTTCTGGTGCATGGGGACCGTTGACTATATAGTGTATATTATATATACTATATAAGATTTATTATCCGTAAAACAGATTTTTCGTTTGCTAATTTCTACGTACTTTATAAATGTAGATATTCTTAATAACAAAAAAAGGCGTTAAAAATATTGTCCAAAAATATAAATTATTTCGATAAATATTGATCGCGATATACAGGCTGAAGAATGCTAAAAAATACAAAAAGTATCAGTGTGTTCTGTGACTATGAACTCGATGATTTGAACTCTCATACAGGTTTTTAATTTTTTTTTATTTTAACAAATTCCAAATAATTTACAATGGTATGTTGAGTAGCGTGTGCATACTTATTGCTATGATTACAGTTTATATCAAATCTCGATTCCATTCATAAAACTTCTGTTCAGATCTTGAAAAGTCATTGACAATTCGCACAACTGTTATAGGTGCTGACCAATTGCCTACTTTATGCATGCATCAACCTGGTGAGCATGTACACCAAATACTTGACTGACAAAGCACAAAGGAACGCCTTCCTGGAGACACGAAGAGCCATAGAGACACGTCACAAAACGGGAAGAGAGAATGATAAGCAGGTAGATTTGCCATTTATCCATTTTAACCATTTATCCATTTAGTCATTCAAGTGCTAACGTAGATATCAAGAGTGTACCTCTACTCAACTATCTCACACATTCATATTCCATGGTGTTTAGGTCAACATGTTTCACAATCATTATTAGAATGACAAAAATATGTAACTGTTTGCAGATTTAATACCAGAATTATTCTTTTAAAATATTTTATAAAAAATGTTTAACTAATTTTTCAAATTCACAATGATTAAGAATACTAATAAACTGGATAAATTTGGATTATATACTATGTTAATCAAAGTTATTTTAGTACCATTAACATCCGCGTAGCTCAAATAACTAATTTTCTCTTCATACTCTATACCATTATCATTATGTTAGAAATTATCATTATTTTCTATAGGAAGAAATGCTATTTTAAACTATAGTAATTAGTAAAAGTATATCTAGTTCTAGTGTTTCATATAATGCCTGATGCCTAATTTATAATGGTTTGTTCCATTACCATTATAAAATGTACTTAAGCACGAATCATAAATAATAGAAAGCTGAGGTATTTTGCAAAATGTTTCACAAGCCGAACAATTTGTGTTTCTTAAGTCTCAGCTCTTTAATTTGCACTCTAGGTTCCACTTTAAATGTCACTTTGAGTGCCGTTATGTCACCCTCATTTTAAATGTCGTAATGTCAGGAATTGGAGTTCTGTACACGTAATACTTGACCAACCCCCACAGAAAACGTCTAATGGTGTGATATAGGGCGAGTGTGGCCGACTTGCTCTCTACATACCACAACACACATTGCACCTTCTCCTATGCAGTAGCGCCGCCAGAAAAAAAAATTCTGGAAGGATTAGGAAACCAAATATTTTATTTTCCATTTCTTCATATATAATTTCTTTAAAATTCATAGGTTCGATGGGTTTCTGAGGTGTTCTGGTTCTCAAACTCCCCTCTCTTGGTGATGCCACTGATCCTGTGGTGCAGTCATCACTCGCTATTCACATCCTGCCAGACAAACAAATCACATTAGCAACGCGAACTATAAGCCTTGTGAAACATTGTGCAAAAAATGCAACTTTCTACTATTTATGATCTTTCGAAATAATACTTTGGGAAAATAATACTAAAGGAACGTTATGGACACCTTTTGTATCTGGAGATAAATTTTGATGGAGTCAAATGAATTTGTTTTATAGCTATCGTATCCATGCTTCACATATATACACATACACTCACACAAATACTGATTGATTGTAATTAAAATGACTGTACTGAAAGAGCTCTAAGGCGGCTTTTAATTGTCGTTTTCCGGGAAAATTTGTCCTTTATATATTTTATTCACACTATACAGAAGATATGAGAAAACATTTTTACTCCCAACGCCTTTACTAGTGAAACAAAAAACACAACTTAACCATTTTCTGATTTCAATTACTAGGGTTTACAGAATTTTCCCAAGATCCGTAGAGGAAAACGCTAGTGTTGCTGGAATTACAGACGAAAATGTATCTTGACTAACCTAAAAGAGTGAGTAAAATACACAGAGAGAAGTGTA
The DNA here is from genome assembly GCA_951213105.1 of Amaurobius ferox. Classification (NCBI taxonomy): domain Eukaryota; kingdom Metazoa; phylum Arthropoda; class Arachnida; order Araneae; family Amaurobiidae; genus Amaurobius; species Amaurobius ferox. The sequence continues at coordinate 39,583,797 of OX578136.1, read as the reverse complement.
CACAGAGTGATCGCAATTATATCGTTTATTGCTGTTTTATTTACATTTGTTGAAAATCCTACACCGATCTGCAATTTTAAAGCATATTTTAAAGTTCTATTCTGCGTAAAAAGTAATAGGTAAGAACTATACTTTTATGAGTTATATACAAAACCTACAGTTAGAACGTTACCTTCATTTAAAACAGCGTTTTCCAACCTGTGTTATGCGTACCAGTGAGGTTACGTGAGAAACTTGTGATGGATACGAGAGCAAAAAATTTTAACAATGACAGACTTTTACAAATCTATAATTTTTAAAATTAGATTTATTTCTTCTATTCAGACTGCGAACTAAAAATAAATTTAAATTCTACATATATGAAACGAAATACATATTTTTTTCATTGAACGAAGAAAGCTTTTATCGCAAATTTGGCTTCAAGTAGCCTAATTCGCCAAATTTGGTCAAAAACAGGTATCCCTAAGATGCGTTTTTTTAATGTAGACACGCTGATTTCTTCAATAGTATTTGTATTTACCGTTCCTATCGAAGAGTACTTATACTTCACTCCGAAAATCATTTATTATTTTTAACATTTTATGGAACTGTTTGTAACAATCAATTTTTACTTTTAGACATTCAAATCACTTATTTACATATGCATATATACATTATAATTACATTAAATAATGTTCCCATTCTTGTATCTGTGTATCTGTTTTGAATCTACTTTCTTGTATCTTTTCTGAAGTCTACATTTTTCATTCTATAAAATTTATAAAGTACTTATATGACTAAAAAAATTAAACTTGAGTCTTTAATTTTGGATATCAAAATTATAGCAATTAAAATGTTTTTACATTGAAAAACCTGAAAGGGGTACTGCAATCGAAAGAAATGGACAATTTGTGAGTACTTAAGTGAATAGAGATTGGAAACCACTAGTGAAAAAGATGTGAGACATAGAAATGTTTAGCGTTAACACTCAGTTGGAAATAATAATTCTCCAAATATTCTAGAGAAGTTTGCATGTGTGTTCAAGACATTGTTTTTATCTCTAATAGGAACGACTTCTGCTGAGTGTTCTTCCCCGCTTTGTAGTGCTGGAAATGATTCGAGACATGGCGTCGGACGAGGATGACGAATTCCAGAACAACCGAAAAATACTCTCGGCCCAGCAGTTTCACAGAATCTACATACACTGCTATGACCACGTCAGGTAAGTACGAAATGATCTGATAAATGATAGTAAACTCCCAAAAATCTTAGTCAGATTTTTTTAGTTACATTGCTAAATATAATTATATAAGTTGAAATAACAACAATCACAAGTAATGCCTTACATCGTACTTACTAACGGTAGACTGAAAATACAAACCATTCCTTTTCCATGAAGAAATATTAATGATAGCTGTCTCGAAGCAACTCGACACGAGATTAATATAAACTTGGTATTTGCATAGCACTTTCAATACGACCTTAAAGAAAGCAGACAAGGCCAAATTACGTGACAACAATTGCTTTGATGGAGTTTTAATCCATCCCTCTTCATCAGGTCAAAACAGTGTCTTTACTTAACGTCAAGTAAGAATTGTAAGGTGGTAGGCCAAAAAACAATGGTATACTTTTGGCCAGCAATTTTGTAGCTTTTTCTTGGCGTTTGTTAAGTAAAGACACTGTTTGACCAGGTGAAGAGGGATCAAAACTCCTTCGAAACAATTGTCACGTAATTTGCCCATGTCTGCTTTCTTTAAGGTCGTATTAAAAGTACTATGCGAATACCAAGTTTATATCAGTAATATAAACAATAAGTTAATAATATAAATCGATGAGTAAAATACACTTTTTGCAAAGGAAATATAAAACTTGAACAATGTATTTAATCACAAATAAAATATTAACTTGAAAGAGCTAGATTTATGCTGCATTATTATAGTATTTGTGCTTAAACACGTTGCTCAAGTTTTCTTTTTCTGAAGTATGTATAGAAGATGTTTACACATTTTTAGAACGAATTTGATAAGAAATAACAAAAAGTAAAATAATTCAAAAGAATATTCTTTGGCAGCAGATTATTATATGCAAACTAGATTGTAGTCTGCTGTAGTTAACCAGCGTCTACTTTAAGAGTAGTGCTCATAAACAAGCTTTGGATCAAAGATTATGTTCTTGTCTTTCTAAAAAGAAATATTCCTATTCTATAATTAAAAATCGCTATTGCTGTGAAAATAATTGAAATGGCATTTCTAAACACAAAATAAGCAATATTATTAATAACTAGAAAATATACCCGCCGTTGCCAGGCGGTTAAAGTAGGGTAGTTATATAAAATAACAAAATAGTTAAATTTCATTCGTATAAATATCAATGCACATTCCATGAAATCCGTGTACATCGGCACAACGGGCGTGAAAAGCCCCATACCTCCAAATCACAGAACCGAAATCCGTCACTTGCGGAGACTATTTTCTGCGTTAACAGACACATTTAAAAGATTCAATTTTTTGAAATGCTTGGTTTGAGCATAAATCGTTACCGCACTCAATTTTTTCCATTCGCAACCAAGCGAATGGAAAAAGCGCAATGTAATAATGGCTATATAAATACTTTACTGCTTGCTGAAAATCCCCTGTACTCCGTATTTAAAGTATGAGATAACAACAGACAAGTGGGAGTGACCTCATTATGAAGAAAAATTCCTTCCCCCGTGCTTCGCTTAAAGCTATCGGCTGAATGGGTTATTGTTTTTATTATTTGGCGAACATTTCAGACTCGTTTGACTATTTTTAGATAATGTTTGACAACACTTGCGCCAGTAGCGTCATGTGTTTTGATGATGTTCGTTGTCGAGGGAGAGAGGAAATCCCGCCAATAATCTGCTTCACCCATTCCTGAAGTGAGGAGCCGCCAATGATTTTTGTAGGAATCTAAGATTCCTACAAAAAATTTAAGATATGTCTCGGTGATAAAAAAAATTATAATTAATCAACGGATGGGTTTCTGAAACTAGTTTGTTTTCTGAAGTTGTTTGGGATATATTTAAGAGTTGCTGGTAAAATATGAGCGTTAATTGGCATTTCAGTTTTTGCATATCGTAATATAAAAACCGAAGAGATTGGAAACACACGAAAAGTGTATATTAAAAAAAATCATTAAAATATGTCTATTCGTCGTATGGACTGTTGTATTCCATCAAAGTCTACTGAAATGTCACCAGAGGACTGTTGCGTTTTTGAACTGTTAAAAGTCTGATATAGGCAGCACATGATTTACGCTACAGACTGAAATTCATTTTCTTATTCTTTCATAATACAATAAGTTTAATTCTACAAAATTATGTGGATACTCATATAAAATTACACCGAACTCGAAAATTCAATTCAATATTCATTTTCACTTGCGACTAACCATATTTTAAAATTTTGACGATTTTAGCCGTTCATTTAGCCGGGTCTCACGTTACAAAAATGTCAAAAGAACTGAAATAATTGGAGAACGGTTAATTTTAGAATGATAGGGCTAATCTTATTATTTTCTTTATAATTATAATATATATTATATATATATTATAATTATAATTATAATATATAATTATAATATATATTATATATATTATATATTATAATTATATATTATAATTACAATTATAATATATATTATAATATATATTGTAAAAAATACGTATAAACCAAGCATTTAATCAATACATTTAAATTATTTCATTTTTTATTTCATATTTTGACAATTTTTGAGGGCCATTTCGCAAAAAAAAAACAAAAAAAAAACAGTTCCTACTTTACCAAATCTGTCCAATCTAAAGAATACCATCTTAAACCATAAGGGACTTATCTACCAAATTTTGTGAAATTTATTACCGCTGCCTTCGAATTATAATTCCCATGGTTTGAGCTCATTGCCCCTTAACCATGCAATTTCGTTTTTCCACTATCTCATGATATCCATAACCAAAAATTTTTAAAACGAGTTCCAAAAATTTTTTACCAATGCCTTCAGTTGTTTTACGTTAAATATGAAAGTAAAATAACTAAAACATTTATAGGAAAATGTTTAGTACCACTTATATTTATAAATAAAATTTTATACATTTATTTGTAACAGTATCTTGTTTGCTGACATTCAAGGATTTACGGCCTTAGCCTCCAGGTGCTCCGCTCAAGAGCTCGTTCAAGTTCTGAATGATCTATTTGCAAGATTCGATAGACTAGCCAATGTAAGTTTTGATAAAATATATATCTATATAAATAAGGTTGAAAATCTGTCTGTTTATTTCTGTGTGTGTGTGTATGGTTGTCTCATCATCATGAAAGTTGGTTGGTTGATTATGGTTTTATGGCACAAGATCCAAAGAGGATATGCTGCGCCAGACATATTCATCACGAAAGAATGGCTGCACTGTATTTGATGATTTTTTCGGAATGGACTTTGAAAAGTCCCACTTACAGTTTAGTCCATGTTCCGAGGTTTTAGGACCAGGGGTTATCGTCGAGTTATCATAAAAAACACAGTATTAAACCTTCCATTGAGATAGAATTATGCAAACGATATTTGTTCTGCAAAATTATTTGAATATATATATATATAATGTTGCTAAGCGACGGAATTAGACCCAGTGAGTTTATATTTGAAATCATGTTGCTTTAAAGGAATTAATTGCTATCTTAATTTTCGATTTAAATTTTAAAGAGATATATATATAGATCAACTTTATCAGAATTGCAATTTTGATTGGATTATATCCATTACGACCTTTGTGTTTAAAAATAACAGGGATTATTGATATTTTCAAATTCTTACGTCATCTGTTTTATTTTGGGGAAGATTTTTCAAATCCATATCTTGTAGTACGAGTACATTATCTAGAACACGGGTATAATCTTCTGATCTACGGAAATATAAGTAGTAATGGTATATACTAATCCACTAGAACATAAATAGTGCGGGTATATATATCTTCTAAAATAAAATTGAAACATTGTCTATTTATTTGCTTGTTTGTGTGTGTGTATTTGTCTTATCACGAGAGAATAACTGCACCAAATCTGAAGAAATTTTCAGGGTAGATTTGGAATAGATCCACTTAAAATTTAGTCCGTGTTTCGAGTTTCTAAAATCAGGGGTTATCGATACATTAATAAAAAACGTGCTATTAAGTCTTCCATTCAGCTATCAGTATACACACGATATTTGTTTTACCAAATTATTTGAAATAAAAAACCATATCGTGTTGCTAAGCATAGGAATTAAGCCCAATGAGTTAATACAGCAGTAAATATTCCTCGATTTAAACAAAAGAAATGTATATAACTAAATTTTATTGAAATTGCATTTTTGATTGGATTATATTCATTACGGCCTTTAGCTTTAAAGATTACGGGGATTATCAATGTTTTTAAATTCTTATGCCATACGTTTTACTTTGTTTTATTTTTACTTTCACATAATACTTGTTTGATGTGTTTTTATTAAACTTCTAATAGTTTTAAATTAAAATGCTTAATATTACATGATATCAACCTCCCATTATAAATGCCAGCAACTGTGGATCGCATTTGAGCCATTTTGTTCTTTTTAGAACGAAATAGCTGCAATAGACAATAAGAAAACTTATGTGCTACAATTCTTGTTATGTGCCTCTGACAGATCGGGTCTTATGACGCAAACTTGCGTACAATGACTTAGGATGCAAGAGGTTGCAATTGATAAATTTATACTCACAGAACACTACGTAAAGGGCACATTCCAAAGATATAACTCTCGTATTATGGATACCAGCATCTGTGTTCGAGCTGTTTAGTTTTCTTCTAAAAAAATTAGCCAATACTTTGCTATGTGCCTCATTTTTAAAAAATGGCAACCTATGGCACATTTCGTGCTGGAGGAAAAAAAGTTCGAAACCGATTCGCAGATGCTGATATCTGCATTGGGAGAGCGATTCTAGTTTTGGTAACGCCCCTTTAGGTGGGTTCTGTGGGTATTAGAAGATCTATTATGAATGAAAACTGCTGTTTACATAATTTACAAATCTCATTTTATCACTTACTTAAATCTTCAAGAATATGGTTGAGGTATTTTTGAAAATAAACTGTAAAAATTTAAAACAATAATGGGTTAGAAAAAAAAACGAGTCGCTATTGAATTACCATAATTTTCCAATGTTTAATACTCTCCACTGAATTTCCATCCTAAGCGCTTATAATAAAAATATGAAACCTTTGCTTAAACTCGCAATAAAATTATCGACATTTTTGAACAATTGGATTAGAAGAAAAAAAATAAAAATAAAAATAAAAAAAAACGAACATCTCAATAGAATCAAGTGTTTTTTCAAAATAGTTTATCGAGGCTTATAAGTGCTGCAAAAAAAAAAAAAAAGGAACTTAATAATTCAGAATTGTACACCAGTTCCTCTTTTTGCATCCTTCAAGTTAATTGAAAACGAATCGAGAAAAAGTAAAAATAAAATATCTTATGTCAGCACTTTCCGAGAATGAGAGGGTTATATTTGCGTTTATTGTAGTGTTCAATTTTTTCCCTTGCTTTAACTTTGCGTTTCCAGTTTCACTTCCCAAGAGAAAAAAAATTTAACTCTAACTAAAATCGAAATAATTCTTTGCATTTTTGTTAGAAAAAAAATTTTGCTAGATTTTAATGAACAGCTGCTTTTTTTTCTTTCGTCGTCTCAAAATATTAGTTTTATATAGATCAGTTGACAAAATTTTTTTAATTACTTTCATATTTTTTAGGTTTGAGATGAATTTTCTTTCACATCAAAATTTATGCAGATATATTTTATGTGAGACATCTTTACAAGGTATTTTTATTTCTCTAGTGTAAAATATGGTTTTCATTTTTTATAAATTAAATTTTAAAGGAATTAACTGACTGGAAAATTTACATATTATGCAAATAAGCAGCTAATGAAAATATTCAAGCCGAATAAAAGTAACACTCAAAAACACTGCTGTAATAATAACTCGACAATATAGAAACTTGGTAATCATAGCTTAAACACACATATGTTCCAGTCAACCGGTCTCGAAGGCACAAAACAAAATTCTTCTTCAGGGTCGACTGGAAGCGCGACCTCGCTTATTCAAGTAAGTTTGGCAACTTTTATATTATCGGTAACGAATCCACCTTTATACATATAAACTATCAGATGACAAGAATAGTTACTGAGGGTTGGGACAGATCAGTGATTAGGCCGCGGGGATTGCACTCTGACGACCCGAGTTCAACCGAACTGTCCCCGTGTTCACGCGATAAGTCCTTCCAAGAGGTTGGTGTCCGTAAGTCCTTCCAAGAGATTGGTGGAAAGAGAAAGAGAATGTGGTCCCAGTGGCTGCCGCCTCCACTGGATCCCGGTCTAAATTGTGTGGCACTTCCCGGCCGTCCAAACAAACACCACAGATACCTTACACCTTCGGGTAGATCTGGATTGAAGAATAAGAATACTTACTGGCTACGAAACTAAAACTACAATATTGTAAAACTGAAAAAAAAAGCTGATGCAAAATTTTCTTTTGCATTAAAATTCCATACATTGTTTATATATCCACTTGTATCATAATCAGTCTCAAACTATATGTATATTTTTATGAACTTTCATTAACTGGTTATTCTTTTAAATATCTTCTTAAAAATATTTTTTTAATTTCTTTTAAGTTTTGGTTTACAAGATTCGTATGTGTTGATTTCTGCTATACACATCTTTTGACACATCTGCACATCTAAGGCCAACGGCCGTACCGTGCTGAAAACACCGGTTCTCATTAGATCACCGAAGTCAAGCAGCATCGGGCGCGGTTAGTACTTGGTGGGTGACCACCTCGGAACACCGCGTGCTGTTGGCCATCTCGGGTGCGGTATCCCCGTGGTTTGCGCGCTAGATTTGCACGCTACCACAAATGCCGCCGTGTTCATGCGGAGTACGATCACGTTAAACATGTGGGTCCGTAAGTCCTTCCGAGAGGTTGGTGGTAGGGGAAGGAGGGTACGGTCCCTGTGGATGCCTCCCCCACTGGGTTCCGGTCTAAATTGGGTGGCACTTCCCGGCCGTCCATACAGTTACCTTACACCTTTCTGGTAGGTCGGACGGTCTGGGTCTCAACAACAACAACATCTGCACATCTTTTGACAGCTTTGTCTACCTTTATTAATGATTCTTTTCTTAAAAATCAGCTAGCTCGTGCATGATTATTATACATTTTACTTAGTAAGTTCATTCTAGAGTTAATGATAGCGTGTGTTTATCTTTTAATTGTATGCAATTTGTTATATATTGTTACGAGCATGTGAAATTTCTTGACTGTGCTTCGCCTGTCTACAATGCAAAATAACCTTTTCAGGCAATCATTCCGTAAAGGTAGAGTCGCCATTGGTATCGCCAACTTGGCTATAATTGACGAGTTTTCGAATATTCTGGAACTTTCTCGAATGTTCTTGGAGATACGAATATTTTCTAGAAATTGCTATGCAGAGAGTATATAAGAGAGTCATCGCTCAGTTGGAAGTAGCTGACGTGATGCGAACTACATTGAAGCGTGTGTTTAGAAAATAGTATTTAGAGACAGTGTTTAGAAAATAGTATTGGCTATTTTGTGAATTAACTGAGCATTTAATTGCTGTTTTATTCTATCTGACAGTTGTTCAATGATCTTGTAAAGTAATTATCGAGTAATTCGCTATATACTGTTCCTGTTTACGTTTATTAGTGTTTTTAAATAAAAGTGTTAGTTATCCAAAAATTTCGACTCATACTTTTATCCCGAGAGTACACCCACGGTTCTAGAGGGTACGTCGTAACAAAATGAAATGCAACAGGTACTTTCAGCTTTCAAATTTAGCACTGTTATTATATTTTTAATTTCTCCTGTAATTTTAATTTCAATTACTAGATTCCGAATGTTTCTAAATTATCAAAATTTATACTTTCAATATAACAGCGAAATTTATTAATCCGTAAAGAAAGTCATGTGAGGAACACATTTTTTTTCACTTGCTAATTGTTAATAAAATGTGTTAAAAACATTTTTCTAGTTGATTTATTCCGCACTTGCTAAAATACAGGAAATCGTCGGCATTTAGCATCTTTTGTACTATTCCGTACTATTCAGCATTATCTTTCATATTTTTTCTGGACCTTTCAAATCGTACAAGCTAAAGGATATGCACATAACTTGTATATTTTACGACATATAAATGGTTAGACTTTAGAGAAAAATTTTATCTTATTTTCCGGTTATTAAATTTTGCAGAACATTGAAATTTTGATGTCATAATTTGATATTTCCTTCATACTTATTTGTGATTTTAAGCGTCTATGTATATCTCGTTTGATTTCTTTGTTTGATGATGTAAGTCAATATTTTTGTCTCGTCCTGTGTGTCTGTTGTGAAATCTTTGTATATTTTCTGTGTATATTTCGTGTTTATTTCAAGCTACATTGTACATTTATATATATATTCGCATATCCGTGCTAGTACAATTGGATTCTACTATAATATATTCTGTGCACTATACGCAAATAATCACGTAAAATAAATACGTAAATAATCACTACTTGAGGAGTACTTACTTATAACTAAAAATTTTTGAACATAAATTGATTATTTGGTAATTTCACTGTAATGTATAGAGAAGTTTGCGTGCTGCTGAGATCAGATTTTTACTTTCCCTGCATGCATTATAGGGAAAATATTGTGAGAGGATTGAAAATTCGAATTAGTTTTCGACAGAAGAGCACATTCTAAGCATCCCTGAAGTCGAATCGAACGTTTTTGAGGTGATGTATCTGTGTATGTATGTATGTATATATATATGTTAATGTGTGTGTGTGTTAGTGTGTGTATTAGTGTGAGTATGTGTGTGTTAGTAAAATATTTAAGAGCATTAGGTAATGTCATTGCCTTATATGTGAAAAATCATTTACTGTCCGCATCATGTGTTTTACCATGAAACAATAAAGCAACCTTTTATAATTACGTTTAAAAATAAATTAAAACAAAAACACTTTTGCTAAATTGAGTCGGTTTTCATCTTTTCAGGAACAACACTGTCTTCGAATCAAACTCCTCGGAGACTGCTACTACTGCGTAAGTGGATTACCTGAACCCAGATCCGACCATGCGCACTGTTGCGTTGAGATGGGGCTGCACATGATACACGTCATCAAGTAAGCATCGTTATGTAACACTGTGTTTTGGTTGTGTCAAAGAAAGTAATTCGATTGGTTCTGCATCACTTACTTCAAGGAAGGGATCAAAGTGGAAGTAAAAGTTAGTTATGAAATCTGTTTCAGGGAAAATTTTTCAGGAGTAAAATGTGATTATTTCCTGTTTTCTCAAGAATATTATTTTCTCCCTACATTCTTTGTATAATGTATCGTAAAAATACTGTGACGATGTCAAACAATTTTCAACGGGAGACCGCGTTTCTCAAGCATTCCTGAACTCGAATCGAACGTTTTTAAGATGATGGTTTGTCAGTGTATTTGTGTATGCTAGTTTGTATGTTTGTGAATCTGTTGGATGCGATATCTCACAAACGAATAGAGTATTTTGAATGTAATCGGATACAATTAAAAGAATCAGTGATAACTAGAACCCTCCACAGGCGAATGTTTGAAAGATAGAGACCCCCATTCAAATTTTCTAATTAATTTTTTAAAAAAATCCGAGATCTTCAATAATGATAAATAAAAATTTATTCCAGACATAATTCTTCATTAGAAAACGGATGTCACAAATTTTAGAATGCTAGCATAAACTAGCGTTTTACAAAGTTCACGAGATATTACATGATTTTCGAATGATTTTTTTTTAAATCGTTAAAAAATCAGGCACTTCAACACTCCTAAAAATAATTAATCATTTCATTGGTAATGTGTCATTAAAGGACGAGTGACAAATACTTTCGAACGCTAGCATAAATTACTCTCGATATATTGCACATTTTTCAGATAAATTTTTAGCAACAGTTGGAAAAAATTGAAAAAGTTGTAAGTGTAATCCAATGTGTGTTCTCTTTCCATATGCAATGCTATGCAAGCAGCGTTCTCGTGGATTTAGTCCATTTCATCCGCCCGAGAATCCTTTAACAGTTATTTATTTCATAGAATAATAATTAGATGTCAATTGCATTTTGATAAAATATTTACACGTAAGTATAATTAAGTCATTCTACTTGCTTGCCAAAAGCGCCCAACTGCAATTTTCGGGGTAATAATTCAATGCCAAAAGCATTGTGCCAAAAGCACTGTGCTTATACACCATTATTTCACTCTGAAGAAAGTAAGTCATTGCCTAATGTAGGGAAAGTCATATGCTGGTCACATCAGATTTTTACTTTTTTTTTATATATATACTATATAATATAGTACAGAGAAAGTATTGTTTTCACGAAAATTTTCGAATTCGAGATTTTGATGCCACTATATGTTTTAAGACCTCCTGAGCATATTTTGATAATTTTTGGAGTTAGGTCCATCTGACTGTCTACCTATGATCGATTTCTTGTGTACAGCGATAGCGGCCACAAATATCAATGGATTTTCAAACTTTTTATCCGGCTTTGCTATCAAAAAATCTAAAGAAGCTAGATAGAATTTTCGGAAATTCGAGTAAAAACTTCGAAATTTTATGTTTTATTTAACATGGTAGCATAATATAAAATTTGACATAATTATGCATAAAAGAGTTTATTTACAGCTCAATGATCTTATTTACAGCTGATGACTTAATTGCTTCAATCATTGCCGTGACAGATAACCGCGATACATTTTTTTGTTCGTGTGACGTCATTAAGGTATATTGTCAAGTATAGTATCAATCGAAAGATTTTTTTTTCAAGCCCCTTAAAGTGAAGAGTAACACGCTATAATTGTAATCATTTGGACCCACGTTACCGATTTCTCAAAAATTTTCTTGTAAAATTTGAAAAAAAAGTGGGTGGGGGGGAGGGGTCTGTATGAGAAAGTCAAATTGAGCCACACTAAAGTTACGTCTTTTTATTTTCCGTGCAATGCATGATTATGTATAGAGAAAATATTAGAAGTGATTCGAAAATTCGAACTCGAATTTTTGAAGGATTTTCATATTTGAGGCACTTCAGAACACAAATTCATCAATTCTAGTGTGACATCTATGTATAGGTCTGCGAAATGTATGTATCCACTCCAGCTCTAAAAGTATTCTACGAAATGAAATAACACTTTGTAGCCATAGAAAAAGACATTCAAATTGCAAATTTGGTAAAAATTTCACATAAAAACCCACCGCATGCGTTACTATGGTCTGCAAAACTCATATTAATGTATATAAATAAATAAAAGATAAATTTGAGTCTTTAGGAAAAGTCCCACAGAGTTTTGCTTCCCCTATCGTACATAATATATATAGAGGGAAAGTATTGGAACGTAAGGAAGATATTGGAAACATAATTTGCGGTCTAAATTATGTTTCCAATACTATAACTTGAACACGATTTAAAATAGATTTAAGATGTTCTTAAACAAGAACTCGTGATTTTATAAAATTTTTACTTTAACATTGAGAAGCTTCCTTTTACTGTGATCTGTTAATAATTGAGGTGTAATAAAATTGATAAATAGTTGATTAAAAATATCGGCAGGTTTTGGAAGCAAATAAATCGCCTTCGGAATAGAAAGATAAAGCAACCGCATCAGTATAGTCAAAAATGCATCTGTCAACAAATTGTTGCATCAAGTGATCCAGGAAGCAATTAATTGCCAGACGAGATAAAGGGAAAATAACAGTAGAAAGATTAAAAAAATATCAGTGAATAAAACTGTAATAAATAAATATAAATATATCCCATAACAAATATAAAAAATCTAATGTGGGCAACACATGACTTTCCTTATATAATGTAATGAATTTACTGCTTTTACAGTAAAAAAATAGGTTTTCCTTATAGTAGATACTAATATTCTTTCCAAGATATTGAATTTTCGACAATTAGTCGTCATTTTCATTGATATCGCGTCATTTTTTTCCATTTGACGAGATTTTCGTTAATTTGGCAACATTTCAAAAAATCGACAAGTTGGCGACATTCCGCCAAATTCGTCGCCAAAATCTCGTCAAGCGTTATGGACGAAGAAATAAGTTATTCTTACAGCAGATAAATGACTATTGGCGTTCAAATACAAAAGTATTACTTAAAGTATCTTTTTTCATGAATGGAACGAGCTAGATCGACGAGAATGATGTCACCCAAATTATCGCATGGAAATACATATGAAAAGTGAACATGTTTTTCAATAGCATATATATATTTTTTTAATTTTATATGACATTTTGATAATTTTTTTGAAAAATGTACATTATCTCGGGAACGGTTCATGTTAGCGTTCTAAAATTTATGTCAATCGTTTTCTAATGAAAAATTACATAAGAAATGTCTATTTGCGTAACTTTATTAGCGGTTTTGATTTTTTGACGATTTTTTCAAAATTTCATTCGAAAATTTAGGGGGTTCTGAACATTCTATTGCGTATAAAAACAATAGGCTTCCAGTGTTTACGGATTGTGATTTCTGTACCAAATTTTGTTTTCGAATCGGTCCATTCGTTCGTCAGTTATCGTCTCCACAGACTCACACACACACACACACACACAGACATCACTTCAAAAATGTTTGATTCGTGATCAGGGATGCTTGAAACGTGGTCTCCCGTCGAAAAGTCGAATTCGAATTTTCGACCCCGTCACAATACTTTCCTTATACATTATGTATATAAGGAAAGTAATAAGAGAACGAGAGCTGTCAAAAGTTATATGAGCATCATCATTAACTAAGTTTAAAAAAAACATGCTCAAAAATTATTGTAAATGTACTTATGAATAAGATATTGCACAATTGCATAGTATATAACACAAATGTAAAAAACAAGCTTTTTTTCCGGGGCTAAAGAGCTAACGTCATCAAAACTCTTTAACGGAGAATTTGTGCAACATGATGTAAAATATACCAGCGTATAAACGTATAAAAGACTAAGAAAATAAGAAAGAACAACCAGCTTTCGAAGACTACATGAGTTAACTTTATCAACTAGACTCAAACTATTTTAGAGCAAACTATTGTAACAATGCCTGTGAATAAATACTACACACTTTAGAAGAAAATATCGAAATTTAAAGGAAACAACCACTTTTGGAAATTACATGGTCTATTTCATCAACTAAATTAAAATAATTTCTCATCAAACAAATTTAAAATTCCAATAAATAAAACCACAGAATTGAGATAAATATGATAAAAAATGAAGGAACAAATACGTTTCGGAGGCTATATCGAATAAAAATCCATTTTATTATAGTTCGAAATATTGCAAATATTTGCAAATTTAAACGCTAACACATTATCTTTACGCCAATAAGATTACCGGAGTAATTAACCATTTATTACAAGGAAGTGCTATTGATCAAAATGATTGACGCTTTCATTAATAATTTATCATTGAAAATTTCCAAGCAGTCATTTACGAAGTGATGCATTAAAGCATCGTGTAATCTTTTAAGCAGCTTAACGCCATATTGTGAATTTGTCTTCAGTTGTTACTATGCTTAGCCGCAATTGACGACATTTTGCGATAAATAGATTGTTCCTTTGCTGCTGAATACCTTCTTAGAGTCATTTTGGATTCTGTGCATTTAAAATATTGTAAATGATTATAATTCGAATAACATGCTCCTGAACTATGTAACGATTTCGATCATTTTTGAAGACAATAGCTTTGAGTCTAGAGAATATAATAGTATAATACAGGGGTGTCTTATAGGAAATTGAAATAATAGAATTTTTTCTTCATCGATACTAATATGCACTCAATATATCAGAAATATCGTCTGCTGTTTTTAATATGTCAGATGATCATTACAGATATGCGTTTTTTCAGTCGAATAATATAGCATTTTCCCAGAGTAAAATAATTTTTGTTTTAAAGCGATATTTCGCTATTATTAGTGTGTTATTAAATAGTTCAAGTAATGCAGTTTTAATTTTAAACAGTTTATTCTGAGTTAAAATGGAAGAACTCCCTGTTCCTGTGCAACAGATCCAGTTTCTCATAAACGTTATTTCTTCTATAACACTTCAATGACCCTCTCATAAAAATGGCTAGAGAAATATTGCTCTAAAATAAAAATTATTTCTCTCTTAAAAACACCATATTCTTCGATTGATTATAAGAGGCTTATAACTATCACTTGAAGCATTAAAAACAGCAGACGATATTTTTGATATATTGTTGGGGGTATAATAGTGCCACCATGGAAGTAAAATTAAGGAGTTAAAACTACATATTAAGAAAACGCCAATGTCGTTTGAAACAATCATTCCTGTGGCGCTGAGATAGAATAAGTAGTCTTGCATTTTATGCTTTTCAATGGCGAAAGGCCTAAACTATTTATTTAAACTGCCAAATTTGTAAAAATAAATTATTAGCGGAATGCAAAGTAAAACTGAAATAATAAAGAATATTCCTACGTATTTAAAATTATTTTACCTTTCAATTCGTTTTTATCTCCTATATTCTGTACTGTATCCTAGAACTGTAAAAAATACTGGTTAATACTAGTCATAATTAGTGAATAATTCATTTAAAAATAATGAAAAATACATATACTACATACTACGCCTTTCTGCTGAGTCAACTAATAATAGCAACTATTTTACTAAGACTAGCGATATCTACATACATATAATTCTCAAAGCATTGTGGCATTTTCAAGCGTTTCATCCTTAGGAGTTTTATCTCCTTCTCTCTAACTGCATGAGTGGCTCCATAGCAGGAAAAAAGTATTCTACTATTCCAATTTCTCAGTACATTATAAGATTTTGTAAAATTTGATGTCTGTATCTTTTCAGTGACTTACAAACCTACCTAAAAACTGCTTTCTTTGTCAACGGAAAACGTCTCAACCTATGGAGGCTGCTATCTGCGATGAGAGATCTCATTGAGGAGAGAGAGCGCCATGTATGCACAGCTTTCCTGGCATATCATTTTTCCGTCGTTCTGTAATATAAATCGCGAAATGCTAAGAATTATATATCTTTTTTGCTATCTGTCTGTAAGTAGAACTTACTACTCGAGAATTTACTTTAAAAATAACGTTACTTTTTATTTTTCTATTTTGTTCATGCTTGGTAACCGACGGATCTGCAAATAGGGAATAAAAAATCTGATGTGGGCAACGCAAGACTTTCCTTATATAATGCAATGAATTTACTACTTTTACAGTAAAAAAAAAGGTTATTCTTATAGTAGATACTTATATTCTTTCCAAGATATTGAATTTTCTTCAATTAATCGTCATTTTCATTGATTTAGCGTCATTTTTATCCATTTGGCGAGATTTTTGTTAATTTGGTAACAATTAAAAATGTCGCCAAGTTGCCGACATTCCGCCAAATTCGTCGCCAAACGTTATGGAAGGAGAAATGAGTTATTCTTACAGCAGATAAATGACTATTGGCGTTCAAATACAAAACTATTACTCAAAGTATCTTTTTTCCTGAATGGAACGAGCTAGTTCCACGAGAATGATGTCACCCAATTTATCGCATGGGATTACATATAAAAAGTGAACATGTTTCTCAATAGGACATATTTTTTTTTATTTTATATGACTTTTTGATAATTTTTTTGAAAACTGTGCAATATCTCGAGAACGGTTCATGTTAGCGTTCTAAAATTTATGTCAATCGTTTTCTAATGAAAAATTACATAAGAAATGTCTATTTGCGTAACTTTATCAGCAGTTTTGATTTTTTGACGATTTTTTCAAAATTTCACTCGAAAATTTAGGGGGGTTCTGAACATTCGATTGCGTATAAAAACAATAGGCTTTCAGTGTTTACGGATTGTGATTTTTATACCAAATTTCGTTCAAATCGGTCCATTCGTTCGTCAGTTATCGTCTCCACAGACTCTCTGACACACACACACACACAGACAGACATCACTTCAAAAATGTTTGATTCGTGATCAGGGATGCTTGAAACGTGCTCTCCCGTCGAAAACTCGAATTCGAATTTTTGATCCCGTCACAATACTTTCCTTATACATTATGTATATAAGGAAAGAAAAAATTAATAGCAAAAAGTCCGAATTCTATACTCAGTTAGCCCTGGATGCTTAAACCAAGCCTGACATTTACAGCACTTATAATGAAAAGTTGATTAAAATGTAAGTATAATATTTGACTTAAATGTTTTTCTTCATAAAAGTTCTAAGACCAAATTTAATTTTTACTCAAAATATGGCATAATTGGCCCCTCTTCTACTTGTCAATCATCAAAAGATCGATTTGTAAATCTATATCGATTATGATCGACGGCTTAGGTACAACTAAAGGTAGCTAGAAAGCTTCCAGGTCAGGTAGTCTTGGCACTACTGTGCGACAAGAATAAGCACACAGCATTTATGTTTAAAAATAGAAAGCTTTGCAATTCGCATTTTTGAAACACTGTGTACAGAGTGATCGTAATGACAGGTAGTTCATGCATGATGGAGCCCCAGCACACTTCTCCACCGAGAAACTTCCTAAATGCGATATATCCCGGCCGATGGATTGTACGTGGTAAATCCGTGTCTTGGCTTACACGGTCTCCGGACCTTAATTCACAGGACTTCTGGTGACACCTGCCAACTCCCTGGAAGATCTCGTCGTGAGAATAGTTGTTACTACGGGTAAGATCAACACCACACCAGGAGTTCATCAGAGGGTGACGACAGTCTTTCATTCGCCGGTGTTATCTGTGCGACAGTCTTTCATTCGCAGGTGTCAGCTGTACGACGACGTCCTCGGACGCCACTTTGAGCGGCTACTTTGGATCTTTCTCTAATACGAATGGAAATATGAAACTCCTAAATTAGCTCTTTTTCTCATTGTTGAAGAATCAACGTGAATATGTAACTTTACTCTTTTCTGTCACTATGAGTAGAATGCGGCCCTAGGTGCCATTGCAAATATTGTTCATCTTGATGTGTACTATCAGCCTTCTTCTTTTGTTGAAAGAGTTTGCGATCACCCTGCATATTCAAATGATACTGAAAGAAAGTTTGAAAAAAAAAATACGAATGTTCAACTTGATCGAAATTTAATACTTGATATCTTATATTGATAATTTTTTATTTGACAGATACTACATAAATGCATTCTAGTGAACGCAACATACAGCTATTTATCAGAAAATTAAAATATATATGAGTTTATAGCAGGCATTGTGCACGCAAACACATTACAATTATAATGCAAAGTAAAATGCTTTCCTCCTTAAAAAAGCAGGTTTTGATTTAAAGATATTGTCATACGACTGACTCTATTATTTTGAATGAATAAATATCACAAATTGCTTTTAACTCCATATTTCGTTATGAAGATTAAATGATAATCAGTTCATTGCTGCTCTGAATACGATCCCCTTTGAACTTTAGTTCCGTATTAAAAGCTTTAAAGATTCAAATTAATGCGATGGCTTTTATTCGCGTAAAATTTAATCTGAGAAATCGTGGTATTACAGAGAACTATTTTAGGAATTTACCACCGAAATGTGAATGGAAAAATAGATAACTATGCAAATTTTGCTTCAGCTTGACGCTTACAATTTAGCTAAACAAAATCTGATGTGTCCAACATAATACGTTCTCTACAGATAATGTGACAGGGCTTCCTATGGGGAAAGGGATACCACTTGAGTAAGCAGTACCCCCCCTCCCTAGGTTGTTTTTTTGCTTTTTTGTTTTTGAGAGCGGGAAATACATGCAAATTTCACAAAGAGGAAAAATTATACATAGAGGGCGGGATAAATATTTGTAGGTGGTATTACCATTTGTATAGGGATTTTATAGGGGAAATAATATAAATTGACATACTCTTTTGAGTCGATCTTACTGGAAATCTAGAAGTTTTGTTATTACCGATTGAAATAAACATACCGAAATTTCATTTAAATTGCTTAATTATTTCGAAAAATATCGTGATTTCCAAGAAAAATTAAAATTTCTAATATTTTGAAAATGGCTTGTAATAACTTGTAAATGCTTGTAAACTTATACAATAACTCGTAATGCGTGTAAATATGACATAGCTCGTAATGCGTGTAAACTTTCAGTTACTCAAAAACGACGCAAGTGATTGTTTTGTATGTTATGCCAAACACTTTTAAACAGAAAATGAAATGACATATAAAATGAAAATGTTCTCAACATATTTTGACAGAGTTTGTATAATTGGTTTTCCTTCGATTTTCGAAAAAAGGTTCGAAGGTGTTAACCTAGTTTGAGTTCCTCAGTAATCAATAGATTTCTGACATTTATTGATTGGTAAAATCATACCAGATTTGATTTGATCAAAAGAGATACAGCGCATGTGGAAAAAAATAAAATGCTTAATATCTCGAGAATTGCTTTTAATAATTGAGCATTTTAACATATTATGTAATATGTCATTTACTTTTAAATGAAAAATTATGTATTCAATAATAATTTTCAATAATTTTTAATATAACTAACTTATTTCTGTATTTGATTTTCAACTAAGCTATTGGGTTCTACCTGCTTTGTACAGATTCACTATAAGAAATTTCTTCGATTTCGATATGCGGCTGGTTTGATCCATACTTAGCAAATAACTAGTTGAAATATACATACAAATGATTCTTCCTGCGTGTATCAGTCACGCAGCAGCTAAAATAAACGCTAATTTTATACTCACAGTTAAATGAATTGGGAAATTCTAGAACAATCAAATATTTTGAACTATCTCTTCTGAATTCGAATTTTGTGAACAATTCAAATGTAAACAGACAGCGAGTAACCTGTAGCGCTTTAAAAGTCTGTGAACGAAGCAAATGAATTTGAAAAAAATCGAATAAATTTATTGAACTTCACTGAAATTTTACTTTACCAAGCGTTATTCACGCAAAACCATTTCGGTTCCATCGGACTGGAGCCACCGCCGATTTTTTATTTATTTTTTAATTTCTCATACTATGTAATACAGTATAGGAAAGTATTGTTTTCTCAAAAATTTTTGAATTCGAGATTTTGATGCCAATATATGTTTTAAGACCTCCTGAACACGTGTCGAATATTTTTGGAGTGATGTTTGTCTGTCTGTCTCTGTGTATGTATGTAATTAGGTATGTATGCATGTATGTGGTTGATTTCTTATATACACGATAGCGGCTGCAAATATTAATGAATTTTCACGAAACTTTATATCCGGCTTTGTTATAAAAAAAAATCTAGAACTAAATAGACTTTTTTCTTTTAATTCGAGCGGGAATTTCGAAATTATATATTTTTTTAACATAGCAGTATAAGATAAAATTTGACATAATCATGCATGATTGGGTTTATGTATGGTTCAAAGGTCACGATACTTAATAGTTTCAATCATTGTTGTGAAAGATAGCCGCGATACAATTTTTTGTACGTGACGTCATTCGTTCTCCCTCGGAGGACAAGTTATTCCCCTGGGGGTGCATTGTCAAGTATGGCATCAATCGAAATATTTTTCAAGTCCTTTAAAGTGAAGGGTAACACGACATAATCGTAATCATTTAGACCCACAATATTGATTTTTCAAAAATTTTCTTGTAAAATTTGAAAAAAAAAATAATTAAATAATTAAGCTACTGAAAATGGATACTGGTATGAGAAAGCTGAGTTGAGACATGCTTCAATTAATTTTTGTTTATTTCTTCTAAACTGTGTATATTTAACCAAAAAATCCTTGCTCTTATTGTTGTTTCCGTATTATATTTACTCAGGCTAGTAAGGGAAAAGACCAAAGTGGACCTTAACATGAGGATAGGCATACATTCAGGTAGCGTCTTATGTGGAGTCCTCGGCTTATACAAGTGGCAGTTTGATGTATGGTCCAATGACGTCAATCTTGCCAACCACATGGAATCTGGAGGAATCGCAGGGTAAAACCTTTATCTTTCTATTTATAGGCCGATGCCGTCATGTCTTTGTAAGAGGGTTCTCTAAGAATTTCCACTTTCTCTTTTTTCATTTCCGGTTCAAAATACCAAACAATTTAAATAGAAACGTGTAAATTTATTAGATGCACAATCATAAATTTTATACTCTCGAAAAATTTCATGAATATAGTAGATGCTGTAAGATTTCCATAAAGTGTACTAAAGCAGAAAAATACACATTTTGCGAAAACGTTCTTTAAACGGCCTTTAGCGTGAATGTGGCGCTTGTTAAAGTTTTTAAGCATAGCATATTTACTTTAATACCATTAAAGGTACATGCATTATATACTTTTACAATCAGCATAATTTAGTTTATTGCGTTACTGAACAGAAATTCGAATTTGAATGTTTAACACGTTTTAGACACGTTAAAACAACTTTATATTCTATAAACTGTTAAATGAAAAGTAACTTACAAAACCGAATGCGGTGTTACAGTGACAGATGTCTTGTAGACAATGTGGATATAATTAAGAGTCAATGAAGAGTTATGACCTCTCCCCACCATCACAAATTACGCCACTGAAGGAGAGTTTCATGAACGACAAATGATGACTTATAGTATGAAAATTGAGGAAAAAACTTAAAGAGAGTAACAAACAAAAAATATATGGTATATGAAAAGTTATCAAAGTGTATATTCGGATTGAGGAAATAGTATTGGAATTCTGTGGTTATTAAATCAGTAGCGGCTCGAGACTTTACGAATGGGCGAAGCAGATTTAGTAGCTGGATACCCCTTCCTCCTCGACAACGAACATCATCAAAACACATTGCGCTACTGGCACAAGTGTTGTCAAATATTATCTAAATATAGCCAAACGAGTATGAAAAATTCACCAAATAATAATAATAGCCCACCCAACCGATAACTTTAAATGAAGCAGCGCTTCACTTACTTCACCTGACGAGCGCCACTGAATTAAATGCAGTTTTAGATATTTTTTCACTAAGTAATACAAGGTAGGATCAAAAAGTTCGAAGACTGTGCTGATATCTGCGAGATGAGAAAAGAACTGTTTCTGTCGGCGATTTCGCCAAACGTTGGCAGAATTTGATATTCGCACGTTGTTCTTCAAACGCCATTTCCGTTTTCGACGAACGCGAACGATTACAGTTCACTGACACGCATTGTCTGGAAAAGCTTCTTCCTTCTCACATCTCGCATCACATGTGCCTCTACGTCACGGTAAAATAGTTCCCCTCTCCTCCAATCAGGGTTGGAGATATCAGCACAGTCTCCGAACTTTTTGATCCTACCTTGCATATGTTTTAAATATATTAAATGAAATATCCTGTGTTTTATCTATGGTCTAGAAAGGTCCATATTTCTAAGGCGACTCTCGATTACCTGGGGGATGCTTACGAAGTGGACCCGGGACATGGTGAGACCAGGGACTCTTATCTAAGGGCGCATGGTATCGAAACATTCCTTATCAGAAGGAGCCAGCCCACCGTATCACCATCTAAGGTAATTTTTTTTCTACAAGAAAGTTTAATTTCTGCATAAAAGGATTACTGTTACTGTCGCTGTATGCATATTGTAATGTATATAAAGTATTGTGTCAGGTTGATCAGATCTAATTCGAGTCAGTTTTTGGCGCTCAAAAGTATCGAATTTTCATTTCGCAGTCGTTCTTACTTTTACTGTAAGAGGAGGGTGCGGTTTCTCTTTTTAAAATCTATTAATTTTTATTTATCTTAATGCAATTTTACGTTGTATTTTCAACTCTGCAGTGAACCCACTTGACCGACACATGCTAAACTTCTACCCATTCTTGTTGCTTTGCGCATGTTTTCGCCCGCGCTGCGGATGCAGAACTTGCTAAAAAAATCTGATTTCTATAAAAACTGGTTTCTATATTTAGTGACCGCTAGCTGCGGGCATCGCAGCTAGTATATTCTTATTTTATAATATCTCGTTTCACCACAGTCAGTAATAATAAAATTAAATAACTTCGTTAAAAGCAGCATACAACACAAACTAATCGTATCGACTGATTTCGAAGGCAAAAAATAGCTTTCTTTCTCAGGACACACAAGAAGCGCAACCATCACTCGTGAGAGATAAATTAGCCGATCTTGCTCTCAGGAGTGAATATTGCGCCTATCATTACATCTATGTACTTTGATGAGTTACGTGTCAAAGAAAGATCAGGAGAACATGACAAACCATTCGAATAAAGATGATACTCCTATACGGCAAATTCAAACGAAAGGCTATGAAACCTGAAAGGTTGGTGCAACAGGAAATTATTTCCTGCATACAAATATGCAATGTGGCAGATGGTGGACATATTATACATACTTTACGTTAGACTGTATTTTGTGTAAATAGCGCTTTTGTATTCGATGAAATAACGTTTTCTACTAATTTCGTGATGCTCTACAACTTTCTAATAGAGAGTTTTCTGTATCTCTCATAGTTTTTTAGATAGAAGCGTTAACTTCCGAATTTTGCCGCTAGGGGCACTGTCATTAATCACATCTGGTAGCACATGGTCACTGTACTATACTCACTTTCATAGCTCTAACTACCACCGTTCAAATTTTATTTAACTTGTTTACTACTTTAATGAGCACCCTGTGTATTCGCATTAATTCCTAAGTGTCCATTTGTCTGTCTGTCACACCTTTTTTGACATTTCCCCGGATAGATAGAGATTTACAATTTGGTGAACGGGTTAATCATTCAATTTACCATTGCAAGAAATCGATTTTATTAATTGCACATTAGAGGGGGTGCTCCACACCATAACGTTCGAAATGTGAAATAATAGAAAAACGGTTTTGTGCTATGAGATATAAACTAGAAATTCGTACACGGTTACATCGTTTGATTTGAAAAAAAAAGTGTACAATTTCACTTTTCAAATATTTGTTACTTTTGAGGGACCACAAACCAAATTGTTTGATTTGTCAAATAAATGAGAAATTATTTCTTTTAAATGAGTTAAGAGACTCGAAATTTGGCGCATAGTTGAACATTTTGGTAAAATCCAGTAGGAAAGATCGAATTATTCTAAAATTTTAATTCGAGGGGGGGGTGTGGATGCTACAAACCAAAACGTTCGAAATATTTATAAAAATACTTATCAGTGAGATAGAAACTTAAATTTTTTTTTATATCAATATAGGTCATGATAGCAAAAGAAGAATCTGTGTTGCAATATTTGATGTTTTAAGGATGGTGCACATCGAAATGTTCCATTGGGTAAATAATAATTCAGAAATAGCCACTCTTCAGTGAAATAAAGACTCAAAATTTGGTATACAGATTAACAGTTCGATAAGACACGTTGGAAAAAATCGAGTTATTCGTACTGTTCAGTGTTTACTTGTGGCTGTTGATTTTCAACGGATATTTGGCTAGTTAAAAACTGTATCTTTTACTTTATAAAACAGTAAAAGGTTTGTGTTCTCATAAATTGATTTCGAAGTTTAGAAATAACAATTCTACACATGTTTTCATATTTCAAAAAATATATTTATTTTTCATGAATTCGGTGACGACCATTTAGTAATTATGCGTAAAGTCGCCAAATGTGCATGGGAAATAAATTCACGCCAGAGCTATTTTTTGTATGAAATGATAAAAATAAAGCAACCAAGCAATAGTTACTTTATTGAAATTAAACAAAGTGTTTAATCTCTTTGTTCACAGTTTTAACAAAGTCAGTTTAAATTAATGCTGCAAGGATAAATCCATTAAAATGCCACCATTTATTAAGATTCTTACAGCTTAATCATCCTTATTTGCATAATCTAGTTTCCACTCCCTGCAGTTGCCACTTACTTCCCCAGGAGGCTTGATTTAAATATGAAATATACCTCATGCATTATGCTGTCGTTATATTCTGGAACAGATGCAGGTATTTGGAATAAAGCAACAATGTAGAATTTGGGTTTAATTATAGATACAAATAGGTGAAAATAAAAAGAATTCGGCACCTCACGCTATAACAACAATAAAAATAACGATCTTTATACATAACTGTTGCAGAGTCCGCTTCAACGATATGGGTTTGCGATTTCGTCCCAGTAGCTCAACGGTACAGCGTCGACTCGCCAGTACGGAGATCCATGGTTCAATTCTCGGTTGAAGCAACAAGATTCTTTACAATGGAGCCCAAACAAATCAACCCTGTATGTTATTACAAAGATATCAGAGGTCTGGAAGTAACCCTAATATGACTAGCACGGATTCACTGGATTCTGGAGTATTGAGCGCCGATTTCAAAGGACAATGACCACGCAGGCAACTAACCTGGAAAATAAAAATAACATTAGGAGGCTAACCTGGGGTAAAATAGGAAAATATAACCAGTCAATTGCATGATAATCTAACATTAGAGGGTGGAGTCCACTTTGTTGATAAGAGCTTGCAAATTCGTCCCAGTAACTCAACGGCAGAGCATCATCTGGACAGTTAGAAGATCTATGATTTGACTGGAGCAGCAAGATTCTTTACATAGTGCGAAAAAAACCACAGAAAAAAGCGCTATATGTAGACTTGGCCTATCCGCAATCCTCAAGTAAAGTGGTAAGAATCTAGTAAAAGATCAACAGCCAATACTAGTTAGAAATGCAATACATGTAAACTAACGACAAGCTGGTAGACATTCAAGTAGCAAAGCACAGTAAATAAACAAATGGTCAATTTCCCAAGAAAAATAATTTTAAACACGTCTTGAAACTATTTTCAATGTTTATTTATTGTAAAAAAGATGGAAGAAAATTCCACAACCTTGATCCTACATAATTGATGTTTAAATATAAACTATTAGTACAATATAAAAGGGGGTGGGGATAAAAATCGATTTCAATTTCGAGTACAATAATTGTGTTCGTGAAAATTTACAAAAATGATACTGCTGAGTTGATTACCGTAAATGTGCTGAAACATAAATAAAGCCAGACGATATTAAAAAAATATTTGTAAGATTTTAGAGGGGGAACACATTTCATAGTTATTGAACGTTATAATCAAAGGAATCTTTAATAATAGAAATAAACGTATACTAAGTACAGATCATAACTTTACCCAAAAGCAATACGTTGTGATTACATTGTGATCAACATATTGATTCCAAGCAATACATAGATCACAACATAAAATGATGCTCTAATATTTAAATTACCCACAATTTTCCGTTGTGATCCATTTATTTATCGCATTCTCAGTTAACTCTTTCTCAGTTAACTCTGTAGAAAACAATTTTGCAATATATTCTCTGGATTTTGGCGTGTATTAACGATATACAAGAATGAACTTGGTAACCTTAAGCTTTATTACAAGAAGCAACAAAAATTTTATAAAGCAATATTCATGTGGTGATAATGGTGCATACACTTAATTTTTGACGCAGCTATTAAGCATCTTTATTCTTTTTGCATACTTATTTCGTACAGTCATGAGAATTTTCTGTAAAACCGGAAGTGTCATCTCCAGAACCGGAAATTTAAATTCTTAGAAACCCCAACATTTTAATAAATTCAATGCTGAATCCATATCAGTCATCATCTAAGCTATTTATTGACAACTCTGAAAAATAGATGGCTCAAGGACGTTTCAAGAAAAGGTTTTGTACCGAAAGTAGAAAAAGAGTCAAAAGTGGAGCAAAAAAGTTGATTTGGGATTCGCTTGAGGTGTTTAGGAAAATCTATCACACCGATAACTATAGAGATAATATAGATGAGAATGGCAAAATTATTTATGGCTGCCAGAGAATAGTTAAGTGAATCCAGATTCATATTGTGAGTAATATATTTCATTCAAAAATTACCGAAAAAATATATAAATGTAAAGAACTCATATCTCGGCGAAGAATTGTCACATGATGCTTATTATTAAGCTACTCAGATGAATAATTTGAACCCCTTACAATCTTCTTCAGACCGAATTGCAACTAAACATATGCACGTCTTTATTCCTCAATATATTTTATGCATGCTCGCATCTTGCTCTACATTACTCATTAAAAATGAAATAGCTGCTAAATTGAAATAGCTGTCATAAATTAATAGATTCTAGGAAATTCTCAATTTTAATTTGATCTAGATCTCAGTTACCTGCTGCATTTATTCTGCATGACGTTGTGATGGCTAAACAATGTAACTTTAGATATATCATTCTGAATAAAAAAAGTTTTTTCAAATTCACCAAAAACCACTGAAAATTATGCAAATATTTTTTCATACTTTGATAAAAAAAATACAGGTCTAAGTAATAATGTCTTTTGTGCCTCTGCTTTTGATTACATTTTATATATAATCTATGGAAATGTACCCCCTTACGGCGTTTTGCCATATCAACTGTAATGACTACCAACAAAAAATAACGTATTTTCTCCTTGCGGCGTTTAGCCATACCAACTGTAATAACATTTGCCAATAAAAAGCAAAGTATTTTTTACTTACTTCGTTTTGCCGTATCAACTGTGGTGACATTTGCCAACAAAAATTAACGTATTATTTACTTACGTCGTTTTACCATACCAACTGTGGTGGCATTTGCAAACAAAAAGTAACTTTTTTTTTCACTTACGCCGTTTTGCCATATCGACTGTTCGAAATATGTTCGAAATATGAAGAATTGTGTAAGGCAAAGTGGCGTATGTTTATGTACAGTTTTTTGTGTAACAATAAACTGTATTTTTGAGCGTACATCATACTTGAATTATCCTATATTCTGCATTAGATAGGCCATCAATAAAAATAGCATAGCATTAACTTATTTAAAAAAATCCTAATCAGCCTTGTAAAGACAAAATGGCGTATCTTCAGATGAGTTACGTCCTTCTGCCATCATAAAACCATACAAGTCTAAGTTGCTGGGGCGTCATTGGGAAAAAAAATTCTTGGCTGCTCCCAATCTCCGGCTGACATTGGCACTAGACGAATAAATCCGGCAATCTACTGCTGGTTAAATATCGCTCTCTTTGTTGAGTTACTGAGACGATTATCTTTGCTTCTACATCTGAAGTGGTCCCTACATATGTTTATCGTTATCCGAATCACCATTTATTATTATATATATAAATTTAGAGGGAAATGTAAGTTTTTCATAAACTTGTAACCTGTATATCTAATCAAAACCTGTATATCTAATTAAAGTGTATATCTAATCAAAACACATTTTTGTTTTTCAGTTTTGCCAATCTTTTCGGGGGTTGAAGAAAGCTATGTGTCGTCAGGATAGTCGCGGTGAGGATGATGTCGACTGGAATCCAGAAATTCCATTTGAAAATGTGAGAGAATTTGTTTATTTACTTTTCTTTATATTTGGATGCATTCAGGTTTTCAAACTGTGTGCTACATTTTTGTGCAACTCTATGCAATAAAAATTTACAATGCAAATAATTTTAAATATCAACCTAAATTATTATAGACGAGCGAAACCAAGTCTCTTCTCCACTCCTAACGAAGCAAAAGCAACATTCGCCTGAAGTTTGTGGATAATAACTCGAAAATTACTTTAGGTATTAAACATTCTTTTAGAACTGGAAAATTACTTTAGGTAGTTTAATTACTTAATTATACTCTAAAATTACTTTAGGTAGTTTAATTATTTAATTATACTCTAAAAGTACTTTAGGTAGTTTAATTACTTAATTATACTCGAAAATTACTTTAGGTACTTTAATTAAACGTACTCGAAAATATTACTTTAGGTAGTATAATTACTTAATTATACTTGAAAATTACATTAGGTAGGAAGTTTAGATTCGGCATGCATGTGTAAAACTGCAAGCAGATTTGCAGAATCACAATTTCAATTATTAAAGCGAACTGTCATTGAGCAAAACGCCCATTTTTAAACTGTGCATGCTCACTACACTTTGTACAAATAACAAATAAACAACAATTTTAAACAGCTAATCAGAGCGTGTGCACTTGCATGCATTGCCATTTAAATGTGCTCCTGTATACTAAACGCATTTTTGCGATTTAAATGTGTTGCTTTGATTCATTGTTTACCTGTATTCTAATTTGTTTAATTTGCTATTCAAATTTTAAAAACTTATATGCTCTTTTGTATTAGAATTCTCAAATATTGAAATTATTTTTTTATATTTCTAATTCCATAATTATTTATCAAATTAAGGTTTGATTTTCAGTTTTTCAAAAGCTTGCATATTTCACATGCACTAGTCCATTCAAAACCCGGCTTTTTACTAGTATAATATAAATTATTTTTTCAATCATTCATACATTTAATTACTATTTTTAAGCAATGCAAAAGAGTTTTACATCTTAAAGCATGAAAGGAAATTCCTTTCAAGTACCATATAGTTCCTTATTATTTTGGAAACAGAGCAATAATAAAGCATACTTTTATCTAGATAAGTATTTCCCAATTTTTACTTTCCGTGCTATACATGATAATATATAGGGAAAGTATTGGAATCATGCCGAAAATCGCAATTCGAGTTTTCGACGGATCTACACGTTTTGAGACCTCTAGAATACGAAAATAACTATTTTAGCGTGATCTGTGTGTGTGTGTGTGTGTCTCTGTCTGTCTGTGCATGTACCCACTGTAACTCAAAAACTAATAGACCAATTTTCGTAAAATTTGGTAGGTAAGTCACTTGTGTGTGACCCTGGTGCTGATTAGTTTTTGGTACGATTCGGGATCAAACAACCAGCCTATATTTGCGAAATGACCCTCAGAAATTTACTCTAGTCACTCTAGTTGAAAAACTAATATGTCAAATTTTACGGAATTTGGTAGATGTCACGTGTCGGTTACCCTAGTGTTGATTAGATTTTGGTACGATTCGGAAAAAATAACCTGCATTTTTTTGCGAAATGACCCGCAAAAATCGTCAAAATCTAACAGAAAACACTACGTATGCTCAAATATATCAATTAAGTGCTTGTTTTATACGTAACTTTTAACGATGAAAAGATTAAGACCAACCCCATTACACTGGGTCTAGCCGTTCTTGACATATTTTAATTTTTTCGCATTTTCCCTATGCCACCATTGAAACAAAGTCCAGTTACCAACTGAGAACGAAAATTGAATTAAATGTGCAAATTCAGTGTCATTTTAAATAATTATGGACGTTATTTTGTGCAATTAAACTCAATATAATGAATTATTGAAGAAATAAAGAGAACGTGAATATAAGTCTGCAGGGAAAGTCATGTGCTGCCAACATTAGAATAGTACACCAATTTTTAGACATTAGTAGACCAATTTTTAGAAATTCATTTTATCCGCGTGTCCCGCACATGCAGGGTGCAAAATAAAGTTCCTAACCATGCAAATAATACTTCAACGAATATTGCTAAACACAGAAAATTAAGTGAAAATATATTTGCGACATTAACTTTAATTAAGTTTAGAACTTTCAAACTTAGTGGAGAGACTGACAGGGTGAGAAACCGTGGCGACAGCTAGTCGGGAGAGATGATATTACGGAATCTCACATACACAAAATTTTTATTACAAAGTTTACGACAGGCAATGGTGGATGAATCTCCGTACTTTTCACCCAGCTAGAACTCCAGCGAATAAGGCGGAATTTACAAAAAGACCAATCTAAAAACAATGCTTCAAGCTGTCCAATAAGGACCCAGATATTCTGACCAATCTGCAGCGAGAGGTCAGAGGTTCATCTCACCCCCACAGAGGCCAGAACCTTTTATAAAAAAAACCACTTTCTGAATGTGTGAGGTCTACATAACTTTTTGTTATTATTTAAATGAAATTAACAGAGGTTATTCGGTTCCTACTTATGCAAACCATATTTTTTATTACTGAAGAACGTGAAATCAAAAAATCGCCCTCGTCTGACTGATGAACATTTAGAGAGAAACTTATGGAACGCTGTGCCCAACATTGAACCAGATATTGACATACTTTCAATAAAGAAAAAATCTGATGTGGGCAACACATGACTTTCCTTATATAATGCAATGAATTTACTACTTTTACAGTTAAAAAAACTGTTATTTTTATAGTAGATACTCATATTCTTTCCAAGATATTGAATTTTCTTCAATTAGTCGTCATTTTCATTGATTTAGCGTCATTTTTATGAATTTGGCGAGATTTTTGTTAATTTGGCGACAATTAAAAATGTCGCCAAGTTGGCGACATTTCGCCAAATTCGTCACCAAAATCTCGCCAAGCGTTATGGAGAAATAAGTTATTTTTACAGCAGATAAATGACTATTGGCGTTCAAATAAAAAAGTATTACTCAAAGTATCTTTTTTCATGAATGGAACGAGCTAGACCCACGAGAATGATGTCACCCAATTTATCGCATGGTATTACATATGAAAAGTGAACATGTTTCTCAATAGGAAATTTTTTTTTATATTTTATATAACTTTTAGATAATTTTTTTGAAAAATGTACATTATCTCGGGAACGGTTCATGTTAGCATTCTAAAATTTATGTCAATCGTTTTCTAATGAAAAATTACATAAGAAATGTCTATTTGTGTAACTTTATTAGCGGATTTGATTTTTTGACGATTTTTTCAAAATTTCACTCGAAAATTTAGGAGGGTTCTGAACATTCGATTGCGTATAAAAGCAATAGGCTTCCAGTGTTTACGGATTGTAATTTTTGTACCGAATTTCATTCGAATCGGTTCATTCGTTCGTCAGTTATCGTCTCCACAGACTCACTGACACACACACACACACACACACACAGACAGACAGACACACACACAGATAGACATCACTTCAAAAATGTTTGATTCGTGATCAAGGATGCTTGAAACGTGCTCTCCCGTCGAAAACTCGAATTCGAATTTTCGACCCCGTCACAATACTTTCCTTATACATTATGTATATAAGGAAAGTAACAATGTCAAGATTCTCCCTAAATCTGCACATGTTTAAGCAAGTGAGTGAGTAAGTTTTGTTTAATTAATTTCTGCGCAATTTTGTAGTAATTTTCTTTAATATTTTAATGTAGATATTGATTTTGAAATGTAGTTCTTGTTTTGGTATGGGAGATCAAGTCCTTGCTGCATTCCGTTAAAGCAAAGCTGACTAACTGGTGTCCAAAGGTTGTGCATCCCTTATCTAGACGATTTATGTCAAACGAAGTTTACCGTACAGTTTAAAAGAAGCTACAGTCACATGATCCGCGAAGAACTCAAATCTAGATAAGATGTCCTTAGATCCTCTTTTGAGGTTTCGATTCAGTAATTGATTTAATGAAAAATATTAAATTATTTGCAGGCATTTAAGACACAAAAGAATAAAATGAAGATGCTTTTAAAGTTTATTCAGCCGGAGTTTCAATCAAAACCTTAACTTTTTTTAAAGTACAAATTCTTCAATTTCTTCGAATTTACGATAGCATCGTCTTATCTATATTTATTTCAATGTTCGTTCGCACATGGAAGACTTTGATTCTACCTGAAACCTGCCAAGAGTTTCTGAGAATTTCCGAATTGAACACCCTTTCTGGAAAATAATGTGGGTTTCCTGTTTGTGAGAAGTTTGTTATGTTAGCGAAGTTTATTGATAAAGTTTCGTCAAAGTTTTACGCCGACTCAAAGCCATAAAATGATTATATATATTTTTAAACTGTCTTTCTCAAATAGAAATATCATATAAATGGCAAGGGTTTCAGTTAGTTTACAAGTGTTAAGTTGAAGTCGAGAATCGAAATTTCAGTTCTCGGTAGATTTACACGTTCTGAGCGTTCTTGAATGCGAATAATATATATATATATTTATCAATGGCCAGGCACTTGATTTTTCATCATTTACCTATACACCGGCCAGAAACGAGAACCATTTAGCCGTCATATGACGTTGCCCCGGCGCACCAGTGGGAGCGGAACACATTGCGCTCAACAACACAACATCCATGCCTGAAGGTGGAACTCGAACCCACAACCCGGCAGCCGAACGATCGCTAGGAAACGCTTGCCTTTGACAGTTCGACCACCGCGTCGGTCGAATAAAATATTTACTCAACGTCTTCGCAATGAATGTGTCCAATCTAACTCAAAACATAAACAAAATTTTGCGCATATGATTTTTCTTACAGATTCAAATTAATATTCTTCTACATACATTAATTTGCCTTTTATTGCACAAAACAATGCATGAAATATATTCGTATTTCAAAAAAATCTGATGTGGGCAACACATGACTTTCCTTATATAATGCAATGAATTTACTAATTTTACAGTTAAAAAAATGTTATTCTTATAGTAGATACTTATATTCTTTCCAAGATATTGAATTTTCTTCAATTAGTCGTCATTTTCATTGATTTAGCGTCATTTTTATCAATTTGGCGAGATTTTTGCTAATTTGGCAACAATTAAAAATGCCGCCAAGTTGGCGACATTTCGCCAAATTCGTCGCCAAAATATCGCCAAGCGTTATGGACGGAGAAATAAGTTATTCTTACAGCAGATGAATGACTATTGGCGTTCAAATACAAAAGTATTACTCAAAGTATCTTTTTTCATGAATGGAACGAACTAGATCCACGAAAATGATGTCACCAAATTTATCGCATGGTATTGCATATGAAAAGTGAGCATGTTTCTCAATAGAAAATATTTTTATTTTATTTTATATGATTTTTTGATAATTTTTTTTTTTTTGAAAAATGTGCAATATCTCGAGAACGGTTCATGTTAGCGCTCTAAAATTTATGTCAACCGTTTTCTAATGAAAAATTACATAAGAAATGTCTATCTGTGTAACTTTATTAGAGGTTTTGATTTTTTGACGATTTTTTTCAAAATTTCACTCGAAATTTTAGGGGGGTTCTGAACATTCGATTGCGCATAAAAACAATAGGCTTCCAGTGTTTACGGATTGTAATTTTTGTACCAAATTTCGTTTGAATCGGTCCATTCGTTCGTCAGTTATCGTCTCCACAGACTCACTGACACACACCCATACACACACACATAGACATTACCACAAAAATGTTCGATTCGTGATCGGGGACGCTTGAAACGTGCTGCTCTCCCGTCGAAAACTCGAATTCGAATTTTCGACCCCGTCACAATACTTTCCTTATACATTATTGTATATAAGGAAAGTGAAAATGAAGTAAATAATTACATGCATAGCATTCTTTCACACAATAAAAGAAGATGTTTGTGTATCTGTGCATCTGCCGGTAGCGTAAAATCAAATCTTCAGACAGCGACGAAATTCCATATAGAAGCACTTCAGGTCCCCGGGACGACACCGCGCCGCGAGATTTTTATTTGAAATAGTTTAGCGGTTTTTAAACATTCAAAGCCGCAAATCGGCCATTTTGCAAATCTCTTCATTTATTGCAGCTGCAAACGAATCTTCTGTGTGCGTTCCAGTTCCATACAGCATTCGCCACAGTAATTAGGGCTTAAAATACTAAATTCTAACTTTGCGAATTTAAAATGTTTCATTCTAATATCCTCAATTTAGTATTATATTATTATTATGAGTATTGTGCTAAAATTTACACAAATCGGATGAAAACGCGTTGAGAAAGCATTGAATTTTTTGAATTTTACTTTCCGGCTAAAAAACTTTTCATTTTTTTTTCTTCTTTTTACTTTCCTTATATACATAATGTATACGGAAAGTATTGTGGCGGGGTCGAAAATTCGAATTCGAGTTTTCGACGGGAGAGCAAGTTTCAAGTATCCCTGATCACGAATCAAACATTTTTGAGGTGATGTCTGTGTGTGTGTGTGTGTGTCAGTGAGTCTGTGGAGACAATATCTCACGAACGAATGGAGCGATTCGAATGACGCAATGACAATATATTTAAGTTTAAATGCTCATCTAAATTTGATTATTTC
This sequence comes from Amaurobius ferox, assembly GCA_951213105.1. Taxonomy (NCBI): domain Eukaryota; kingdom Metazoa; phylum Arthropoda; class Arachnida; order Araneae; family Amaurobiidae; genus Amaurobius; species Amaurobius ferox. The sequence continues at coordinate 39,548,975 of OX578136.1, read as the reverse complement.
TACAACTAAGCCTATTTTTCACCTATGTAAAATGTAAACAGCAAAATATGTAGAATGAGTTGTATTAGAATTCCTGTATTTTTTAACACAAAATAACTTAGTCCATGGAGTCTGCATGGCTGATATGAATGAAATATTAATTGATTTCATAAAGAGAAGGACGATTTTTTTCGATGAAGTTTCAAGCATAGAGTTTAATTTTTTGTAGCTCCATGGTCTTAAACAAAATGTTTAAATAAAATAAATTATTATAGTATTGTGATGAATGCAATGAATGGGAGAAAGTTATGAATGAAATATTGTTTTTATAGAGAGATCCAGACGTGTTATTTTTTCTATGACGTCATTTGAATTAATTTCAGTTGTTTTCGATGAAGTTTTCAAATATAATAAATTATCGTGGTATTATGATAATTCTAAAACTATTACCGAGGAATGTATAACATTTTAGAGACGTTTAAACCAGGCAATTTATATTTCAATGCCGTCATTTGAATGAAGTTCATTTTTTTTCGATGAAGGTTTAAGTTTTCAAATATAATAAATTAATGCAGTATTGTGATATGTTTCAAAATATTGCCGAGGAATGTATTGCATTTTAGACTTGTTTAAATAAAATTGCATTGAAGTTGGAAAGTGTTTCATAATCAATGCTTTGAGCATGATTGATATTTCTTGTTTTTACTGTAAAAGTAGTAAATTCATCGCATTATATAAGGAAAGTCATGTGTCGCCCACATCAGATTTTTTCATTTTGAATTAATCTTAGCTTTTCTCGATGCGAGGTGTTCTGAAAACAACATCAAATAGTTAAATAATTGTGATAATTAGTTTGATAATTGTGAATCTTAGCTTCTAATAATGCTAAAGCTTAGTTATAAACACAATACTTTTTAGCTTGAGCAAACGAGGCCGTGTACTCGGATTGCATGTGCCCCGGATACTTATTTAAGACGTATTAGGCCGGAGGGCAGCAAGTTAATTCATTTTATTTACATTTTTTCTAGCTTGCGTTTTATAAAACCGTTGTTTGGTTTCCAAGAGTTCTCTGAATGTTCAGGTGCAATTTTAAGGTTTGAATCTTAAATTCCGGCCAACTTCAAGTACATTTGGCTAGTACATAATAAAAGATGACTGTGTGTATCATCTCTAACAGAAAATGGAAGCTTCGGACAACCGCGAAATTCAGTACAGGGGTAAATGAACTTCCGAGGCGATAGACCTCGTCGAGTAATTCGAATTATTTTAAAAGTTATGAACTCAAATCAAAATTTGGCCGAATTTTCGCCATTTTTAAATTTCATTTATCAAGCAAACAATTCCGTTCGAATGTGAGCAATTTCTTTCGCTGGTATTCTGTAAACGATGCCTCAGACTTTTAATCTAGGCATTTGAGTGCTACAAAATTCGCGATTTTCTAATTTCGTGGATTTTAAAGATAAATTTTTGAAATATAGAATTATTTCAATATGATAATTGTGCTCTGAAATTTTTAATTAAATCGGATGCAAAGTTTTGAAAATAACCTATAAAAATGTATTTTTACTTCTCTGAATAAAAGTAGAGTGCTATTAGGAATTTTTGATCAGATAATGAGGAACTTTGCGGCCTATTTTTTAGATTTCTGTTCTAGAATGTTTATTAAAACTATATTTTCAATGCATGTGCTAGCTTTTCTCTATAAAATTGTAGTTTCAATTTAGGTGTATTTAGGCGGTTTCATGGAGCTTGATTTCGCACTTTGGAAGCAAGCCCCTGCCGAAGAAGGAACCTGCTTAAAGCAGAATCAAAATTTAATGTCGTATCAGGGCCGCTGAGCGGGTATACCTGCATTGCATAAGTAGACTAAACGACTTATAAGCTCGCTAAGAAGGTGCTTATTAATAAATGCTACGTAGCGATCAAAACGCCTGCGCAGGCTGTTCAAAAGAGCTTAAAAATGGCAAAAGAGCGGACGCGGAGCACAACAACGCCTTTTGAAAAATTGAATGAATTATTTCACTCAATATCTGTTTTAAATCCTGGGCAACGCCAGGTACATTTTCCTATAATTAAAGCATTTCTTGAGTTGATAATATCAAAAATGCTATACAATATATATATATATAGCTCAACATGCTGCTAATATAATAAAACAATAATAAAAACTTCGTTAAAAGCATACAACACAAAATTAATACTGTCTACCGGTTTTAAAGGCAAGAAACAGCCTTCGTCAGGACAAGAAGCACAACCTTCACTCGGCAGGTTGCCGATTCTGCTATGACGAGTAAAATTTGCGCTCCTTGTTCGCCCTGGCGTTGTTTCCGGTTGTTTCCGTCCAGTTGTTTCCGTCCGGTTGTTTCTCTGCATACGAAACCGATAGACACTATCAATTTTATTCTGTACTAGCAAAGAACAGGGCTTTGAATGGACTCGCACGAATAAAGTGTGGGAGCGGTGAAATATTTCAAAAGAAAACTTAATTTTACAGATAATTATGCAATTAGAAATGTAAAAAAATAATTTCAATATTTGAGAATCCTAACACAAAAGAACCTGTAAGTTTTTAGAATTTGAATATTAAATTAAACAAGTAAGAAAAAGGATAATCGTGGAATCAAATTAACACATTTCAAACGTAAAAACGTATTTCCATAGATTTGCGTTTTATTATTCCATGTATCATGGAGGTGAAGGGTTACACTGTAACTCCATGGTATATATTTTGTTTTATCGCGTTCTATTAGCAACCGTGTAAAAATAGGATAGTGAAGCTCAATAATGACCAATTTTTAACACTTTAGAGCAAAGTTGAAAAGAGTTTATGACTTTGGTCATTCTGTCTGTCTGTCTGTCCGTTAGCACGAAAACTGCCGTAAAAATGACTTAATCAAAATGAAATTTTAGTATGTTGTTCAGACGGTCTGTAGGACCTATGGGAATATAAATGAATAATATCACCCAATTAGTTTTGGATTGAACCCGGGTTGAAAAAATGAAATACATTGAACCCTAAGGGACCCAATTCTTCAAACATTTTTTCAGCAGATTTAAAATTCACAAATTGCTTCCAAAATTGTAGGTATTATTCAAATTATTCCATAAAATATATATAAAAAAATTCAGCAAAATATATTCAGTAGATTTTTAAATAAAAATTAAAAAAATAATTACATCTCTTATATGAGGCGATCACGTGGCCATGATATGAAAATATCACGTGACCCACTTCAAAATGTAATATGGCATCCATCTTGTCTCAAAATCGTGATTTTTAAAGTTCTTTTTAATTCATATTGAGTGTTGTATCCGTCCTAAAACCGCTTTATTTTTGCTTAAATTCTGTGCATCTACATACTGAAACACCGCAATTACAATATATTTAAGTTTATATGATCATCCAAATTTGATTATATCTACAACGAAGCCTATTTTTCACTTATGTAAAATGTAAACAGCAAAATATGTAGAATGAATTGTATTTCTTTAACGCAAAATTATTTTACTCATGGTGTCTGCATAGCTGATATGAATGAAATATTCATTGATATTACAGAGAGAAGGACGATTTTTTCGATGAAATTTTAAGCATACAGTTTAATTACTTGTAGATCCATGGTCTTAAATTTTTAAATAAAATAAGTTATTTTAGTACTGTGATGAATGAAATGAATTGAAAAATGTTTATGAATGACATGCTGCTTTTATAGAGAGAGCCAGACGTGTCATTTTTCCTATGGCGTCATTTGAATATATTTCAGTTGTCTTCGATGAAGTTTTCAAATATAATAAATTATTGTAGTAGTATGATAATTTTAAAAATATTACCGAGCAATGCATCGCATTTTAGAGATCTTTAAACCAGGCAATTTATATTTCAATGCCATCATTTGAATGAAGTCCATTTTTTTTTTTCGATGAAGGTTTAAGTTTTCAAATATAATAAATTAATGTAGTATTGTGATAAGTTTTAAAATATTACCGAGGAATGTATTGCATTTTAGTGATGTTTAAATAAAATTGCATTGAAGTTGGAAATAGATTCATAGTCAGTGCTTTAAGCATGATTGATCTTTCTTGTATTTCATTGTATTCTGTCGGCTAAAATTTTTTTAAGATAGTGTATTATGAGTTACTTCTTCCATTCTACCATTGGATTTACGATATATATATATATATATATATATATATATATATATATATATATATATATATATATATATATATATATATATATATATATATATATATATATATATACACACACAGAGAAAGGGAGGGAGAGTTGTTAACAATCCCATTGTTGACGTATTTAAACGAATTTTAAATACAAGAAATTTAATAATTGTATACAACTTTTAAATTTTTAAATAAAAATTATATTCTAAAAGTAAAGACCAACAATACGATATTAGAGCACTGATTCGTAGAAACTGACCGTTGCTTAGCGGTTGTGGCTTTCTGCTAGAGGACGTGGCTCGGACCCAGATCATGGGGCTAATAATGGGTTTCTATTAATAGTTTCATGTGTACGCCGAATCGAAGTGTTCTGGAATAGATCATTTGCAAGTATGATGGTGTGCGTGGAATATGGTTGACGGTGGGTGGAGTACCTTAACATGTGCTTGTAGTTCAGGTTTACAACTGTCGTGAACAGAGAGTAATTAACTCTGTTGTGGTAAACGTGAAACCTGCGACACGTGCTGGGGTGCTACTGTTGCCATTTGGGATGGAATGCATCTTGAGGAAAGCGTTCGGTTCTTTTTTGTGTTTCTGCCAACTGTGTGATTTTTTTTCGTCAGCAACCAATGAACCCATCACAGAGCAAATTGCTGTCAGATCAACCAATCAAAGTTTTGCCCATATTGGAAATTCTAAATATTTACTATTGAAAAGCCGATCTTTGAATAATTCATTTGCTGTTTGTCTCTTGAAATAACGAAACATACCTCACTAGCAAAGAACAGGGCTTTGAACGGACTCGCACGAATAAAGTGTGGGAGCGGTGAAATATTTCAAAAGAAAACTTAATTTTACAGATAATTTTGAAATTAGAAATATAAAAAAATAATTTCAATATTTGAGAATCCTAACACAAAAGAACCTGTAAGTTTTTAGAATTTGAATATTAAATTAAACAAGTAAGAAAAAGGATAATCGTGGAATCAAAGTAACACATTTCAAACGTAAGAACGTATTTCCATAGATTTGCGTTTTATTATTCCATGTATCATGGAGGTGAAGGGTTACACTGTAACTCCATGGTATGTATTTTGTTTTATCGCGTTCTATTAGCAACCGTGTAAAAATAGGATAGTGAAGCTCAATAATGACCAATTGTTAACACTTTACAGCAAAGTTGAAAAGAGTTTATGACTTTGGTCTTTCTGTCTGTCTGTCTGTCCGTTAGCACGAAAACTGCCGAAAAAATGAATTAATCAAAATGAAATTTTAGTATGTTGTTCAGACGGTCTGTAGGACCTATGGGAATATAAATGAATAATATCACCCAATTAGTTTTGGATTGAACCCGGGTTGAAAAAATGAAATACATTGAACCCTATGGGACCCAATTCTTCAAACATTTTTTCAGCAGATTTAAAATTCACAAATTGCTTCCAAAATTGTAGGTATTATTCAAATTATTCCATAAAATATATAAAAAAAATTCAGCAAAATATATTCAGTAGATTTTTAAATAAAAATTAAATTAATAATTACACCTCTTATATGAGGCGATCACGTGGCCATGATATGAAAATATCACGTGACCCACTTCAAAATGTAATATGGCATCCATCTTGTCTCAAAATCGTGATTTTTAAAGTTCTTTTTAATTCATATTGAGTGTTGTATCCGTCCTAAAGCCGCTTTATTTTTGCTTAAATTCTGTGCACCTACATACTGAAACACCGCAATTACAATATATTTAAGTTTATATGATCATCCAAATTTGATTATATCTACAACGAAGCCTATTTTTCACTTATGTAAAATGTAAACAGCAAAATATGTAGAATGAATTGTATTTCTTTAACGCAAAATTATTTTACTCATGGTGTCTGCATAGCTGATATGAATGAAATATTCATTGATATTACAGAGAGAAGGACGATTTTTTCGATGAAATTTTAAGCATACAGTTTAATTACTTGTAGATCCATGGTCTTAAATTTTTAAATAAAATAAGTTATTTTAGTACTGTGATGAATGAAATGACTTGAAAAATGTTTATGAATGACATGCTGCTTTTATAGAGAGAGCCAGACGTGTCATTTTTCCTATGGCGTCATTTGAATATATTTCAGTTGTCTTCGATGAAGTTTTCAAATATAATAAATTATTGTAGTAGTATGATACTTTTAAAAATATTACCGAGCAATGCATCGCATTTTAGAGATCTTTAAACCAGGCAATTTATATTTCAATGCCGTCATTTGAATGAAGTCCATTTTTTTTTCGATGAAGGTTTAAGTTTTCAAATATAATAAATTAATGTAGTATTGTGATAAGTTTTAAAATATTACCGAGGAATGTATTGCATTTTAGTGATGTTTAAATAAAATTGCATTGAAGTTGGAAATAGATTCATAGTCAGTGCTTTAAGCATGATTGATCTTTATTGTATTTCATTGTATTCTGTCGGCTAAAATTTTTTTAAGATAGTGTATTATGAGTTACTTCTTCCATTCTACCATTGGATTTACGATATATATATATATATATATATATATATATATATATATATATATATACACACAGAGAAAGGGAGGGAGAGTTGTTAACAATCCCATTGTTGACGTATTTAAACGAATTTTAAATACAAGAAATTTAATAATTGTATACAACTTTTAAATTTTTAAATAAAAATTATATTCTAAAAGTAAAGACCAACAATACGATATTAGAGCACTGATTCGTAGAAACTGACCGTTGCTTAGCGGTTGTGGCTTTCTGCTAGAGGATGTGGCTCGGACCCAGATCATGGGGCTAATAATGGGTTTCTATTAATAGTTTCATGTGTACGCCGAATCGAAGTGTTCTGGAATAGATCATTTGCAAGTATGATGGTGTGCGTGCAATATGGTTGACGGTGGGTGGAGTACCTTAACATGTGCTTGTAGTTCAGGTTTACAACTGTCGTGAACAGAGAGTAATTAACTCTGTTGTGGTAAACGTGAAACCTGCGACACGTGCTGGGGTGCTACTGTTGGCATTTGGGATGGAATGCATCTTGAGGAAAGCGTTCGGTTCTTTTTGGTGTTTCTGCCAACTGTGTGATTTTTTTTCGTCAGCAACCAATGAACCCATCACAGAGCAAATTGCTGTCAGATCAACCAATCAAAGTTTTGCCCATAATGGAAATTCTAAATATTTACTATTGAAAAGCCGAGCTTTGAATAATTCATTTGCTGTTTGTCTCTTGAAATAACGAAACATACCTCACTAGCAAAGAACAGGGCTTTGAATGGACTCGCACGAATAAAGTGTGGGAGCGGTGAAATATTTCAAAAGAAAACTTAATTTTACAGATAATTTTGAAATTAGAAATATAAAAAAATAATTTCAATATTTGAGAATCCTAACACAAAAGAACCTGTAAGTTTTTAAAATTTGAATATTAAATTAAACAAATAAGAAAAAGGATAATCGTGGAATCAGAGTAACACATTTCAATCGTAAAAACGTATTTCCATAGATTTGCGTTTTATTATTCCATGTATCATGGAGGTGAAGGGTTACACTGTAACTCCATGGTATGTATTTTCTTTTATCGCGTTCTATTAGCAACCGTGTAAAAATAGGATAGTGAAGCTCAATATTGACCAATTTTTAACACTTTACAGCAAGTTGAAAAGAGTTTATGACTTTGGTCTTTCTGTCTGTCTGTGCGTTAGCACGAAAACTGCCGAAAAAATGACTTAATCAAAATGAAATTTTAGTATGTTGTTCAGACGGTCTGTAGGACCTATGGGAATATAAATGAATAATATCACCCAATTAGTTTTGGATTGAACCCGGGTTGAAAAAATGAAATACATTGAGCCCTATGGGACCTAATTTTTCTAACATTTTTTAAGCGGATTTAAAATTCACAAATTGCTTCGAAAATTTTAGGTAATAGTCAAATTGTTCCATAAAATATATAAAAAAAAATTCAGCAAAATATATTCAGTAGATTTTTAAATAAAAATTAAAATAATAATTACACCTCTTATATGAAGCGATCACGTGACCGTGATATGAAAATATCACGTGACCCACTTCAAAATGTAATATGGCATCCTTCTTGTCTCAAAATCGTGATTTTTAAAGTTTCTTTTAATTCATATTGAGTGTTGTATCCGTCCTAAAACCGCTTTATTTTTGCTTAAATTCTGTGCATCTACATACTGAAACACCGCAATTACAATATAGTTAAGTTTATATGATCATTCAAATTTGATTATATCTACAAGGAAGCCTATTTTTCACTTATGTAAAATGTAAACAGCAAAATATGTAGAATGAATTGTATAAGAATTGCTGTATTTCTTTAACGCAAAATTATTTTACTCATGGTGTCTGCATAGCTGATATGAATGAAATATTCAATGATATTACAGAGAGAAGGACGATTTTTTTCGATGAAATGTTAAGCATACAGTTTAATTACTTGTAAATCCATGGTCTTAAATTTTTAAATAAAATAAGTTATTACTTTCCTTATACACAAAATCTGATGTGGGCAACACATGACTTTCCTTATATAATGTAATGAATTTACTACTTTTACAGTAAAAAAAATAGGTTTTTCTTAGAGTAGATACTAATATTCTTTCCAAGATATTGAATTTTCGACAATTAGTCGTCATTTTCATTGATTTAGCATCATTTTTATCCATTTGGCGAGATTTTCATTAATTTGGCAACATTTCATAAAAGTCGCCAAGTTGGCGACATTCCGCCAAATACGTCGCCAAAATCTCGCCCAGCGTTATGAACTAAGAAAAAAGTTATTCTTACAGCAGATAAATGACTATTGGCGTTCAAATACAAAAGTATTATTCAAAGTATATTTTTTCATGAATGGAACGAGCTAGATCCACGAGAATGCTGTCACTCAATTTATCGCATGGTATTACATATGAAAAGTGAACATGTTTCTCAATAGGAATTTTTTTTTATGTGACTTTTTCATAATTTTTTTGAAAAATGTACAATATCTCGAGAATGGTTCATGGTAGCGTTCTAAAATTTATGCCAATCGTTTTCTAATGAAAAATTACATAAGAAATGTCTATTTGCGTAACTTTATTAAGCGGTTTTGATTTTTTGACGATTTTTTCAAAATTTCATTCGAAAATTTAGGGGGGTTCTGAACATTCGATTACATATAAAAACAATAAGCTTCTAGTGTTTACGGATTGTGATTTTTGTACCAAATTTGGTTCGAATCGGTCCATTCGTTCGTCAGTTATCGTCTCCACAGACTCACTGACACACACACATACTTTCACACACACACACACACACACACACACACACACACACATACACACACACAGACATCACTTCAAAAATGTTTGATTCGTGATCAGGGATGCTTGAAACGTGCTCTCCCGTCGAAAACTCGAATTCGAATTTTCGACCCCGTCACAATACTTTCCTTATACATTATGTATATAAGGAAAGTAATAACGTTGAAATGGTTGTTCCAATGCAAAATTTCCTTTTTCATTTGGCAACTCATCACATTTTCAAAAAAACAGATGTGGCCAGCATATGGCTTTCTCTATATAATGAAATAAATTTACTTCTTTCACAGTGAAAAAATTGATGTTGCAAATCTACGGCGCAGTGTTTTTACATTAAATTGTACATTTGGCGCTTTTCTGGATGACAACATGTAAAATTATTTCGAAGTAACCAACTGACTTATATTTCACATAACTCTAAATTGGCAATTATTAATATTGATAGAATTCACAATGTAGTTCATATATATTTTAAATATTAATTCATCAGTTTGATGCCATTTCTGCAATTTCAACGGTATTTTCGTCAATATGGGGCGGAATATCGTTAAATTAGTGATATTTTGATATATGATATAGCCAAGTTCACCAAATTTATCACCAAGCGTTACAGACACACGGAAAGAAGAGCCTTTCTTATATATAGCTTAGTCATTAAAAACATAAACCCCAAATAAATTCATAGGTAGCTGAATTTTTACACACTAAAACATATTTTCCCAAAAGTCTCCTAAAATCTGACGCTTGCTTCTCCACCCCGACCCCTTCTGAAGTATCAAATTGCAGCGCTTAAGGACTTATTTTATTTCACATGAAAAGAACCTGCAGTTGATGCAGTACAGTGATGCAGTTAGTTTTTAATTACTTCAAATATAATTAATTATTAATGTGTTTTTCAATATATTTTGTACATATGTTCTTTTTTCTCTTGTAAATTTCATAAATATACCTATTTTGTATTAGTATTATCTAATTTTTTGTGCTTTAATAAAGAGTATACTTTTAAAATATAAAAATATTTCAACTAAATTTATATGACATTAAAGTAAATTTTACAAAGTTTAAATTAATATATAATAGTTCTTACTTGGGCGTAAAATTGGGCATCTGGTGACGTAATTGCTGGACGCTATCCTAGGTGTTGTCGTTGAGATAGGATTTTCTTTGTGCTTTAAATTTCATATTATACTTTTCCTTGTAAGTGATTATTTGCAAGGAAAAGGTCAATTTGTGGATAGTTTTACTTCCTGAAATGACGTGATATATATATCAATTATACAGACAACTATACAGTGGAGTAATGTAAAACTTGTAGGATGAGTTGCAATTAGCGATGCGGTTATTCGTTAGAATCAGCTTGAAAAACTATACTTAATAAGACCCTAAACTCAGTGTCGAAAATATCCAACGACTGGAGGCTTTACTTGTAAACCATCACATGTAATTAATCTTCTCTTGTTTCTGTATTTTGTGAAAAACTCAGATTTCTGAGAAACCAAACTGATGTTTGAAGCATACTATTCTAAATATAGTGATTTTTGATTTTATTGTAATAGCTGTAAATATTTATCAAATGAATTTGATAGAAATTATAGATTCCTTAGATTTTCCAAATCAATACATTGTAACCAGAGCTGTAATTTTAAAATGTATTCGATTACTTTAAACAATCTACTATAGCATTTTCCGCTTCAAAGTCATTACCTTCACTGGAATCCCCTTTCGTATTGGAACAAGAAAGTCTATTACAATATCTGCACATAGGCGTGCAAAGAAAACCTGATCAGCGACCACTACATGAATAAGCACGCGCAGCTTTATAATTGCAAGAAATGATTAATAACAGTTCTGGTGGTGATACCGGACAGGTTGTTGGAATGTGATTTAAATTGCCATCTTCATTAGTCCATCCCCAACAGTAGATGCATTTTTATTTCCTAACTAAATTTGAATTTGATAATATACTCTTAAGAGATATTGTTCAGCAAAATTTTTTTGTAAGTGGAAGTCTAACCAAATCAAAGGTTGACTTTAGTGAAAGTTTGACAGTTTTTAAAGAGGAAATAGCCTGCTTCATTTATAGTTTCATATTGGTTTAATCCATACAGATTGAGAATGAAACATTCTTTGTTGTTATAAACATCACTTTTAATAGCAATAGCCTCTACGAATACTTTTACCTGCAATTTAGCATTTTTTAACACTAGATGAGATTCACTGCTTTAATTCAAGTGTAATACATTCTGTGTTTTCAGCAAATGAAATATCAGCAGCAGTTCTTTTGGCTGCTCTTCTTAACTTCTCCTGTTTTTTTTTTGAAAGGATAGCCGTAAAAAACTACACCAATATTTGAACCATACCTTTTAGATATATTTGAAGTGTATTTGTCAATAATGCATTTATATGTATAACCTCTGTACCATAAGACTAAATGTAAAATGTTCACAATAGTTTTCTACACAATTCTCTCATTAAATACTTTCATTAAAGACCATATAGTACCTTTTCTTAAAGAAGGGCCGTCAAATAATGACGAGGGGAATGAAACCAATTCAAACTCAAACAAAACAAGTCTTAAATTTTTAGGACTGTAACAAATGCATATAATTCTATTAAATACCTGTTGAGAATTTATTGAAACTTCATTTAATATTATTCTAACATGTTTATCGATTACCTGTGTGATGACCATGTCTTTCCTATGCAATTCCATTTCCCTAAAATTTAGTCTTTTAACTTATTTCATTGCTGCAAGACATATTTAAAAAGCAGTGTCACAATTAACTGTATTATTGGATACTAAAGCTTAAGTGAAACAAAGAAGCTCGCCTGACATCTGAGCAACGAGGTTTGTTGTTCTGGTTTAATCAGTCCACAAACTTTGTAAGAGTACTGTCATTCTTTGCTTTACGACTTTCTCGCAGTTCCACATGCTGCCCGTTAGCAGTCAATGAAGATCGCAAGAATTCTGAAAATGCTTCATTTATAAGTAAACAAGAAAGATCAATCATGCATAAAGCATTGATTATGAAACATTTTCTAACTGAAATGCAATCCGCTGAATGTATCGCATCTCTAAAATGCAATATATTCAGCGGTGATATTGTTTTAATTATCAGAGAGCCTCAATAATTTATTTTACTTGAAAACTTAAAACTTCATAGAAAAAAAACGAACTTTATTCAAATGACTTCATCGAAATATAAATAGTCTGACTCTCTATGTAAAAGCAGTGAATATTTCATTCATACACTTTTATTCCAGACTCTAGAGTTAAATAATTTTGCGTAAAAAAATGCAGCAACTCTTATACAACTCATCTTACAATCACTTGTTTACTTTCTGCATCCGTTAAAATTACGCTTTGTTGTAGAAATAATCAAAGTTTGATGATCATTTAAACTCAAAAATATTGTAATTGCGTTGGCGCAGAATATAGATGCACAGAAAATACTCAAAAATAAAGCGGTTTTAGGACGAATTCAACACTAAATATAAATTTAAAAGAACTTTAAAAATCACGATTTCTACTCTGAGAAAAAAAATGGATGCCATATTTTATTTTGAAGTGGGTCAGGTGATCTCTTCATGTTATATGTGTGTAATTATTATTTTAATTTTTATTTAAAAATCTACCAAACATATTTTGCTGAAATTTTTTTTTATATATTTTATATGATAATTTGAATAATTTCTAAAATTGTCTAAGCAATTTGTGAATTTTAACTTTGCGTAAAAAATGTTTGAAAAATTATGTCTCACAGGGTCCAATGTATTTCATGTTTTCAATCCGGGTTCAATCCAAAACTAATTGGGTGTCATTTGCATTCCCATATGTCATCCATTCATTTGCATTCCCATATGTCATTCATTCATTCGCATTCCCATATGTCCCACAGACCGTCTCAACAACATACTAAAATTTTATTTTGATAAAGTCATTTTTACGGCAGTTATCATGCGAACGGACAGACAGACAGAATGAACAAAGTCATAAACACTTTTCAACTTTGTTGGAAAGTGTTAAAAATTGGCTTTGAAGAAAAGGTGGTCCTTGACACCGAAAAATTATGGAACAATTATCGAATCAAATGTGTAGAAACAGTTTATAATAGCCAAGTTTGTGTGGAAACAGTTTATAATAGCCAAGAATGAATTTCTGGCCAATCTTTTAAGTTAATTATTTGCAGTTTCTACAAAAGAAGTTGGAAATGAAAGGGTGATATTATTATTTACCGCAAGACTTTTCTTAAGGTTTGCGGTACACACTATATATCCTTTTAAAGATTAAATAAAAATTGAGTAATTGTAAGCTAATTAAAGAGTAATAAATTGGCGCAAAATAAAATATATCAGGCAAATAACGACAAATTTTTGGTAAAAACTCTTAAATGTAACATATTCTGTACTGGTATAAAAAGATACACACACATATTTAAAAATGTTTAAGGAATATGCATATTTCATGAGGTATTTGAAACAGTTTGGTACCAATTACATTATTATCCGATGTGTCGTTCTTGAAATATAAATTTATTTTGGGACACTGCAATTTCAAAGTTTAGGGGGCTTGGCGGGGGGGGGGGAGAAAGGGTGTACAAGTAGGGACTTTTGGAAAAAAGCACTTCTCAACACGTACTACTTGTATACAAAAATTCAGCTTTCCCTAAATTTGTTGTGGGTTATGGTCTTTTTTTTTGCCTTTATTGACTGGACTAATTTGACTGTTAGCGAATTGTTAGGCGACAAAATACAAAAGTATTACACACAGTATATTTTCTCATGAATGGGACCGCTGCGAGAATTATGGTAATAAAATTATCGCATAATATTACATACGAAAAGTGAACAGACATATTTCGCAATAATTAATATTTTTTTTATTTTTATGTGATTATTCTTTTTTTATAAATTTATTTAAAATAGTGTAATATTTCAAGAACAGTTAGTGATAGCGTTCTAAAGTTTGTCAACCGTTTTCTAATGGAAAATTACATAAGAAGTGATTATTTACGTGACATTATTGCAGGTTCTGTTTTTTTCTTTTTGTTGTTGTTGTTGTTTTTCTATATGATTGTTTCAAAATTTCATTCGAAAATGTGGGGGTGTTCTGAACATTCGATTGCATTTAAAACAAATAGGCTTCCAATATTCATTGATTGCAATTTTTGTACCAAATTTCGTTCCAAACGTTCCATTCGTTCGTGTGATATCGTCTCCACAGTCCCACTGACGCACACGGTCACATACTTTCACACAAATACATCACCTCAATAACATTCGATTCGAGTTCAGGTATACTAGAAACGGGCTCTTCCGTCGAAAATCTTGGAATTCAAATTTTCGACCCTATCACAATACAGTGCCTATACATTATACGTTATATAGGGAAAGTAATGACACAAATTCGCAAAAATTCACTAAACAGAATTGTCTCTAATAGAATTAAAATAATTGCAGTGTTTTAATAGTTTGTTTATCAAACTTTATGAATAAAATAATGGCATTCAATACTAAGCTTTATGTACACCAATGCTATTTTGATCGGAACCTGCATTTTAATATAAATTTTGAACCACTACGAATATGCATGCATACACAGGGCATCCCACTCATACCCCAGATTCAAAATTCTTATAGATCTAAATACTAGACGGTACCGTTTGGCCGCAAGTGGGCCATATAGTTGTCGAAAAGTAACCTATAGGTGGAATATCTGTGCAGGTGACTCTAAGACATCACATTTTCAAAGTTCTTTGGGCTAAGAAGCTTTGTGATTCTTAAAAGAAAGTAACTTAAATTTTCTTGTCGGAAAATAAATCTAAAGGAAAAAAAATTACAGCATAGTTTTTTAGATAATCTGTCGAAATATAAAATGGCATGGCAATATGTGCAATAATTTACGCATTATCGTGTCTACACCTTACAGACTCATACAGAGAAACATGCTTCCAAAAACTTTCAACATGCATTCAGAAAACCTTGAAACGTAAATTTCATTTTCCTTTATAAAAATGCTTTTTCAATAAATGCATAGTAGTTTGGGACATTACTAATATAATACGTTTCTTTAACAATGCATATCACTTAGATTTTCCGATAAATAGGAAACAGTCCGATAAAAACATTTATTTAGGCAAATATTCTTAAGGATATCAAATATTAATCATCATTATACTATAGTATTTTTATCTCCTATTGTATCTCAGTACATTAAAGCTATTGAAAAATACTCTTCCGGCGGTCTTTAACCTTTTAAATACCGTCTGGTTTCCGAACTTAATTCACAACTTCACCTGGAATAATTTTTTGCTCTTTCGTGCCGTTGCTAAGCGATAAGATCTCTAAAGCAGACGTTCATCCCTTTGGGGAAGTCTTTTAATTGGTTAGATCTCTCGATCCTTGAGTGAAATAAATTCCGAAATGGCTGCATTTTATGCAAGAATTCGTTGAGAAGAGTATTTGTACACAGAATATTTTCTTCCCATCAAAATCATTTGAGGGAATATTTATAAATTTTTAATTACCAGTTTTAAAATTGATAATTTTTATTACTTCCACATATTACTATATGGAGAGAGAACTGATTGATTTTTAATTCAAGATTTTGATGAAAACGCCAGTTTCAGATCGTACGACAACAGTTAGAACATTTCTGATAATATGCCCATCTGTGTGTGTAAGAGTGAAGGTCGTACACACTATGATTCAAGAACAAATGCCCGTACCATTCTGAAATTTTGTCAAACAGTATATCCAGATAACATAATCGATGTTGAGACTGCGATATACTTCCGCTGTTTGGACGCTGTGGGCCAATGTGTTTGACGCTGTTGTCTGTGTTTGACGCTATTGTCTGTGTTTGACGCTATTGTCTTCTTCGACCCAGGCCGTTCTACCTACCAGAAAGGTATAAGGTATCTGTTTGGACGGCCGGGAAGTGCCACCCAATTTCGAACGGAACCCACTGGGGGAGGCATCCAGAGGGACCGTAACCCCCCACCAGGAACGAACGGAACATTTATATAGAAGGCAATAAATACCAGTCATATTTAATGGATGGCTAGATGCAAAGCCATGCCACACTATTGCTACACTTTACCGAATGATTCAAGTGAGTATGCACGTAATACCAGTGACATAGTACCCATCTATGAGATGAAAGGTCATCTCTTAGATCCCGGTCCATGTAATTTTTGTCTATTTTAGTATTCCTGAATATGACAATGTATGATAATAACCTTATTGTGTCAAATAAATGCCTTTTATAACAGTTTTATTGTCATTTCTTTCTCGTTAAGCAAATTTGTAATAACTCTACAACTTTGTAATTGGCATTTTTGTCTATTTCGCTTTGTTACCGAGTTCGTTAGTTATCCCCGCATGGGGCGCTGCAATCATTTTTATTCGATCGGGATCGTTCTGTGTACTATAGATACATTTAACGTGTACAATATTGGACCTTTCTTTACAATGTTATTGGGATACTTGATAGCTTTCCTCAGAACCCTGTATTTTGTTCGGTATTGTGGCCAATTTTACTCGGTCCCACGAGTCACTTTACTCAGGTTTCACTGTATATATAGGAATGCAGATGTACATCAGGACCCGGGAAGGTGCACTCCGGCGCTATTTTTTAACCCAAATTAGTTTAATTATTTTACGCTTTACGCAATGTAGCCAAATTTTGAGCGATATTCACACAAATCAGTTCCCTAGCTACAGAAAATATTGTCACAGTGTTTCCATCCTGACATATCGAGAAAACTTCTTTCAAACAAACTTTAACGAAATCCATAAGATTAATAGACGAGTTTTCGTGAATTTTTTAATAATATATACTCTGTGCGTTCTGAACGCCCCGATTTTTAAATTGAGATATAAAAAAATTAACCGGCAATCCAAACTTTATAATTTAATAAAAGCGCTTTAAAATATTACAGACTGCTCCAAAATAAAAAATAATTACCACAAACCATTAATTATTTCGAAGTGAGAGAACTGTTAAATTTTTGATATCGTGCGTATCACCTTTTCCCTCTACCGTAAATGCAGTCGAACAATACGCTTCCTTATCGGTTTTATTCACACATGCGTATAATGGATGTGCTCTTAGTATGAGGTGCTCTTGGTATGAGGCAGGAAACCATTTACGTGTTTGATCGCGTGGAGGGGTCTGAGCCATTTCGTTCTTTTCACGATTTCATGAGCAACCAAAATGGGATATTTGGAAATATAAAAATTACGTTGCTTGCAAAAGATATAGCCCATATATAAATTTGTTTAATTGTGATGAAGATGCTGAAATAATTATTTAAATTGTGTCCGTCGGTAGCTTTTAATGTAGAACGTCTAACACGAACCCTGACTCCGCAGGTGACGGATTTGTGATTTGTGGGAGGGGGGTGGTATATCATAACTACCCAGATTTAATTTCCGGGCAATGGCGGATATATTTTCTAGTTTTCACAGTTCAAATAAAATGATTTCCTTTCAACACACCATATGTTCTCTTTCTTTTTAGCTGGAGTGTATGCGCGATTCGGTGGATGAAGACAATTCCCACGTGAAAGACGAGAATAACGCGACGACTTGCAGGAAAGCCTCGATCCATCGTCCTCTGACCCCGACAGTGAGCGAAGAAGTTGATGAGCTGATCCAGCAGTCCATCGACATCGAATCTAATACCAAGATGAGGAAAAATCACCTGGCCTGGTTCAGCCTCACATTTAAATCGCCCGACGCTGAAACAAAGGTAGGTTTAGAAGAAAATATTTTTACTTTCCCAACAATACATGGTAATGTAAAGAGAAAGTGTAAAGTGTCGCGTCAAAGTGTAAGTGTCGAAAATCGGAACTCAAGTTTTCGACGAATCTACACGTTTCAAGCACTCTAGAACCTATTTTTAGCGTGACGTCTGTATGTGTGTGTTTGTCTGACTGCATATGTGTCAGTGTAATGCTATAAATTTCACTCTAGCTGAAAACCTAATGGATCAAATTGCACAAAATTTGGAAAATAAATCACTTGTGTTTTACCTCGGTGCGCTGATTGAATTTTTGGTACGATTCGATATAAAAGAAATCTGCCTTTTTTTGCGAAAAAATGGACCGCAAAAATCACATGTATCCAATCTAGCTGAAAAATTAATTAATCAAAATTCGGTAGATAAGTCATTTGTGAGTTGCCTACCTTGTTATTGATTAGATATTGGCACTATTTGAGATTAAAAAAAACCTGTCCCTTTTTGCGAAATAGTCCGAAGGAAATAAAAAATCTAATATAATAGGCTACTTATGCTCAAATGTATCAATTAAATGCTTGTTTCATACGTAGTTTTTGACGACAAAAATAATAAAACAAACCCCATAACTCTAGAACTAACCATTCTGGAGAGCTTTTTAGTTTTTCCCATTTATGCCACGTCCTCTTTGGAAACACGTCCTACAGCCAAATGGAAACGAAAGTTGAAATTTGAATTTCGGCCTTCTAAGTAAAGGTTCAGAGAGGTCGAGAAAAACTTAAAAAAAAAAAACATTTTCACACCCACCCTCTGGGAAGCTAGAAATTTGGTCTATTGCCACCTATTTGCCGATTGAGCCTATTTGCCGCCCCTGCCGTGGACAATACTAAAATGAAATCATTGGTCTTTTATTCGAATCATCCAAACATTTATTTTCAATTTCTGCTTAGACTGATTTAATTAGAAATTTCATAATATTTCTTTGACTACAGGCTTTTATTTTTAAGGCACACACTTGCGTGGAAACGTTAAACGACATTGGCACATTTGTTTTCTTCCATATCTTTCGTTCTTGACACAATTAGTTACTTTTCCTGCAATACATTCCCTACAATGTATAGGGAAGTTTTGGAATCATGTTGAAAATCACAAGTCGAGTTTTCGACGGATTTACACACGTTCTGCGACTTCTCTTCCAAGCTCAGCTCTAAAACCCCCTCGCCAACTCCGGATATCGCTTCGTGAGTTGAGAGGTTTTGTTTTCTACATCCTGGATCCCGCTGAGCCTGCATCGCGAATCATTTCGTGCCGCTTGCTATTAAGAATGATAGCTTACTGTATTAGGAAGAAACGTCGAAATTTCATAACTGTAGGTTTTGCTGCTTGTTCGTAATACTATTTTATAATACGTATTACACTTTAAGTATACAGATTATTAAGTATAGAGACTACATTTTCCCAAGTGCCCTACTAACATTGTAGTCATGTCTATAAATAAATATCTAAAGTTTTTAATGTTTCAATAACTATGTCCTCGCCCATTTTGTAACGTTTCTGCCATAAACCAATCAGAAAGAAGCAAGCAATCGTCTCGATCAATTAAATCTTAGCCCGTTGAGAAGGAAAATTTTCACTTCAGAAGTGCATAAAAAATTGAATAACTCATTAACTAAATCGAAATTAAAAAAAAGCTCCTTCCTGTAAAAATTCAACTACGTAGGTACATGTCAACAAAAATTGGAGATATTCCTATTGCTAATCTGTCTAGGACACGAACTCGAAGCTCAAAAACTGTTTCTTTAACTTTGACATTAAATATTTCCTAAACTAAATAAATCGAAAAACGGTTTATATCAGAGTGCTCCCCTAATATTTCTCTACAAATGACCAACTTTCATATTTTTATATGCTATAGATTTTGCGGTATGTGGCAGAGAAACTTTAGAAACGCCAAATTCGTCAAACAGCTGCAGCGGCGGTAGCTACTTTGTTTTAAATATAGAGAAATTAATAGTATGGATTTCGTTCCAAACTTTATTTAAAGGAAAAAATTACTACCTTTCCAATGTGGTGTTAAGATAGAAATTCTGCGATAATATTTTCGATCGTTAAGGAACCGATTCATATGAAATTCGCGGGAAAATCGTGTTAAAACGTAAAATAAAGAAAAAATCTTTAGAATTAAAAATCTCACCGAAAGAATTAAAAATCTCTCCGAAGCGTATTTTCCCGGGTCCTGAAATACATCTGTAGCACATTTCATAGCACTACAATACTTGGATTTTTCGTTACAGACGATGCAAACAGACCTACAGACAGGCATCATCTTTCATTATTATAGATTTGCTTTACAAAAAATATATAATAGCTTAAGTATTATTAATAATAATTAAGTACTATTAATATATAATAATCAAGTATTATTAATATATAATAATTAAGTTTTATAAAGAATTATTACTCTTGAAAATTTAATCTAAAGGTGCCATATTTTTTTTCTTCGAGTTAAACATCTTGAGAACGTGTCTCATTATACTGCTGGTTGATAACTTAATTTGCTAATCCAAACTTTATTCCGAATTCTAAGAATAAAATAAATATAACAGATGTCTTTTATTTCTTTTAAAAAAAGTCGTACAAAAATAAAATGTTGTCCTTTTTGGATAAATTTTTATTCATCCATTTAAGTATAAGCAGATTTAAATGCATATGTCTAACTACAATTAGTCATCTTATAAATTAAAAAAAAATTTTTTTTGCTTAAAATACCTATTATAATCGAACTGGAAAAAATATTTAAAAAATGTCGTTTTGATTTGTAAAAAGTTCCGTTTCGTAAAAGATTTGAAAATATATATATATATATATATATTTTCATGTGGCTTATTCATTCAGAAAAAGATCATTTAAGTTCTTTTTCCATGCTTACAGAGCGTTAATAATTCGCAATTACTTCAACAGAGTGAGATTCATTGGGTGATCAGATCTGTATTTAATCTTCTCACGCATGCAAGTGGAAATAATTTGTGCTCTAAGCTGAAATGCCAACTAATATCTCTCGACTGAATTTTATAACGTCTCTCTAAAATAGTATTCAATTTTTGTAAAGAAAAAAAAGAATTATATAAAAAAAAATTTATGCAGGGTTCTTAGGAAAAATTTTAAACACCCCAACAGCTGTGTAAAGAAAAGTCCATGCGTGTAAACGCTAGATCTATATAATAGCGTGATCATGTTTGATCAAATGCAAGTTATTGCAGTGCCCGTAGTAGTGAATTAAAAAAATTAGGATAACGAACTGAATGACATAACAAAATAGAAGAAAAAGCCAATATCAAAGTTGTAGAGCATTGTCTAAGGAATATGAGTGGGATGGGAAACCCCAGTGGTTAACACGCGGGGGTTGTATTCAGACGACCAGAGTTCGATTCTTGGGTTTGCCCAAGCTGTCCTCGTGTTCACGCGAAGTACGGATAAGCTAAATATATGGGTCCTTCCGAGAGGTTGGTGGTAGAAGAAGGAGGATATGGTACCCTGTGGATGCTACCCCAAGTGGGTTCCAGTGTATATTGGGTAGAGTTTCTCGGACGTCCAAACAGATACTTTACACCTTCGGGTAGGTCAGACGGTCTGGGTTGAAGAAGGAGTAGAAATAAAATTCGGGAACTAATACCAGGAACGAACGAAACGAGTATACGATAGATAACAAATACTTTTCGAAAAGTTGTATCATCAGGGTCTCTAACATGGTGACACCTACAGTGCTTGTCAAAGTACGCCGTGATGCTCCTTCTGGTATTCAAATGTACATTATCTCTTGCGGAGGGCATTTTAAACAAGCTCTCCACTATTAGACAATGCTCTTGGCTCTTTTTTCGTCTATCTTGTTTTGTTGTTGAGTTGATTATCCTAACTTTTTTAATTCTTCACTCAGGTCCCTATGATCAGTTTTATTCATTCAAGTATGGTCACTTAAGCACTTGCTTAAGAACCCTGTGTATTAGAACATGTGAAAATTAGTATGACAAATATATTACGATTGTTGCCATTTGGATTTACTGCGGCCCATATGTTCAAACATACAATAATAAAATAGAAATCAATGGAAATGAAATTATATTCATTGTGTAACAAAATTGACTTACTTCAGTAATACACTGCGGTCATGGAAAAAGCTTAATTTAAAATTCTTTTATTTACTCTTTCTGGATTAATAATTCAAAGACTTCTGATTATTTTTTAGTAATTTGAATTCAAAAAATTCCTTATTTACTCTTTGTTTTGATTTTTAAAAATAACTTGGTTTCTTTTTTTTTCGATAATTTAAATTTAAAAAAACGTTTATGTTTCGATCATGTAAGCTTAAACATTGTTTATTTGAATTTGTTTAAATTACAAAAAGGTTTTGTTTACTTTCGATAATTTGCATTTAAAAATATCTTTATTTATTTTCACTAATTTGAACTTTTAAAATCCTTTGTTTATTTTTCAATAATTTAAACTTAAAACAAAACTAATTACTTTTCTATAATTTTTAAATATTGAAACTTCTGTTTACTTTTCAGTAGTCTAAATTTCAAAAAAATTTTGTTAACTTTTGTATTAAAATTTGAAAACCCTCTATTTACTTTCGATAATTTAAATTTATAACTTTTATTTACATATTAAACCATTATTATAAAGGAAGTTGCCTTCTTAAACTCGCCAAAAAAATTTCCACACACACACAGACATCACTTCAAAAATGTTTGATTCGTGATCAGGGATGCTTGAAACGTGCTCTGTCGTCGAAAACTCGAATTCGAATTTTCGACCCTGTCACAATACTTTCCTTATACATTATGTATATAAGGAAAGTAATTAAAGCTCCATCTCCTAAATTCGAAAATTAAATTTTTGTATTTTACTTGCAAAATACAAAAACAGCTGTTTGCTGTTTGCGATTTACCAGCTCTTTGCGATTTCAAGCTCCGTTAATGTAGAAATGTGTCTTGGTTCTGAATGCGTTTTTTAACATTTTATAACATAGTTGAAAAGTGTTTATGACTTTGTTCATTCCGTCTGTCTGTCCGTTCGCACGATAACTGTCATAAAAATGACTGTATCAAAATGAAATTTTAATATGTTGTTGAGACGGTGTGTGGGATATATTGGAATGTAAATGAATAATATCACCCAATTAATTTTAGATTGAACTCGGGTTGAAAAAGTGAAATACGTTGAACCCTATGGGACCAAATTTTTCAAACATTTTTAAGTGAAGTTAAAATTCGCAAATTGCTTCGAAAATGTTAGGAAATATTCAAATTATCCCATAAAATATTTAAAAAAATTTCAGCAAAATATGTTCGGTAGTTTTTTAAAATAAAAATTAAAAGAATAATTATACCATATAATATGAAGAGATTACGTGACCCACTTCAAAATAAAATATGGCATCTATCCTTTTTTCCCAGAGTAAAAATCGTGATTTTTAAAGTTTTTTTAAATTTATATTTAGTGTTGCATTCGTCCTAAAACCCCTTTATTTTTGTGTATTTTCTATGCATCTATATTCTGCGCCAACGCAGTTACAATATTTTTGAGTTTAAAAGATCTTCACACTTTAATTATTTATTCAACGAAGCCTAATTTTTTAATAGATGCAGAATGTAAACAAGGGATTGTAAGATGAGTTGTATAAGAATTGCTGAAATTTTTCACCCAAATGTATTCACTGAATATTCAATGTGTTTGTTCACTGAATAAATCACATTTTAGAAATATTTAAGTAAAAGTGCATTTCAGTTGGAAAGTGTGTTATGATCAATGCTTTATGCATGATTGATCTATCTCTCTTTTCTTCTTAAGGGCACATGGAACGTAAAATGGGTCAAATTTTCGAATTTTTAATTATAGTCTTAAAAAATAGAGCAGACTCAGACGATTCCAGAAATATATAATTTGTATAGATTTGGAATATATAAACACCCAAAATACGGCATTTAAATACGCCACCCGCATTTAAAGGGACATGTATTTTCAAGCGCTCTTCCTCCCTGAAAAGGGCAACTCCTATTATTTTTTACCTCATGATTTATTTCCACTTCTTTCTCCAGTTGCCAAACTACATTTTCCCCCTTCAGTGTTTTCAGAAGCTGTGTAAACAGATTTGATCACTGTTTATTTACAACGTGGTGCTTGTTGTTTTGTTTGCGATTTCGCTGATCTCTATTGTTATTGTCCATTTGCTTCTATTTTATTCATCAAATTTTGTTTTTGAACAAAGTTCTGATTAATTTTATTATTTAAAGATATTTTTATCTGCTAAATATTTGAAGAATATGTCTAGAAAATAGAGTTTCGGTAAACGTAAGTTTACAGGTAACCGGCATACTCGTAAGTGTACAATTAGTATTGATGACAATTCATCGATGAATATTAGTGCTTCTGAAATGAAGATTGATTTATCTGCTGCTAAAGATAATGATTTAGAGTCTAAGCAAAGTAAAAATATTATTATTGACTTGGATTTATTATTGTCTTTACTGAACAGCTTTGCAAAGTGTAAAAACTGTGGGCGAACTGAAACTTTTTATGTCATTGAAGAAGAAAACAGTCGAAAAAGACTTGCTATTAGTTTAACGTACATATGTACTTCTTGTGGACATTCAACAAGTAAAATGACATCTAAAATATCCAGAAAGTCTTATGATATAAATATTCGTCTTGCATATGCAATGAGATGTATAGGAAAGGGGGAAAAAGCTGCAGACACTTTTTGTGCACTGATGAACTTGCCTCCTCCTCCATTTAAATTTCAAAAATTTAATGAAACATTGCTCCCAGCATTATCCGAAGTAGCTGGTGAATCAATGAGAGAGCTATTGCTGAAACTAATGCAGATAATGATGGTAACACTGATATATCTGCTGCTTTCGATGGTACATGGCTAAAGCGTGGCCATTCATCACTGAATGGAGGCGTGTGTGCTACTTCACTTTACAATGGTAAAGTTATTAGCGTTTAATGACTCACAAAATATTGTACTAAATGTAGGAATAAATCCATAGGACCCCACAACTGCGTCAAGAATTTTGAAGGGTATAGTGGAGGTATGGAGGTTGACGGTGTCATGAAAATCTTTGAACGCTCCGAGTCATTGAGAGGAGTGCGATATGTGAATTATATTGGAGACGATGACTCGCGAGGTTTCAATAAGGTTAATGAAGCAAAAGTTTATGGCCATGGCGTTGAAATTGAAAAAATAGAATGCATTGCTCATGTACAAAAAAGAATGGAAACTCGATTTAAAAGCATTTGTAATGAATTGAAGACCACGAAACTTTCTGATGACAAAAAGATATCTGGAAGTGGTCGCTTGACAGATGATGAAATCATGCGAATTCAGAACTATTATGGTTTGGCAATACGTTGCAATATAAGCACATCCATAGATGGCATGGCAAAATCCATATGGGCAATTTATTTTCACAAACTTTCAGCTGATGAAAAACCCCAACATCGTTTATGTCCTATGGATTTGGAAACTTGGTGTGGTTGCAGTAAAGCCTTAAACAATGGTGAAAATTATAATCACAAACACTCTTCGCCAGAAGCTATACTTTCTGCTGTTAAAAACGTTATCCGTTCTCTTTCTGACAGAAAACTTTTGAGAAAATGCACACATGGTAGAACTCAGAATCCAAATGAGAGTTTCAACCATTGTTTATGGGAACGCTTACCCAAAATTATTTTTGTTTCAATAAGTACTTTGAAATTGGGTTTATTAGATGCTGTGATTTGTTTTAATGATGGTGCTTACAATCGCACAGAAGTTCTAAAACGTTTGGGAATTGAACCCGGGCATAATATGAAATATTCTTTGCGAAAAATCGATGAGGCTCTGAGTTCGAGAAGCATCACTAAGTTTCTAATATCTCTCTAAATCAGCCAGAGTGAAAATTAAAATGATAAAACAGAAAAAAATTGATGCTGAAATGTTATAAAACAAAATGATTATGGCGCTAGAAGGTTTTAAAATAATATATTTTAAGCATTGTGGGTGTTCATGTAGTTTTTTGCCATTTTCTCAAAATATGTTTTTTTAATGCTTTGGTACAATTTTATAAAAATCTATTTAAGATAGAGAGTTAAAATTTTCAAAATTGTATAACAAACTTATTTCTTTAAAAATACCTGACAACGTAAATCTGGGTGGAATTTTTTTGAAAATAATGAGAAATATGTTCTTAAAATTTTTAGGATTTTCAAAGTTCTTTAGAAATTTTTTTTAATTTTATTTCTTTTTAACTAAAATTAAAATTGCTTCTTATTATTCTCAAATAGTACATTTTCTGCTACCATACCAAATTTTAAGGTGATAAACTCAATAGATTTTTAGAAAAGCGTACCGAATGAACATATTGTTCAAAAAATTTCATATAGATATATAAAAAGTTAATTAGCTCTAGAAAACTAATTTATTCAGCTAATTAATTTCGTTTGCTTCAAATATGGGCTATAATGTATATGTTAGCAGTGGAAAAAATATCTCAGTTCTATCACTATTTTTAAGTCAAATACAAGTCGTTGGAACTTTTGCAAAAATTGCTTTATTTAACCTGTCGAGATGTTCCATGTGTCCTTATACGACTTTTAAAAATCTATATAAAGAAAAGCTGTCAATTTTTTAACAAATCTGGCTTCTGAAGGTTTAGAAAATTTAACTGTCACCCATTTAAACAAAAACACAGATATTCTAACTTTATTTGAGGATATATATATTTCCCAATAACCTTAAAAAAGAGGTATTTTTACAAAAATTTAAAAATCTATTAAATTTTTTTAATTTTCGAAAGTTTTGGGCTCCTCTGCGGATTGATAGCTATATTAAAAAAATTGTGAACTTTGGGGTTCAGCAGGGGGCTGCGGAATAAAGGAGTCATACAAACATATGCGATTGGCTTCTAATAGTATAGATATCTAGTTGTCTTCTACACCAATTTATTGTTGTCAACTTCTCGCTCCAGACGTTATAAATCTCAGCGATGTTACGAGGTTACACTTCTACTCCATTATATTTACAAAGTACAATTTTATCTTATAGTCATTATATTACTACATATTTCATCAATCGGCAGTATTTCTTAATCATGCCAAAAAGAAACAGAATCTTCAGTTTTAAAAAGATTGTTATATTTTTATCAAATTTAAATTATATAAATACGCATTCAAAGTACTAGTTAATCCAAAATGTTCATATACAAACAAGAAAGATCAATCATGCTTAAAGCATTGATTATGAAACACTTTCCAACTTCAATGCTATTTTATTTAAACATATCTAAAATGCAATACATTCCTCGGTAATATTTTAAAACTTATCACAATACTACACATTAATTTATTATATTTGAAAACTTAAACCTTCATCGAAAAAAATGAACTTCATTCAAATGACGGCATTCAAATATAAATTGTCTGGTTTAAACATCTCTAAAATGTGATACATTCCTTGGTAATAATTTTAGAATTATCATAATACTACGATAATTTATTATTTTTGAAAACTTCATCAAAAACAACTGAAATTCATTCAAATGACGTCATAGAAAAAATAACACGCCTGGCTCTCTCTATAAAAGCAGCATTTCATTAATAAATAATTTCCCATTCATGTCATTCATCACAATACTATAATAATTTATTTTATTTAAAAATTAAGACCATGGAGCTACAAGTAATTAAACTCTATGCGTAAAACTTCATCGAAAAAAATCGTCCTTCTCTTTGTAAAATCAATGAATATTTCATTCATATCAGCTATGCAGACTCCATGAACTAAATGATTTTGTGTTAAAGAAATACAGTAATTTTAATACAACCCATTCTACATATTTTGCTGTTTACATTTTACATAGGTGAAAAATAGACTTCGTTGTAGAAATAATCAAATTTGGATGAGCATTTAAACTCAAATATATTGTAATTGCGTTGTTTCAGTATGTAGATGCACAGAATTTAAGCAAACATAAAGTGGTTTTAGGACGGATACAACACTCAATATGAATTAAAAATAACTTTAAAAATCACGATTTTGAGACAAGATGGATGCCATATATCATTTTGAAGTGGGTCACGTGATCTTTTCATATCATTGTCACCTGATCGCTTCATATAAGTGGTGATATTATTATTTTAATTTTTATTTAAAAACTACTGAATATATTTCGCTGAATTTTTTTTTATATATATTTTATGGAACAATTTGAATATTACCTAAAATTTTCGAAGCAATTTGTGAATTTTAAATCCGCTTAAAAAATGTTTGAAAAATTAGGTCCCATGGGGCTCAATGTATTTCATTTTTTCGACCCGGGTTCAATCCAAAACTAATTGGGTGGTATTATTCATTTATATTCCCATAGGTCCTACAGACCGTCTGAACAACATACTAAAATTTCATTTTGATTAAGTCATTTTTACGGCAGTTATCGTGCTAACGGACAGACAGACAGAATGAACAAAGTCATAAACACTTTTCAACTTTGTTGTAAAGTGTTAATAAAATGATCATTACATAGGCAAATAATGTTGGTGCAAAATGAAAGAATATCTTGCAAACTAAGACCATGGAGGTAAAAGTAAGTAATAAAATCTCCATACTGAGAAAATGCCAAAATCATTTGAGATAGTAATTCAGGTGGAGCTGCGATAAGATAAGCGCCCCTGCATTGCATATATTAAAACTTAAAATATTTATTTAAACTGTCAATCTTGTGGAAGTAAATTAGTAGTACAATGCAAATTAGAACTGAAACAATAAGAAATATTTCTACGCATTCAAAATTATTTTACCTTTCAATTTACTTTTATCACCTTGTGTTCTGAACTCTGTCCTGCAACTGTGAAAAAATACTGATTAATTATACTGACAATTGGGGAATATTAATTTAAAAATAATTAAAAATACATATAATCAATATTATGCCTCTCTGTTGTGTCAAATAAAAACAAAGAGGGCTTTACTAACACTAGCGGCACCTAGATATAATTCTCAAAGCTTTATGACATTTTGAAGCATTTCATGCATAAGAGTTTTATCTCCTTCTCTCTAAATCCATGACTAAGACGCCTGAAAAGCGTATCATTGTTGATCCAAATGGTCTGGCTCACGATACCTTTTCCATTGGATTAGAATTGCAGAGCCTGCTATTTTTATTTGCATATTTTTCATGTTTCAAAAGTGGTACATATTATTTGTTTGCTATAAGTTATAGAAATAGATGTTGTGAATCATGTAAAGTAGGTTTCTGTTTTGCATAATAAAATTAGTTGAAATAAAAAGCGAAAAGTGTAACGTTGAACGATAGTTTGCTATCATCGTATGCAAACTAAGTATTACACATATTCTCAAAAGAGAGACGATTTTCATTGATTAAATTTAGTAAACATGGAATGTGAAATTTACTTTCAAAACTGGAAGGATTTTTATCCTATATTTTACACAAATATGGTACTATCTTCCCTTTTTATTTTAAAAAAACATAATAAATCATACACTATAAATTATATATGAACTAAATCAATCTGGTATAATTGTTAAAACGTAAAAAAAAATTATTTATGGCACATTGTGTTATTCAAAATAAAAATTATTTTAGTGAAACAAAAATAAACCTTAAAAATCTTAAAAGACATTGTGTATGGCATAATTGTTCAATTACGGCAAACTTGTTTATATTTATTATTCCATACTGGTAGAATAATGCATATGAATTTTAAACTTCGATTACATTGAGCATGGAAATGTACTACATATATTCTCCTGTGATACATAAGAAAGTAAATTATTACGCAGAGACTACAAAAAAAAACTGGTCTGACGGGAACGAAAATTCGAATTCGAATTTTCGACGGAAGAGCACGTTTCAAACATCCCTGAACTCAAATTGATGTATGTTAATATGTGTGTATGTATGTTACTGTGTGTATGTATATTAGTGTGTGTGCATTTATGTTTGTATGCGCATGTATGTTACATGTATGTTACATGCGCATGTATGCGCATGTATGTTATGTGTATGTATGTATGTATGTTAGTGCGTATGTATGTCCGCCAGTCTGTGCATGCGATATTTCACGAAAGATTGGAGCATTTCAAACAAAATTTTATACGAATATCAAAATTGGTTAATTCTACCCTATTGATTTTAAACATAATAGAATGATTAGATGTCTTTCAATTTTCGAATGAAATGTTGCAGAAATAATCATTTCTTATGTAATTTTTCATTAGAAATCGAATGACACAAACTTTAGAACGCTAACAAGAAACGTTTTCGAGATATTGTACTTTTTTCAAATAAATTTATCAAAAACTTACATAAAATTGGGAAAGCATTAACTATTGTGAAATATGTTCACTTTTCATATACAATATTATGCGACACATTCGTTAACCTCCTTCTCGATTTCGTTCGTTCCATTCTTAGGAGAAGATATTTTGAGTAACAGTCTTGTATTTTGAATAGTCAGTTATTTATATATAAAAAAATCTCTTCTATCTACCTGTCTGTAACACTTGGCGATAAATTTGGCAAACTTGGAGACTAATTTGGCAAAATATCGTCGGTGCCAAATTAACGGAAATATCGTCAAAATTTCAAAAATGACACTAAATTAACGAACATATCGTCGAAATTGCAAAAATGACGGTAAATTAACGAAAATGACCCAAATTAATGAATTGATAAAAATCTATTCATGTATAGTGAATATTCCTTGTTGCAAATTCTCTCAAAATTTAAAATTATCAAGTTAAATTTGCTTGAAATTTAAATTAATAGGGTTCTTCGAAATAGCTTTACATGTTGTCATCTAGAAAAAATACCAAATATTCGATTCAGCATCAAAAACATTGTGCCGTGGATCTTGCACATAATTTTGTCAATGTGAAAGAAGTTATGTATTTACAAATGTTTGACAATTGAGCCATTAGCCTTCTAGCGTCCCAATATCTTTGAACAATACGATGATTAAGTGTAGTACACGTGTTCAAATGTTCACTATTCATTGGTCGCCCAGAATCACACAAAGTGCAATTAGGTGAATATTCAACACAAGTGAGAAGCGGAAGAACTGTGATGGATTTTGCATTATCCAGGGTGCACTATGAGGGGGAACTATCACATTAAATGAATTGCATTATGTAAGGAAAGTCATGCGCTGTCCACATCAGATTCTCTTGCTTTAGAGAACCTTCCCTTTTGATTTATAGAGATAAATTATCTTTATATAAGATATTGATCATTGTGAATCACAGTGATCAATATCTTATACAAAGATAATTTGTCTTTATAATTAAAATTTATAATTAAATTATAAATTTTTATTTATTTACAGTTAAATTTTTATTTATTTATAGTTAAATTTTTATTCATTTATAATTAAAATATCCATCACTGTCTGTCATGAATATTTCAATTATAAATTCAAATTTATATATGAATTTCAATTAGAAACATATTGGTATATGAATTCATTTTGAATTTAGTCTTATTTTGTTTTTATTAGCTACAAAGTAGGGATTCAAAAATAACTGTCGTGTTTAACCATAATAACTTTTCCTATATGCATAGTATAGGGGAAATATTGTGACGGGGTCGAAAATGCGAATTCGAATTCGAGTTTTCGACGGAAAAATACGATTTATGCATTCCTGAACCCGAATTGAACGCTTTTGAGATGATGTCTGTGTTTATGTGTATATTAGTGTATGTCTGTATGTGATAGAGAGTTTGTGAACGCAAAATCTCATGAATGAATAAAGCGTTTCGAATACAATTTGGTATGATTATTACAATTAATGATTACTGGAAACCAATGGTTTTTAAATGTAATCCAATGTTCTGAAGATTCCCCCAATTTTCGGATGAATATTTGAAAAAAGTATTAAAATTGCAACAAGTTGAATAATGATAAAGAAAGATAATAATAATTTCAGGCATAAATTTTCATTAGAATACGAATGATATAACCTTTAGAACACTAACATAAACGATTCTCAAGATATTTCATAATTTTTCGAATAAATTTCTAAAAACTCATTAATAAATTAGATCTTTAAATACTGTTAAATAACTAATCATTCCGTCACTATTTTTTTTTTATTAAAACACGATTGGCCCAAACTTTAGAACGTCAGATTGAACCGTTTTTGAGATATTGCCCGTTTTTCAAATAAATTTATCAAAACAATTGTATAAAATAAACAAGAAAGATCAATCATGCTTAAAGCATTGATTATGAAACACTTTCCAACTTCAATGCAATTTTATTTAAACAAGTCTAAAATGCAATACATTCCTCGGTAATATTTTGAAACTTATCACAATACTGCATTAATTTATTATATTTGAGAACTTAAACCTTCATCGAAAAAAATGAACTTCATTCAAATGACGGCATTGAAATATAAATTGCCTGGTTTAAAGATCTCTAAAATGTTATACATTCCTCGGTAATAGTTTTAGAATTATCCTAATACTACGATAATTTATTATATTTGAAAACTTCATCGAAAAGAACTGAAATTAATTCAAATGACGTCAGAGAAAAAATAACACGCCTGGATCTCTCTATAAAAACAGGATTTCATTCATAACTTTCTCCCATTCATTTCATTCATCACAGTAATATAATAATTTATTTTATTTCAACATTTTGTTTAAGACCATGGAGCTACAAAAAATTAAACTCTATGCTTGAAACTTCATCGAAATAAATCGTCCTTCTCTTTATGAAATCAATTAATATTTCATTCATATCAGCCATGCAGACTCCATGGACTAAGTTATTTTGTGTTAAAAAATACAGGAATTCTAATACAACTCATTCTACATATTTTGCTGTTTACATTTTACATAGGTGAAAAATAGGCTTAGTTGTAGAAATAATCAAATTTAGATGAGCATTTAAACTCAAATATATTGTCATTGCGTTGTTTCAGTATGTAGATGCACAGAATTTAAGCAAAAATAAAGTAGTTTTAGGACAGATACAACACTCAATATGAATTAAAAAGAACTTAAAAAAATCACGATTTTGAAACATGATGGATGCCATATATCATTTTGAAGTGGGTCATGTGATCGTTTCATATCATGGTCACGTTATCGTTTCATATAAGAGATGTAATTATTATTTTAATTTTTATTTAAAAAACTACTGAATATATTTTGCTGAATTTTTTTTTATATATTTTATGGAACAATTTGAATATTTCCTAAAATTTTCGAAGCAATTTGTGAATTTTAAATTCACTTAAAAAATGTTTGAAAAATTAGGTCCTATAGGGCTCAATGTATTTCATTTTTTCGACCCAGGTTCAATCCAAAACTAATTGGGTAATATTATTCATTTATATTCCCATAGGTTCTACAGACCGTCTGAACAACATACTAAAATTTCATTTTGATTAAGTCATTTTTACGGCAGTTATCGTGCTAACGGACAGACAGACAGAATGAACAAAGTCATAAACACTTTTTAACTTTGTTGTAAAGTGTTAAAAAGTAGTAAGTACCGTCAAATATGATCACTTTCCATATACAATAGTTTGCAACATCATTCTCGTGAATCTAGATCATTCCATTAACGAGAAAAGATATTTTTTATAAAAGTATTGTATTTTGATGCACAAGAACTTGCCAATAGTCGTTCATTTCATGAATTGACACAATTGCATTTTGATGAGGATTTTTCACGTAATATTTTGATTATGAATTAGTTATTCTATTCGGATTCATAAGTTGCTAAAAGCGCCTCATTTCAATTTACGTGTTCTTAATTCAATTCCAAAATCATTGTTATAAATCTTATACAAAAAATTTTCGATGTGAAAAATTTAAAGTCATTATATAGAGAAAATCATGTGCTGCCCACATCAGATTATATTTTTTCTTTACGGCAAGCATTTATATTTAACTACCATCTGCATGAAACCGGTTTCTACAAGATCCACATTTCACTTACTTAATTTTAAACCCGAGCATAACATTTTACGTAACGCAAATTCAATGTCT
Organism: Amaurobius ferox; assembly: GCA_951213105.1. Classification (NCBI taxonomy): domain Eukaryota; kingdom Metazoa; phylum Arthropoda; class Arachnida; order Araneae; family Amaurobiidae; genus Amaurobius; species Amaurobius ferox. The sequence goes on along the minus strand of OX578136.1, from coordinate 39,514,665 downwards.
TACAATGCAGTATATATCATACATAATGATAGTGACATCTTAAAAGATGCATGTATGCATTTCAAAGATGTCTGAATTTTTGCTTCTTGCGAATCTGTGTTGCAGTTCCACCAGATCCGGGATCGAGTCTTCCGTTCCAACACATCTTGTGCCTTCGCCGTCTGGATCTTCGTCGCACTGACGCAGGTCATCATGTCGCCAAAGTGAGTAAAAAACTACATGCACATAAATATTCTACATAGTGCCTGTTGTTGATTACATTTAATTATTCTAATTATTTTTTTTTATAGTGGCAGACATTAGAAAATGGCATATATTTTTAAACATCATGTTCCGTTTTTACTCGTTTGCAGTTTTTGTGCAGTTTGAGTTTTTATTAATTACTTAAATTTGGTATAGAGCTTTCCTTTATAAGTAAATCCTTATGCACCCTTTTTACTTTTAATTGAAGTATGGAACAGATGTTGTGTAATTCCGTTTTCATTCTAGGCCATTTTAGGTAAGATTCTAACAATCCCTGCTGTGATTTGGAGAATATGTCATTCCGGAAACCCTTTCCAAGTCATTTTTCGCCCTTTTGTCGCCAAGTTAAAAATCGCAACATTCCATTCCTGCAACTTTTTACGCATTTTTTGTTGATATTTTGCCATCCTTTGGTCGCCTTTTTGTCGCCATTTGTGGAACAGTTGATCTGTAACAATTCAAACATAGACCTACACCAGCTAAAAAAAAACATAACAGAATCCGGTCCCCCTGGCTGTCTTGCTTCGTTTTCGCCATAGGAATTCTAATTTCTGCAATTCGATTCTAGAGACGCTGAAAATATTTTCAATCGATAGCGCATAGCCTCTTTCTTATTGGTAGATCTTCTTTTTACACATCTAGAATACTTCAGAAGTTCAGAATACAGTTACAAAAGCGAAAGTTAAGAATTCAATCGAAAGTTAAAGGATTTTTGAGGTAAACCTGTAAAATGCTTCTAAAACGAATCATTGCCGTTAATTTAAGCGGAACTTATATCACTTTAGCAGGTCACGTTTAATGTTTGATTCTTAAATAAAACGGTAAATGACGTAATTCTGCTTGCCCGAAAGAAAAGAAACTATAAGAAGCACCAAAATATTTCACACTAGAGAAATAGCCATTTGTAACGATGGGGGAAAACTGTTGAGACCCAGACCGTCCGACCTACCAGAAAGGTGTAGGGAAACTGTTTGGACGACCGGTGGGGGTAAACAGTGTAAATCATTAGCTTGTAAGACGCTATTAGAAAAACAAAAACATTAATTAGGAAAACAGTAAAGTTTTTATATTCTAATAAGGTAGCAGAATTTCAGCTGAAAAATTGAACATACACTGTTGTTGTTGAAACCCAGACCATCCGACCTACCAGAAAGGTAGATAACTGTTTGGACGACCGAGAAGAGCCACCCAATTTAGATCGGAACCCAGTGGGGGAGGCATTCACAGACACTATACCCTCCTTCCTCTACCACCAACCTCTCGGAAGGACTTACGGATCCACGTGTTTAAAGTGATCGTACTCCGCGTGAACACGGCGGCAGTTTTTGCAGCGCAGGGAATCGAACCAGGGCCTACCGAGTGCAATTCCCGAGCGTTAACCACTGGACTTCCGCGCCCTCGAACATACACTGTAAAACATTTGAAAGTGTGCTACTGAAAGTCTCAGGGGAGTCAGCTGTCCGTAATTGGGAGTAAGGTTTCTGATAATTATGATAATATCTTGTATATATATATATATATATATATATATATATATATTAATAGAATAATTCTTATTCTACTACTGCTAGCAAATTACTACTTAATATTTTAAACGTACTAAATGATAGTTTACGTTATTCTAGTAATAAATACTTTATTCTAAATAACAGTAAATAATTAAAGAATAAATTAACATATCTTGGTAAACTTATAGGTTTTCAAACTTTTGACTTTAAAGATCTTTTTAATAATATTAATATTACTGATCTTTATGATGTAATTTTAGCTCTTTATAATGCTTTTATTGCTAATCACTCTAATATTATTAAATTTAAAAATTTTCCTAAACTTCTCCACTTTGTACTATTCAATAATTATATTTTTCAAGGTAATAATTTAATTATTGAATAGTACATTAATTAAATAGTACATTAATTAATTATTGAATAGTACATTAATTTAATTATTGAATAGTAATTTTTAAGTCTCTGGGGTTCCACAAGGTGGCTGTAGTAGCAGTACGTTAGCTAATTTATACCTTTATCATTATAAAAAATCCTTTTACTTCAACTTATTATAAAATTTACAGATATGTTGATGATCTGATTTGTTTAGACTGACAACTATGCCATAGCTATAGATTTCAATCCGGATAATTTGGAATTTATTCCTAATGAAGCCTCTATTAGTAATAATGTCAATTTTTTGGATGATAATCTAATTATTGAACCAACTAATAGAATAGTTACTAATTTATATGTTAAAAAAGACTATTTTTATTTTAATATTAAAATATTATCATTTAATTCCAGTAAATCTATTCCATTGTTTAGAAATATTATACGTAATCAACTTTTTAGAATTTATAGATTATTAGATAAAAAAATGCATGCTTTGCACTTTAATAACCTAAAAAATACCAGTACATTATATAAATATCCAGTATATTCAGTAAATGGCATAGTTCATAAGTTTAAACTACCTGAATATTCTTAAATATTAGCCTTAAAAGCTGACTCAAATGGACACTACACCAACAACCAACCAACTAACACAATTCAAAGTATACCGCTTTGTTCCAATCAAAAGGTTGTCCCTAGGAGAGCAATACGAATCCGAATATTTTTTGTATCATACTAAGGATATAGGTAACCATTTTATCAAGGGCAGTTTCCTTTAAATACTAATGGATTTTCTTCTTAAAGATTTAAAGTTTTCATTATTCGTTTTCAGCTCAAATTAAAACATGAGATTTTTTTTAAATTGTGACGTTATTGTAGCCAACGTTCGATATGTATTTATATTTTCTTAACATTACGTGTCAATTAATAAGTCAAATGTATATAACATTCGCTGAATCCTTTGTGACTTGTTACAAAATTTTATGCTTCATTATTTTTCAAGTAACAAGTCATATAACATTAGATAAATCCTTTGTGACTTGTTACAAAGTTTTATGATTCATCATTTTTCAAGTAACCCAAATGCATATAAAATTTGATGAATCCTTTGTGACTTGTTACAAAGTTTTATGCTTCATTTTTTAAGGAACAAGTCAAATGTATATAACATTAGATGAATCATTTGTGACTTGCTGCAAAGTTTTATGCTTCACTCCTTTTCACTTAACTATCCTCTTAAACTTGTTTCTGTTCTTCAAATGCTTTCCCTGATCACAGACCATATTGTGGGACAGACTTAAAAAAAGAAACTTAAAGTACTATTATTATAAATTATAATAATATTGTTAACTTGAACATAATATACATGGTTGTAAATTGCTCGTATAGTGGTACTTAATAAATTGTACATTGTTTTGTTGTACCGCTATATAAAACCCTCCAATTATTTACCTTTTGCGTGAGTCCTGAAAAGGAATAATTAATTATCATAATACTAAATGGATCACACCATTTAAACTTTAACAATAAAACATTTATTACAACATAAACACTTATTAATTCATTACACAATTAATTATTAGTTTTGGCGGGGAACATGTGAGACCACCTAACTGGCCTAATATATTTGTTTAGACCTAGATATCTTTTTGAAGAACACATACCTTCAAGTCTGTCTTGGACTTTGATCATAATGCTGGCATCCGAAATTTGTACTGGCCATAACTCGTGGGGTTTGGCTCCGTCTCGTACTTGGTTGCACCGCACCATCAATAGATCTAGCCATTATTTTGGAACATTTACGGAACACTTTATATCTCTAGTCATCGTGCTATCATAATGTCGCACACGTATCACTCTTGTATCTTTACACAAATCGTTATTTAGGCATCGTCTCGAAGTTATATATATAAAGTCTACTCCTAGTGTCCTTCTTCGGTCACAGGCTGAGAGCACATTATTATGTCTGAACTAACTCGCATTTTTTACCTGTAAAGGCATTGCTAACTTTAGGAAAGTTTTTCTATAACATTGCTGAATCGATATGCATAAAAGTAAAGTTTTAGTTCAAAAAACCATTTAGAAGAAACACGTGATTCATATGACAACTGCAAATAAATATTCAGAATTGAAGGCAAGTATGTATACTTAGGGATACAGTAGACGTTGAAACCAAACATTTCATCTTCATTACGTAATTATTATTTAATTTTTTGTACCTATACTAAATTTGTCCTACATTTATGAAATATAATTTTAAAAAATGTTGATGCAGTTTATGCAGTTTTAACTTGAAAAGAAAAATAAATATTTGTTTTTAGAAACGTATGCTTTGTGCACGATTTTTTAATTTTTCCTCCCGATTTCAACGTTATGTTAATTTAACAGAGTAATATGAAAAAACTCTCTCTTAATTTCAGAATCCATCTTCAGGTTATTTAAAAATATATAATTCTTAACTGGAAGTCGATTTTTTATCAAAATATATCCGTAGCGAAACTTTACTACACATTTATGCTAGTTAAATGATTCGGATTTAAAATGGCATACACAATTTTAAAAATACATAGTGATATATTTCCGCCAAATATTTAAATCCTTTGCCAAAGTCGCAATTCCGTATATTATGGTTCTTATTATTCCAATTTGTGTAAAACCGCAATAAAGTTGTTATACCATGAAAGTAACGCACGGTAGAATCACAAATGTATTTTTCCGCCAATTACCACTAAACGTGGCGACACTTAATATATACCTATTAGTACCGTGACCGGTCAAATGAACGGTTAATAGATAAAAACTTTTATTTTCTCCGATTGAATGCATTTAATATTGATTTCAGTTAGGAAATATTAAACAAAGTAACTTTAAGGTAATAGTCCTAAAACTCGATCTGCTCCTTCTATTGTGCATGTTCTTATATGTTTCATAATAAGGTGGTCAATTATCAACGAAAATGCAGTCTTCACTTTACCCTTTATAATATTACGTTTTGCATATGCCGTTGGACCTGATTCTTCCCTGAAAATGTTATGAAGTCCTGCTCTCCCAGATGTAGCACCTATTTGCATTTTTTCCCAAACAGTGCCATCCATCGAAATATACTGCTCATTTTTTCATTCTCATCTTCAGAACTTGAGAACAATCTCATTCTTTTTCGTTCCTCTACGTATTATATTCACAATATTCTCCTCTTCATCGTTGGTATCTGTAGGCTCACACTCAGTGTCTAAGAGATGATTATCATTTTCAAATAATATATCTTCACTTTCAGAAAATTCATTTTCTTTGATTTCCGAAAACTCTTCGCCTACGTTATTTATTTCTTCTAAGAACTTGGTGTATCTTAAATGTTTCGATATTTTCTCAGGGTGAAGATTAGGAATGGAGTAACGCTGTAAAAACAAAATATAAACTAACTAGTAATACTTTTTGGTTTTTGTAACCTTTTCTTGCAACTTGAAATTTTACGCACTTATTGAAATTTTAACACACAATTATTTTAAATTGAACTTACTATGCAACAGTCCGTGCAGAAATGTGCAGGAAACTTATGAAAATATGTGGAATGTGCATGCACATCACATTTTCTGACCCGATAACCTTATAAGGCAATACATTTTTCTCCCGGTCAAATAACCAGTCATAGTAGATAACGGTAGACTATGTATCTTTATCATATAAACAGAAGAAGAAGAAGAAAAATAAATATTGAAAAATTGATTGCATACATTTAATAGGAAAAGTTACGAAGTCAAAAAGAAAGTGAGAAAAAAACCATAACATTATATGCGAATTTTCTAAACTAAAGTTTATAGCCGGTCATTTGATCGGTCATGGTACGTTTAGTGCTCACCAACTTACAACTAGGTGGCCATCAATATTGATGTCCTCTTAGAAACCTGCAGAGTTGTTCCATATATCGCCAGTCAAGTGGGAACATTTTAATTTTGAAATAATTAAAACTATTGTGTTCTGCAGTATACTCAAATGTTGCCCTGATGTACTAAAATGTAAATATGCAGTACAAATACAGCAACTGCTGAAGAATAAAAAATAAAGATTTTCCTTTATCTGTACAGTGACATCCCAGTACTATGAAATCTCAGTACTAGAAATCCCAGTACTATGAAGCAGTAAAATTAAAACAATTTCATTAACAGTAGCATACAATATAATATTAATAGTGTTGACCCGTTTTGAAGACAAGAAATAGCCTTCGTCAGGACACACAAGAAACACAACCTTCCCCCACAAACGCTAGATCAGCGACTGACTTTTGAGTCGGCAATAAGTAATACAGAAATTGATATAAAAATGCATTTAATAAACATACAGTATTATATTTTATATTAATTATAGCCATAGAATATAAGATTACTGTAATAATTTGTAAAATGATATTAAATTAACATATTTTCGAATGTGTTTAAATAGTTGTACGAGAATAACTTTTGCTACCAATTTAGCGTCTTCATTGAAAAAGTTTATATTTTGCAAGTTAGTGTTGTGATACAACCATTCAAAAGACTTATTTAAGGAAAACAATATCAATTGAACGATTATATCCCAACACCTGATTGAGTCGGACACTCACATACAATAAAAGGGAAATTAATTGTTTTAAATATTAATGTGATGGGACCGTATAATGGATGGGAATAAATTTTAGAATATAAAGCAATGCGTTGTGTAATTAAAAATTAAACCATACTTGTATGTGAGCGCCTTAAAATTACCTTACCTGCAAAGTATGAAATTTCTCATAATCAATGTTATATCTTATAATCAATGATAAAAATCTTGACCAAGTATATGTGCAAAGTCACGAATTTTATAATGATTGTGGCCATATCAAGAGTTCCTTTTCTACTGCACTTAAAGTTCAAACTCATTTTGAAGAAGAAAACGATATGATAGCAGAGCTCGGGTCCAAATTATAAAATGTAGCACAGCACAAAGAAATACCAATATGCATTTTTGTTGTATAATATGCTTTTTTTTTATATATAAGAAAATATGACTGAAATTTCAATCTTCATGATGACTTGTTAACTCGTTTCTATGGAGAGCAAATCGTTTATAATAATCCACTAAAAGCAGGTGAAAGAAGGTTATAATAATTATGTCGATTAATCACCAGCTTAACGATTCTTCCATCATTCAAAATTATATAATAATTGACAACAGGTGAAAGTTCACTGAGAGTATCCATAGAGGCAATTGCTGCTATCAACTGTGAAATAAATAAATATTCTTTAACTTGACTCAATTAATTTTAATGAAATGGTCATCAATGAGGTACTTGTACAAAATCAATTTTACAATTGCAGATTTCTGTATTTACACTTTGTAATATATATATCTTTCTCAGAAAATAAGAATTCAATAAATTCATACTTGATTCATAAATCGCAACACAAAACAGATATATGTTGATTTTTTTATCCGTAAGTAAATTAATTTCATTTTTAGCACTTGCACTTAAAACTAATATAAAAACAAAATGGTGAGTGCACGAGGCACCCCCCTTAAAGGGGACCCCACCAATATTACAACCTTCACTGTACCGAAATTTCCAGAGAAGAGAGCGAGTCAGCGCTTTTTGCACACAGGAAGAAAATTCCCGCCTAAAACCGGACGTTGCCATACCAGATAAAACAAACTCCTGTTCAACCAGGGAGGTCAAAAATGAGACAGAAGAAAACAAGTTTCCGTATCTCGTCTGAAACGAGATCTACCAATTGAAAAGGTGTGCGCGTATGCAGTCATTTTTAAAAAGGGCATACACTGTACGAATAAAAACATGAACTGATAGCAGCAAGTATAATTTAATTTAATAAAAGAATCAATTGGTCTATTAATGAATATATATAAAATAAAAGCAATTTTGAATAGAATAATTTTGAATAATAATAAAGTAAAATAAAATATTTAATGATTTATAAAAAAAAAGTTAATTTGGAATAATAGAATAAAGTGTTGTGACGTGTCACAACAGTTAGTTTACAAACTCAACCAGGATATTTTATTCTTCAGATTTGCCTGCGCAGATAATTTTGTATAGCGAGAACATATATTTTTATTTTATTGTTTATTTTTTTTTATTTCTTTAGAAGGAATAAACATTAATATTTTACTGGAATTCTTTTAAAAAGCAAGATGAATGCGTTCAGAATTTGAGCATATCTTAAAGTAATTCCGTATATCTGCGAGTTTATCCTGTAAAAGTAAACATATTTATAAAACTAATACTATCACCAAACTATTCTATTTCAAAATTAATTGGAGTGTGGTTCAACTCGATCCTCTCATACCAGAATTCATTTTTTTTTATTTTGTAAATTTTACAAAAAACATTTTTGAAAAATCTGTATCATTGGTCCAAGTGATCATAATTATAACATATTACCCTTCATTTTAAAGGACTTGAAAAAGCATCCGATTGATACCAAGTTTGGCAATGTAACCTTTCGGAGAGATAACTTGCCTCACTGAGGACGGGCTAATGATGTCACGTACACAAAAATTGCATTGCGGCAATTTTTCACTACAATGGAAACTGCTCAGATACGATATTATCGAGCCATAAATAACTCTTTTTATGCATAATCATATCAAATTTGTCCTATGCTGCCATGTTAAGAACATATAAAATTTCGAAATTTTCACTTAAATTTCAAAATATTCTAACTTGTTATAAATTTTTCGTTAACAAAGCCCGATAAAAAGTTTCATAAAAATCGATTAATATTTATAGCTTTTATCACGTACACAAGCAATCCACCGCAGATAGACAACAGAAAGACAGACAGATAGACGGACATCACTTTAAAAATAATCAAAATCTGTTCAGGAAGTCTTAACACATATATTGCCATCAAATGTCGAAATCAAACATTTTCTTGAAAACAATACTTTCTCAACAGTGTAAGAAAGTAAAAGTATGTCTTTCAGGTCTCTAGTCACTGTGTCAGTATTCCCATCAGTGACGCTCTTTCTGGCAGCCACCTTTGCAGCTGTGTGTGCTTCATCAGCCCTGGCACCCTCGGCGGGCTGGGCCCGTGTTCTTGGATCAGCACTCGACAACAGAAGACCTCTTCGGAATGCAATCTTCTGCGCCATCGTAGCAGCAATAGTTCTTGGGGCTACAGCAAACTTGGTAAATTAGTAACATGATTGCTATTCAAGGAATCGAATGTTCACACTTCAGCTATACTATTTAAATCATTCGACATATCTGTGTATCTATGTGCATATATAAGTATATTCCGGGATATTTTCCATTAATTCCGTGCTCGGAAAGTAGATTTTTGTAATAAATAGAAGCTACATACTTTTAAAATATCTTGTGTCATTCAAAATTCGCTAAAAAGTTTATAATTTTTTTAATTAAGATCATTATAATGTCAGGATATCGACTAATTACCAAAAGGGGAAGACATTATGAACAATTCGTTTTGTTGCAATTACTTCATATCTATTGTCCTATCTTAAAAGTCTCCCAGCTAGAAAGAAACATTTACAGTACTCAATTGAACCAAATACAGTAACCAATTAAATTGTAACCAAGTTCAGATCTCTTGACTTTGGCAGGAAATTTGACAAAGTCTAGCCAACTCTGGTAATTTTGAAAAATTCAAGAAAGAAGACCGGCAATCGATTATTTCAATACGTATCTAGTTTTTTTTTTTATATTTTTTCAGAGCGTTTGTATAAAGATGCTCACTGCTCAGGAAGCGATGATATGTGATAAGAAAAATGCGCTGAATTGTGAAAACGTCAGCGTTTCGATAATTCGATTTTCTCGTTTGTGAATTCGTTGATTACTTACTTAATTACTACTTTAACGCATCTGGTGGTTGGTTTTTGACTCAGCTAGAAAGTTAATTAACTGTATTGAAAGAGCTCGCGAAGTCATCGAATGACGGGGAAATTACGCGAAGCGAGTTACGGGGCTTGGTGAGTGTAGCGAGCAGGGGGCGGATTCAATAGTAATTATAAAAATACAAGAATTAGAAAAACACAATCAGTATTGGAGTGCTACATTAGCCACAATATTTAAGTAACATACAAACAAATGGCTTTTAATGTAGCCAAAGCATGAGACAATTCGTTTCATCATTTTTGCAGATATTTTCGTCAGTTTGGCACCATTTAACAGAGTGGCCGTTAGCGATATGTTACTAAATTAGTCACTTAATACTGCAGATGGAAAATGAACATGTTGGACGATACATATTAATTTTTGTGTAATTTTTAGATAAAATTATTTGAACAAAATATTCCACTATCCAAACACGGTTCATGCTAGCGCTCTAAAGTTTGCATCATACGTTTTCTAATCAAATATTACATTTGGAATGATTATTTTATCGTTATTAAAAGCGCTGAATGTTTAATGATTTTTTTCAACATTTCATTCGAAAATTGGGGTGTTCTTGCGAACATTTGACTGCGTTTAAAATCAATAGGGTTCCATTTTCACTAATTATTATATTATCACTACAATCACTATTTAATCAATAATATAATCACTAATTCTAATAATACCAAATTGTATTAAAACGTTTCTTCCGTCTGTAACATGTCGCTTCTACAGACTTACACAAACACACACTAACACACACATGTCCTCGAAAATATCCTATTCGAGTTCAGAGAGGCTTGAAACGTGTTCTTCTGTCAAAAACTCGAATTCAAATTTTCGATTCCGTCACAATACTTTCCCTATATAATATACTAGGTATGTAGGAAAAGTAACAATTCTAGGAGTCTCAACTGCTTGTGTGATGCAGCGACTTAAAGCTAAGAACGAACGCTTTCTAAATTATTAAAAAATTCAAAATTAATTTTTTGATAATTTTGAAACTTCGGTCCCTCTGAACTTTTCTAGATCCTCAAACTCATTCTTGTATCCTGCAAAAGCACGCTCGAGTTCTTAGGGGGGAGTGGGGAGGTGCATCGTAACAGTGCACAATCTCACTCGCATAACCTCCCAGAATTTGACAGTAATGCCCTAAAATCCACCTGCATTACGCTGCATTTAAATTAGTTGATCATACAATCCTATTCCCCTGATTGGTATACGCTAATTTGTATGCCATTCACCAATCCATTTCGGCTGCTTCTGCAGAACGGACAAACACTTCAAGCCTTTGAACTAATGATAATGTTAATGTTACCTTCTGAATATGCGTACAAAATTACACATCTAAAGCAGAAATGTGTAAATTCTGTCATATATTCAACGCCGAATTAAGAATTCTGGAGGTCCCGCGTCAAATATGTTTTCCGGACCTCTGATATTAAATTACCCCGTTTGCAAACTGCGTTTGAAAAAGAATTCTGAAAACATAATAGCGTCGATAAAAAAACAAATCCATTTATATTTTTAAAATTATTATTTTTTAGACATCATTCGTGAAAATTTATAGAGTCATTGAAAATTAAAACAAAAGGGTATTGTTATTTTTGTTTAATTTTCAATGACTGGATTATTTAAATATATTAAATAGCCTTAATAAAATGCTCTAAATTTCAAAAGTCATTCCAAATGTAATCATAAGAATGGCGCACATTTTATAGTTTTGTTAACATGAAAATCGCGGTATGTGAAACAATATTGCTTTTACAATATTATTTTGTGAAACAATATTGTAGAGCAGCTGCTCATATCAGATTCTTTCATTTCCGATCACTGTATGTTGTCATTTTTTAACGTTTTCAGACAAATTAATTAATTATAGCATTAATTTACAAGATTTGGATTTACAGAATATTCAACAAACTATTTCGGTATTTGAAACGTAATTCAGTTATACTAGTTACCACAATTAATCAAAAATTGTGAATAATTCCTTAATGAAATATAAAAGAAATTGTTTCCTGAAACAATAAATTAAAATGTATCAAGAACGGTTAATTGTACACTAATAAAGTTAATTAAAAAAAATTTTCAGTGTGTCTAGGCATGCTGCAGTTATATCTGAAAGAATGTTTGAACAAAAATATCCTCGATTTATGCATTTATCATAAAAAACTCCATGATTTTAGAACTTCATTGTATGTCAAGTGCCACATGCATGCAAAGTTTCAAATCTCTACCTCCAGCAGTTTGGACTGTGTAATTTATACCTTAGTCATTAATCTCTGTCAGCTGTTTTCCCATAGAAATAAAACTCCTTGATTTATACATTAATCGAACGATTTTAGAATTTTTTCATTGTATGTCAAGCCTCTAGTGTACGTAAAATTTCAAGCTTCTACTCTCAGTAGTTTGAGTTGTGTAAGTGTCTTTCAGTCAGTCAGTCTTGTCTTACTCAGCTGTATATAAGTTCACTCGGCTTTATATGATTAGAATATAAAGCTGTAAAAAACGTCTCATTCAGATTTATATGATTATAATATGAAATAAATATAAAAAAATCGAGTAAAATGTAACCAATATTAATTTTTTCTGTTCCTTTGAAAATAAATAAATTCTAAAAACTAACAGAATTGTTTAAAGATCTAAAACTATATTCAAACTTATAAAGCTTCATTTAGAAAAGAATATTTTTCTGTGCTTCTAGGTAGTAAATTTATGTTCCAGCTCATTAAAATTAAATTTTATTCATTTGTTCACTTTTAATGAACTTCCTTCTCTACTTATGAATTTGTTTCTGTTTTTATGAAAACAAATAAATTCTAAAAACTAATAACATTGTTAAACAAAAGTAAAGTTATATCCAAACTTATATAGCTTCATTTAAAAAAGAATATTTTTCTATGCTTCTCGGTAATACATTTATCCTCCAGATCATTAAAATTTAATTTTATTCATTTATTCACTTTTAATGAACGCTACTAAAAGAAAGCTGTTTGGCAACATGCATGTTATTTAACATCCTAAAAGACGTACAAAATATTGTTAAAAACTGCCAGATCGCTTTCGGACGTATATACGCCCTTCATCAGTGGCTACATAAGTAGTAAAAGCACATGAAATGTTTATATAGAGAGAGACCATTTTAACTTAAACTTATTTTGTAATTTCCATGTATATTTCTTGTATTATTTTAGTAAGTTCATTTACCATTTTATGCAAATTTGTTTTAAAATGGTCTCTCTATATATAAACATTCCATGCTTTTACTACTCATGTAGCTACTGATGAAGGGAGTATATACGTCCGAAAGCGCTCTGGCAGTTTTTAACAATATTTTGTACGTCTTTTAGGATGCTAAATAAAAGACCCTTCGTTTCCCAAAAACGCTTTGCCCTTGGTTTTAGCTTTGAAATAGTTTTACATGTTGTCATCCAGAAAATCGCCAAATGTACAATTCAACGTTAAAAGCACAGTATCGTGGATCTTACGCATTATATTTTACTGTAAAAGGAGTAAATTCATTGCATTATATAAGAAAAGTCATGTGCTGCTCACATTAGATTTTTTTATTAGTTTATAGGTCTATAAAAATGTTTTTGAACTTTTCAACTGACACTATTTTCCATGTACTATTTAAATTTCTAGGGATGGGATAAGAGGGGAGGGGGAGAAAATGCCTGGTTGCTGGCTTTTATCAGAGCCGTAGCTAGATGTATTGACGCCCAGAGCAAAGCTGCGCCACCCTCCTCCTCTCACTGTGTCAGATTTTATTATTTTCATGTTGCTAACATGCGTCTGAATTAACAACTGAAACCTCTCCTCCAAAGCCACCCCAATGCTCCAATTCGGCACCCATACTATAGCTCTACCTATACACATCTTGACCCAATATGTAATTTGGCCAAGCGCATATCTAATAATTACGTTTCTCGTACATACTTAGACTAGACCTAAATCCCAAAATGCCTGGTGCTTTCTGGTCTGGACCTAACTTGTCCTAATAGGTATTTGATCAAAAAGCTTGCTCTCTAATATCATCTACAGCAGCAAAGAATGAATAGATTTGATTTGACGAAATGGGCAATATTTGGCTTTAAAAATCGTATTTAAAAAAATTCGTATTTAAAAAAATTCTCGCCAAGGTATAGCGTACGGAGATATGAAGGACCCCGCAAATTTCGTCACTGTTCGATACTTCGATTTTCCGCTACAGACGACATACACAGACAAGCATCTTTATAATGCAAGATAACTTGATTCATCTTTTTGGTGTTCCTTAACCGCTAATACCTTTCTTTTCAGTTCTCCTGTGAATTGCCAACCTCACGAAATTCCAGTTTGAACGACAATAGCACATCTCCGGATAATAATACATCCCAATGCAAGCATCCAGAGGTCAGTCAATATTTTTCATTTCTTTCCCCTAGATTTCATATATCAACATAAATGTAACCAAACTTTAAAATACTTCGTTAGTTACAGCATAGGAAAACAAATTTGTTTTTCGAAACTAGTTGTTTCTCTATTATTTTTATTTTATTTTATTGCGGTTGATGCGGTTATTTTCAATTTCTCAAATCAGATGATTTCCTTTATTTGTAATGATTCCTTTTTCTTGATGCGGCTATTTCATTTACGAATCATTTCGCCCTTCGCTTTGCTCATTCACAATGGCTAGTGGTACATTCTAAACGTGCACACTAAATCAAAATTACTGATAATCAATTCTAACTGTTGGCAGCGACAGGTTCTCAGATTATGTATTTATTGTCTTTAATGGGTAATTTGGTGTAATTTCTTTTAATTCCTTTGTATCGTCATTCCTAATGCGAATTTTTGAAATTTTCTAACTGAAACAAATATTCTAGCTCGAGTGAAAGTGCTCGATAATTAGATAATTAGACAAACTGGTGCTGAGTTTCTATATCATCCACTTGCACCGCCGCTACCCCTAATTCAAATTTTTGAAGTTTTAAATTTTTTTGCTTGATCTCGAAACTGATTGAATGACACCAAAACCGAGATTTTTGTGGAAGTACTCGATAATTTTGATACATCAACCGCCCCCCACCCCCACCCTCAAGGACCTGATTACTGAAACAGCACGGGAAGCACTTGCTTCTCTTCAAAGGATTTTAAGGGGCCCCATATACTGCTCTCACGATTCGCATTTTTTAATTTGATTTATTTTATAAAAAAATAATCACATTGATTAAAACTTCAATTTACAGCAATTAAATATATTTTTTTACGTAGCTAAGAAACAATGTGTTTAATATAGTTTTGTTTGCGTTTCTCTTTCTTTTCCAGTGTTGGAATATTTTTGACAGCTTTATCTGGTTAAAACTTGGATTCAACCAACCCCTGTCGCATGTTGATAATTTAACATTAAAAATTAATTTTTGATGTCAAATTGCCAAACCTGCTTTAAATGGTATCTTACCCGTACAGGCAAACAAGGAAATATGTTTGTTGTCTGAGCCAAAATTTTAATTGGCCACATATTTTTTTTTAATTATAAATATTAAACTGTTAACGAAAATTGTAGCATGGCAGTTATTACTTAAGTTTGAAATAATTATAAATGACTACAAGTAATTAAGTTAACTACAAGTAATTAAATAGGAAATAGATTATGGGCTAGAAAAAATAAATGCCGTAATTTTGATACAGGCAACCCGTTAAAAAGCTGTTGCTTGATGAAAACTATTAGTTAACCTGAGCTCGGGAAATAGAATATTTTAAACAATGATGAGGGTGTAGGAAATTAATTTTGAAAAATTTTCTCGGGCTATGTTCATGAGATTAAAGTCAAGGCCCCAAATAAGGCCGTGGTTCCCCTAACTGCACCCAGTCAGTTATTCAGTTCAGTGAATGTTATTTAGAAGGTAGTAGTTCCAAAGCAGGTTGCTTCCTTATTTTCCTGCTGATATATTTTTCCTTTCCAGCTGAAGGTAGCTATATTATTCTCCGAAACCTTTTGTTTCTTTTATCTTTGGGTTCTGTTAAATTTTGTAGTCCCTCAATTATCACATTTTAAATTGTTTTGGGCAAATGTGTTGCTATAAATTGAACTCTTTAATTAAACGAAAAAATCAAAGTGGAATAAAACCACCTTTAGTTTTTATTATTATTATTATTATTATTGTATTGTAGCAGTGGAAAGTTGATATGAATCGATTGTGTGGATAACAACTTTGAGATGTTAAAAATTAAAACTTAGAGAAGCATTGCTCCAGGGGGGGGGGGCAACATTGGGTTGTCGAGCCATTGATGATGATGATGATTGTAGCAATGAGGCTAAGATTTCAAAAAGATTGGAGTGCTGATTCTTACATAAGCCCATTTGTTAAAAACTCCATTAAACTAAATGGACATCCAGAATTTCTACACATATCGTACGGTCACGTGGTCCTTAGGACCTCAAGCAGATACAATCACTATATCTCCGGCCAGTTACAGCTCCCTCGCACAAGCTCGACAGCGATTGGGCCCAAGGGGGAGAAATGAAAGAGGAGCTATCAAAGCAAGTCAATTTCAGTACAAGAAATCAAAAGAGAATTGGGAAAGATTTGATGAAAAGTGTGAGTCGAAGTGATTGTCCGTTAGTAAAAAGTTGACAATGAGCGTCAAAGAGAAGTCATAAAAAAAAGATGAAGTCAAACTCCAAAGATGACCCTGGCCAAGATAATTCCAGCAGAAGATCCAACAATACGAATGGCATCCATAACAGGTAATCCATTTGCTCTCATGAGGAGTTAAGAATCAGTTTATTGTAAATTGAACTTCATCATGACAGTCGCCAAGTTAAATTGAAAATGAATACAAATTGTAAAATTATTAATTGAAGATGTTAGTCAAAACTATATGTTTGTTAAAATAAATAATTATATAAGGATAATCAATAATATATTCAATAAATAATCTATAATGTTTATCTTTTTGAACTTATGTTTTGTTAAAGGTGGATGCCGGACTGCAGAAAAGATGGGTTATATGTTGGTCGCATGATTTTGTGCACACTATTATGATTCCGGCCGCCCAAATAGCTGCTCGAGTCGGACGGTCTGGGTCTTTAACACTATTATGATTACAAGGCCAAATGAAGTTAATTTAACAAATGAAAGAAATATTGAAATAATATCTCTCACCAATTAATTAATTAATTATAATTTTTTAATTTAATCTAAATATTTACTAAAACTATTTTTCACCACACGTACATGCACACTAACATACATACATATATACACACTAACATACATACATGCATGCACACTAACATACATACATACAAACTAACATAATACACGTACTAGCAAACATACACACACTAACATACATAGACACCACTTCAAAAATGTTCGATTCACGTTCAGGATGTTTGAAACGTACTCTTCCGTCGAAAACTCGAATTCGAATTTTGATCCAGCCACAATATTTTCTTGTTCACTAAACTATGTATATAGACAAAGTAAAAAATTAAATATTTGTCCATGATCATGGAGAAGAGTAAAGAAAAAGTTAAAAATAGTCTACATTGATTATGTTGCAGAACATTTTCTTTATAATATAAAAATCTATGTTTTTAAGTTATGATGATATTTTTCTCCCCCCACAGGGTTGCCGAAATCTACTCAACTGATATTCATATTTTTATTTTCTTTCTCTATATACAAGGAAAGTATTGTGACAGGATCGAAAACCCGAATTCAAATTTTCCTCGCTGGAGTAAGTTAAAAGCGTGCTTGTATATATATATATATATATATAGCGTGTTTTCGTGAGACTTTGAATGCGATATCTCACGAACAAAATAGGTCGTTTCAAAAGTAATTTGGTACGATTATTACAATCAGTGAGTACTGGAACACTACTTATTTAAAACCCAGTCGAATATTCAAAAGATCCTTCAATTTTTCAACGATTTTTAAAAAATATATATATAATTCAAAATCAAGATCTTCAACACTGTTAAATAAGTAATCATTTCATACGTGATGTTAATAGGAAAAGAATGGCATCAACTATTTTTGAGATATTAAGCGTTTTTTCAAATAAATTTATAAAAAATTGCAAGTAGTAAGTATCATCAAATATGTCCATTTTTAAAATGCAGTATATATATATTTATATATATATATATATGCAACAAATCTGTTAACATCATTATCGTGATTCTAGTTCGTTCCATTCACGAGAAAAGTTGCTTTTTTGTAATAGTTTTGAATTTTGACGTCCAATAATTCACCAAT
This sequence comes from Amaurobius ferox, assembly GCA_951213105.1. Lineage (NCBI taxonomy): Eukaryota > Metazoa > Arthropoda > Arachnida > Araneae > Amaurobiidae > Amaurobius > Amaurobius ferox. The sequence goes on along the minus strand of OX578136.1, from coordinate 39,496,414 downwards.
AGTCAGTTATTTCGCTGAATATTCTTTTACTGTCAATTGCATCTGTATGAGAATTTTGCAAGTGAATATTACATTATTTTGTTTCATTACATTTCTATCAATACGTTTGTTTTTTTACATTTCTGTTTCTTGCTATACTGCTATATTATCTATTTTCAGTACTTTATTCTCAGTTGGATCTTGACAATGGTCGCCTGCGTGTCATTCTTGAAAGTCCATTACCTGCTGAAACTGGGTCTCTTATGTGTCATGCTTGTCGTCTACTTGCTAATTATGCTGCTTGCCTTTTCTGAATTGTTCGACGGTGCTTGTACTGAGTAAGTAAATTTATTTTTCTTTAAAAAAAATGAAGCTGAACAATCACACTTGTCAATCCAACGCAGGTCAGGAAATTTTTTTCTAAATGCTAATACTTTCAATCCATTTTGTCTAAATGCTACTTGGCGCAATATCGGAAATCTAGTCGGAAACAAAGTTAAACTAAGCATTATCTATTCCCAATCATGAGAAATAGATATTTTAAGGAGCAATTTTGAACTCCTTAGTTATGCCTCCAATCATCTTCAAAATTTTTAAGGTGAATCCATAACGGTTGTCGTTTAAGCTCTTTTTACGGCCGATCCGTAAAAATAGATGTTGCAAGGAAAGAGTAAATATTTTAATCGAGCTATATTTTCAATACCGGAAATGAAAATCCTTAGTGAGTCTATCATTTTACTCCCTTGTGAATTTAATGCTGAATCCATATCAATCGTTTCATCAGATTACAATCGTTTTATCAGGTTACATTGGCGTCCATGGACGCCAATGCTTGCAAAGGGGGATCGAGCTGTTTGGGATAGGGTATGTCAAATACCTGTCTTTTTGAGAGGTTCTTCATTTGTGATGGACGCTGTCCCACCCGTAAGCAAAAGGTTAAACGTATCTCTTGGACTTTTTATGATAAAATGCTGAAATTTTGTACATCACCTTATTAGTGTATGGGGCACATTTTACTCATTGGCAATGTTTCTGTACGGGGGCCGTAAAAAATTTTAAATTTTATATTTCTTTCAATTTAATCCCCTGAAAAATTTTATCGATTTCATTAAATTCTGCACCTTTTTTTACGCAACTTTGTAATTTATTATATATGTCTAAGATCAATATTTAAGGAATAAAAGCCGAGGTCAATGTTTTTGGGACACCTATCGTATCATATCGTTCTATCGTATCATATGCCTGCCCAACTGTTCATGATCGCTTTTTTCATCACATTTATTTCTTGATGTACCCCACAATTGGCCTTAGATTAAGACGAAATTTTATTTGTGAGCTACATAAAGAGAGACATTTTTCGAAATACTAATATGTAAAACAACATAATTTTCAAGTTCTTATCTAACGAATTTTGTCAATTAACATGACAAACCAGTTCAACAAATCACAATGCTGCAAATTTATTTTCCCACAACGAAATTGTGTTTATAAATTAGTTTAGATTAAGATTTACCAAAATATGTACTTGATTTATCAATATTCAGAGAAATATTTGACGCATAATAATATTGGTCATGAATTTTAATTTATTGGTCATTCATTTAAAATAACTTAAAAAAAAAAAACAATTATAAACATTGCTTTATTAAAAATTTAACATTGAAGTGCTAAGCATTTCTATACCCAAGTTGAAATAAATATTAAAGTAACATGACGACATATTCTGCACGTCATGTAAATTATAATATAAATCAGATCTTCTGCTTTTTGCATGTCGCAAATTCCTTGTTTTGCTTAATCGCAATAAAAATTATTACTAGCTTCCCATGAACGTACGTACCTGGATTACCAATTTACCCATTTTATGGTTAAATTCCTCCAATTTTAGGGGGATAAAGCCATAAAAATTTAAATCTAGCCATTCCGCAGTTGCGATTAGTCATCAATTTAGGTCAAAACTGAAATGTGGTTCCTATAATTTGAAAATAATAAAATAAAGAAATGACAATTTATAAATTTTCTAGTTAGATAAGTCTTCTATAAAATTTTCTAAAACGTAAGTGATAAAATTAACTTTAAACACTAGCATTTTTAACACAATAGCATTTTTAATTTGTATGGTAAAAAAATAATTAAACTCTCCGTAATTTTATGGACTTCGATTTTAATAGATCCTTAAAATCGATTTATATTCCCATACAGAATCTACAGGGTGTTTCAGGAAGAATGCCCGGAAGAAACACAATATCAACGATTAGTCGTAGAAATTAAGTGAAATATGAAAAATCCGATGTGGGCAGCACAAGAATTTCCTTGCAGACTCAAATTCATATTTCCTTTATTTCTTTAATAATTCATTGGATTGAGTTAAATTCACCAAATAACATTAAATTTGCATTTTTAATTCAATTTTTGTTTTTATTTGGTAATTGGACATTTTTCCGAAATCGGTGTAACAAAAATGCGAGAAATCTGAAATATATGGAGAACGAACGGTTAGTCCTAAAGTATAATGGAGTGTGTTATATTATTTTCCTCGTCAAAAATTGCATATAAAACAATAATTTAATTAATACATTTGAGCATACGTAGTCTTTTTCGTTTTAGATTTTGGCGATTTTTGTGGGCTATTTCGTTAAAAAAAGCAGGTTGTTCTGTTCCGAATCGTACCAAAATCTAATCAGCACCAGAGTATTCCACAAGTAACTTATCTACCAAATTTTGTGAAATTTGATCAATTAGTATTTTAGCTAGAGTGGATGAGATTTTTGAGGCCATTTCGCTAAAAAAGGCGGGTTCTGTTTTCATGAATCCTACCAAAAACTAATCAGCACCAGGGTTTCACCCAAGTGACTTACCTACCAAATTTTATGAAATTCGGTCCATTAGTTTTTTAGTTAGAGTGGATACATACATTGCACAGAGAGACAGACACACACGCAGACGTCACACTAAAAATAGTTTTTTCGTATTCTAGAGCTCTGGAAACGTGTAGATCCGTCGAAAACTCGGGTTGCGATTTTCGACATGATTCCAATACTTCCCCATACATTACCATGTATTGCAGGAAAAGTAAAAACAATCAGAAGAGAATTGAGAATTTAGCTATGATAGTGATAGTTTCACCCTCCAAAAACTATAATTTTATAAAAATTCAAAATTCAATTTTTATACGGCCCCCTCTAATCAAATAAAAAGTCTATCAGTAAAATTGTTGTCCTTGCATTAGAGTGAAAAATATTTCCCCGGTACCTTTAGATGGAAATTTACTTAAATATTCCAATAATTGCTGTCAGGTATTTTAAATTCGATTGAAAGGGACCAACAACACATGAATTAAATGGTAGCAAATTTCAATTGGCGGTTTTTCTGTTTTAAATAGACTTGTTGCTGTTCTCCATATTTGAGGTAAACTATTCACATTTGCATGTCAGGAAAAGAGAATAAATCTGGGATTTTAATGATAGAGAACTCTGATAATATTTTACCGGGGTAAATGGCTTTCGTCTTCATTAAGCAAGTCAAATTTCTTTTTTAATTGCCACTTTTTAATTGAAAGGATGGAAGATGCAACTATCCCAGGTAAATGTTCTCTGTTTGTTAATTACTTTCAATTCCACTTAACTTCTACAACCAACCGTAGATTTTATATTATTTACGGACATTCTGCGTGAAACACCCAATATAAAGATCCTACTAAAATCTTAGTCATACTTATACTCATATCCATTCCAAATGCAGCGCTAGAAGTACACTAATTCTTAATTAATGATCGGCTCTATCAGGTTTTCGGATAGTATTTAAAATGAAAGTTATTTTGATTTATTTGACATTTTAAGACTTTAAATACATTTCAGGGCTTTCGATATTTGAAAAATATAAAGAATCAGTGTTATAATGCTGTTAAACATTTTATTATCTGTCATTACTTGAATATCGCACTTAATTACTATTTCTTACTGTTTAGTTTAAGACGAAAGGAAAATAACAATGTAAAAAAAAGTATTTGATAGTTAAAAGTCACGACACGCCCGTAACTAGGTCATGCCTATTTTTATTTTAAATCCGAGATTTGGTTTAAGCCTTTTTAGATATTTAACCTTTTGCTTACGGGTGGGACAGCGGGATAGGGTATGTCAAATATCTGTCTTTTTGAGAGGTTCGTCGTTTGGGATGGACGCTGTCCCACCCGTAAGCAAAAGGTTAAGTTCTTGTGCGTTATGAATTATGTCTGAATATATGATTTTTTAGATTTTGATAGAAGGAATTTTGTTTGAAATCTCTACTGTAGGACTGGCTTAAAAGGATAAATAAAAATTTGAACAAATGCGTTTTAAAAGACATTTAGAACTGTTTTCTCTCGTGCCGGACCCCTTATTCCCCTTTATAACTTTCAAACTAATGGATGTTATTCAATGAAATTTGATATGGACATACCTTGGTATAAGAGAAGCGTGGTTACGAAAGGACATGAGTGGCGACACTCCTCTGTAGCCCAAAAGTATAAAACAGGCATCCCACAGAAGTCCTTATGTAAACTGTCGCAGGAAATGAGGGGTCTCAAGAATATGTCAACGAGCTAAAAAAAATAGGACAAAGCTGCTTCTCATACACCGAGGTATGTCCGTGTCAAATTTCACTGAATGACGTCCATTAGGTTGAAAGTTATAAATAAGAGATAATCAGGGGCTCAGAGCGAGTGATACACCCTGTATAAAACATATAATTTTCTCAATTTTCACGCATTTATGCCATACCCAGCCTCCTCCCCCTCTCCCCAACAAAAAAAGGGGGTGAGGGGGGTCAATCCGGACAATGGTAACAGAGCCCGAGACTGCTAGGGGACCGGGAAAGTTGCTTACGATAAAATGTTTCTCATAGAATATTCACATATAAAATGATGATTTTTATATGTGAATATACACACAAATGATTTTTATAAACTACTTGCAGGTTTAGAAATTCCCCATACTATGTGCAATTATAAAGTTACAAATATAAATTAGCCAATACCAAATACAAATACCAAACCTATATACAACCTGTAAAGCAAATGAAATAAAAGTACATAAAAATTCAGTAATGAAACATCTGATCAGATGCGTTTTGTTCTATGTAAGATTCCATCTCTCATTTCCAAAATACTCAAAATAGGAGTTGTTCTTCCCGAGTGTTTTTTCATCCATTAAGAATTTTCATTACTATATATTTTGTTTCTCTTCTGAAATATTAAAATGGATTTATAAGAAATGAAATGAACTTTGTATTCCCATCTTACGGGACAAATGATAAATAATACATTATATGATCAAAAGTATCCGGACACTTTGGATGTTAGAATGTTTTTCGAATTTCTAAACATATATTTGGCGAAGTGTTCTGTAACTTTGGCGATGTTAAGAACATGCTTGAACGCACTCTTTCCAGTAAAGTTTCGGTGACTTTTAGGGGACCACCACGATATTGAAAAATGTGGAAATATATTTGATCACCCTGTATCATAAAAAGCTAAAAATGATTTGTAACTTTCACGAAATAATTAACCAGCTTTGTTCAAGGTGTATAGGCATTTTCGTAAAACAAAAATGTATATTCATGAAGATATAAACGTTTATTAAAAAAAAAAATTTGTTACATGTTTTTTGCTTACAATATCCATAGGCTTCCATCAAATTTCACGAAACTTACAGAACATTTGTCAACATCCAAAAACAACATTATACTTCAATTGAAAATTAAAGCATTGAATATACGATGAGATATAAGCATTTGAAGTTTTTACGATGAGATATAAGCATTTGAAGTTTTTACTGCGCAGGCGCAACACATAGCAATAGTTTTCTTTCATGATTTTGCAGTGAATACTGTAGGGCAACTTCTATGAAAAATCCATTGGAATGTCATGAAAATTCACAAAGATATCGACGATATATTTATCAGTTTTTCTCTGACTATCTGAAAGTACCTGGATGATAAGGGGGTTTCCACAAATTGACATTTTACAAATTCATCGAACACCCTCTGTTCTGAAAATGAACTAGTCCAATTTTATGCAAATAATGATCACCACGTACAGGGGTGTCCGGAGACTTTTGATCATTATTTGCATAAAATTGGACTAGTTCATTTTCAGAACAGGGATGTCCGATGAATTTGTAAAAATGTCAATTTGTGGAAACTTCCTTATCATCCAGGTACTTTCAGAGAGTCAGAGAAAAACTGATCACTAAATCGTCAAATTTTCACGATATTCCAGTGGATTTTTTATAGAAGTTGCCCTACAGTATTCACTACAAAATCATGAAAGGAAACTATTGATATGTTTCGCGCCTGTGCAGTAAAAACTTAGTTTCTTCAAATGTTTATATCTCATCGTATATTCAATGCTTTAATTTTCAATTGAAATATAATGTTTTTCTTGGACGTTGACAAATGTTCTGTAAGTTTTGTGAAATTTGATTGAAACCTATGGATATTGTAAGCAAAAAAACATGTAACACAATTTTTTTTTTTTAAGGAAACGTTTATATCTTCATGAATATACATTTTTGTTTTACGAAAATGCTTATAGACATTGAACAAAGCTAGTTAACTATTTTGTAAAAGTTACAAATCATTTCTCGCTCTTTATGATACAGGGTGTTCAAATATATTTTCCCCTTTTTCAATATTTTGGTGGTCCCCTAAATGCACAAGTCACCGAAACTTTACTGGAAAGTGTACGTTCAAGCATGTTCTTTACATCGCCAAAGTTACAGAACACTTCGCCAAGTATTTGTTTAGAAATCCGAAAAACATTCTAGCACCCAAAGTGTTCGGATACTTTTGATCATATATTATAGTGTGTATTATAATTGTAATAATAATGTTAATATAAAAGTTGATTAAAGCAAAGTTTTTAATTTTATATTTGTAACGGTTTACTAGATAGCGTCACATTTGTATTAGTGGCGCCCCAGATACAGTTTATTTTTATAATTAAAATTATAATTTAGCTACAGGAGTTGACTTTATAACCAATTTTCTCACTGAATCTAGCCATAAATGATATCTCGAATTATCGGCATTCCTGGTACGTATAGGCACTTTAAAGGAAATTAACATAAAATGCGCAAATATAATATGTTCTAAATACGTGCCTAAACACATATTCAGCCGTGTAGCAGGCGTAATTCCTGTTCGCAGCTCGCTAGAAGACCAGAAGCCTAAATGCTAAATTATTATTAATAGAGGGTTGAGGTGTTGAAGACCCAAGTCACCCGACTCACCCGAAAGTATGAGCAGCAGGTTGGGTGACCGGGAGCAGAGGGTTGAGGTGTGAAAAAAAAAATTTAATCTCTTATCTTTCAAAAAAAAATGGCAAAAGCTTCAGAATCAGAAAAAAAACAATGTGGGAAAAATAATCGGAACTAAGGTAATTATTATCAGATTCGAAAAATTTTTATCACATAATACAGAACTCACGAAACATGTACGCGGAAGGCAATAAATACCTGTTAAACTTCATCAATTGCCAAATGCAACTCAAAATTACTGTGGAACGCTGGTCAATTAAAAGATAATAAGTGTAAATAAAGATTTACATACACTTGTAAATCTTTATTTACAAGTGTATGTAAATAAAGACAGATACGTAGTATCTATCTGTGATATAAAAGGCAGCACCTGCCCAGAAGTCTGCAAGATTTGCGATGTCGTATCAAGTGAGCCTGTAACACGGTGATACCTACAATGCTTGTCAAAGTACGCAGTAATGTTCTTTGTTGAGTTCAAATATGTATTGTTGTAGACGGGAGGCATTTTGAACCGGTTCTACTCTAGCTTCATGTGTATATAACTATTATTTACGGAAACATTTCTGAATGTAACAGCATTCTTCTTTCTGAATGTATCAATATTTCAGTCAAATATATACCTTCTGCAATCAATTTAGTGCCGATTCCATCTAATTAAATATAGCTCTACAACTCAGTCAATTGGTATTTTTCTTCTAACTTACTTTCTTGCCGAGTTTGTATTCATAACTTCTTCAATTTCCTGCGAGAGGCGCTGCAATCACTTTTATACTGCAATTTTACTATAGCTAGACCTGATCTGTACACTCAGCTACATTTCATTTCAAAGTTATTGAAATACTTAAAAGACTTAGTCCTATATAGTTTCAATGCGAGTAACAGATAAAGGAATCTTATTTTCTTCCTCTTAGAAAAGACTGCGTCCCGCTGAAGATCAGGGCTCTTGTGATTCTCATCGTCTTTTTCTTCATGGTGACCTACCACTGCAGACTGGTAAGAGTCTTTATCCCATCCACTTTTTGACATAACTGTGTGCATAATACGTAGCAAATACACAAGAAAAATATAATAAACGGGCTAAAAATTCAAATTCGTGCTTTGGTCTGATTTACACATTTTGTGACCCTTCTAGAAGACGAATCAACTATTTTAGTAGGATGCCTCTGTGTGTATAATACTGGCCAAGAATGGCTAACAAAAATCGACAAATACTTTAAGACAATCAATAAGCTTAAATATATTGATTACATGCATATTGTATGAATATATTGATTAAATGTATATTTTATGAATATATTGATAAATGCTTATTTTGTTCTTGGATCATCCGTTCTCGAGATTTTAGAGTATTTAAAATGTGTCAAATCAGTAAATGAAAAGTAAAGTAAATGATATTGATACAGCAAATTCTATATAATATCAAATAAGTATATATTTCATGCATGGTTTTGTGCGATAAAATTTACATTAATGTATATAAAGAAGGCAATTTTGAATTTGAGTCTGCAGTAAAGAAAGGCATGTGTTGGTTTAACAGATTTTTTTACTTTCCTTATATACATAATGTATAAGGAAAGTATTGTGATGGGGTCGAAAACTCGAATTCGAGTTTTCGACGGGAGAGCACATTTCAGGCATCTCTGATCACGAATCGAACATTTTTGAGGTGATGTCTGTGTGTGTGTGTAAGAATGTATGTGTCAGTGAGTCTGTGGAGACGATTTCTCATGAACGAATGGAATGATTCGAATGAAATTTGGTACAAAAATCACAATCCATGAATACTGGAAGCCTATTGTTTTAAAGCGAAATTGAATGTTCAGAACCACCCTAATTTTTCGAGTGAAATTTTGAAAAAATCGTCAAAAAATCAAAACCTTTAATAAAGTTACGCAAATAGACATTTCTTATGTAATTTTTCCTTAGAAAACGATTGACATAAACTTTAGAACGCTAGCATAAACCGTTCTCGAGATATTGCACATTTTTCAAATAAATTTATTAAAAAATCCGATAAATTAAAAAAAATATTAACTGTTAAGAAACATGTTCACTTTTCATATGTAATATCATGCGATAAATTTGGTGACATCATTCTCGTGGATCTAACTCTTTCCATTCGCAAGAAAATATACTTTGAGTAATACTTTTGTATTTGAACGCCAATAGTCATTTATCTGCTGTAGGAATACCTTAATCTTCATCCATAACGCTTGGCGAGATTTTGGCGACGAATTTATTGGAATGTCGTCAACTTAGCGACATTTTTAAATGTTGTCAAATTAACGAAAATCTCGCCAAATGGATAAAAATGACGCTAAATGAGTGAAAATGACGACTAGTTGAAGAAAATTCAATATCTTGGAAAGAATATAAATATCTACTATAAGAATAACATTTTTTTAACTGCAAAAGTAGTAAATTCATTGCATTATATAAGGAAAGTCATGTGCTGCTCACGTCAGAGTTTTTTGATGTGGACTGGAATTCATCCCTATATCAATAATCAAAGCTTTGTTATATCCCTGATCTCTATAAAACCGCTTTTATTCCAGACAATGCGTGATATAACACTTGATACTGTCCTCACAAAAGCCTGAATGCTTACAATCCTGGGATCATCCCTCCTCCTATGTCACTCCTACCTTACAAGGGAAGACTTTGCAATAGATCTCTCGGATTGCAATCTTTCATGTCCTATCTTGTAAAGGACCATGAATAATGATAAAACGCCACGGCTTTCATCTGCTAAGAGATAGGGGGCGCAACAATAACAATCTGAAGTTGTCATGCAAACGTGCTCCACTGATGTGTATTATTTATATTTTAGTGTGAAAATATTATTCTTTTCAGTTATTATTATTATTAAATAATATCTGAAAAACAAAAACAAAATATGCATAGCCGTTAGACTGTTTTACTTCTTCAATCCTTATAAGGCATTTATAAAACGTATCGAAGACTACATAAAAATTCGAGCTGCATGCATTGAAGGGGTCCATATTGAAGACATCAATGAATTTTGAACCAACATCGATGAAGAGTCCAACAGAAAGTTAAATGACAGATTATTTATTTTAAAAATGCATTCATTTGTGTACAATTAATTTGGCGTTGATATATTTAAAGATATGGTAATATAAGTAGTAAAGGAGTAGCGGTTCAACCCCAATGCGGATCTGCGGATCCGAGCTGACGTCATCCCCGATAGTCATCCCCGATGACGTCATCGGCTTATCTTATCAGATAAGCTTATCTTATCGGATGACTCACCCGATACGATTATCGGCTGACGTCATGTACTGACACAGACAGTGAGGTTGAAGAAGACCTTGGCGGCCATCTTGGAAATTTTGGTGGCGCCCTCTATGGACAGGTTGGAGAACTGTGTTGGCTAAAAGGAAAGAATTGGTTCTGGACTGAGCTGGATTCGAACTGGGGACCTCTTGCACCGTAGGAGAGTGTCTTACCCAGTATACAGTTTGAGACTTGTAGGTATATGGTGAATGAATGATATCTTCCCTGCGAAAGGAGTTGGAGACTTAGAATATTTTCTGAACTTTTACGATTGGATTTAATGAGCGCGAATGAATTAAGATTTTAATTAATTTTTAATAAATGAATAAAATGTATTATAAAAAAAAAATGGAATATGCTCATAATTGAATTTTAATAAGAGGATTATTTTTTAAGGATTGGGTAATTATTGTTTTTATGGAATGGTTTGGAAAATGCTTGAAGACATTTACGAAAGTTTAGATTTCGGTGATGGCGCCCTCTATTGACACTTGAATGAAATAATGAATGATGTCTTCCCTGCGAAAGGAGTTGGGTACTTAGAATATTTTCTGAATTTCTACGAGGGGATGGTTCGAGTGAATTAAAATTTTAATTAATTTTTAATAAATGAATAAAATATATTATGAAAAAAAAATGTAATTTAGTCATAATTGAATTTTAATAAGAGGATTATTTTTTTTAATAATTGGGTAATTATTGTTTTTATGGAATGTTTAGGAAAGTGCTTGAAGACATTTACGAAATTTTAGATGGCGATGATGGCGCCATCTATTGACACTTGAATGAAATACATGCAACGAATTTTAATACAATTAATTTCAGAATGTGGTTTTTGTGTTCTTTTAATTAGGTAGTCGGACGATGACTTATTAATTTTAGCTTCACGCGCATACATGTTTTAATGAAGATAATTAATTTTTTTTACATTGATCATTCGTCAGTGATTTTTAAGGACGGGGTGTATGTTATTGAATTTTATTAATTTTAATGAAATGATTTTTGTGGTAAGCCATTGAATGAAAGAATGGGGGACTCCATAGTGAACTAGAATATCGCATTTTTTATGTTAATAAATTTTTACCACAAGTTGGGAACGGGATTTGACCCTTTTAGAAGAGGTGTGTGTGCTCGTATACCAGCCAAGATTTATGTTTTAGAAGCCTGTGAGATTTTAGGGATAGGTTATACTACTCGCTGAACACGTTTCGACAATTTTTTCAGCTACCAAGAATGTATTCATGGAGTTCTGCGATGATTTTACCTGGAATATAGTAAAAGTACTATACATGATTTTTTTTTACATCCTTTTAAAATTTTACATGTTACTAAACACGAATTGACTATTTTTTTTTTTTTTTTAATTTTACTGGGATTGTTTTAACGATATTCATAAAAATGCTATGAAACGCGTAACTTTAACTGTTGTCTATTTTCACGCACAATGTAAGATTTTAATGGTAGGTTATACTACTGACTGAACGCGAGTCGACCCTTTTCAGAATGATTGTGTGTGCCACGCGATTTTTTATAACAAGTATCAGAACCTGCTGAATCCGTTTCGACTGTTTTTGGCTATGAAAAAATGGCTGTATTGATTTATTTTCAAATATATGGGAAATTCAAGACTTTGCTATATTGAAGGATGTAGTTAAAACGAATAAGTGTACAGAATTGTCAGTGAATGTAAAACTTGGGAGATATTTTTAAAATGCAAAGTACTGAAAGCATTACAAGCTAATGTTGTGTACAGATGTGATTTGCATATGTATTGTGACATGGTTATTCTTACCAAAGTCTTCCAAAGAATGGAATCCATATTATTTTGAAGAGTATGCTGGGTTATTTCAAAGAGTCATTTAAAATGTTATGTATTAGAAAATAGCAAGATCCATTTCTATGTAGAAATAGTACATGCATGTCATACATTAAAAAAAAAATGAGTGTATGCCATTTCTAGTTTAGAAAATAGCCTGTAATGTATTCGAAAATCATACGATCCATTTCTACAAAGAAAGGATATATGTTCGATTTTCTACTTAAAAAAAAAAAAAAAAAAAATGATACATGCATGTTATACATTAGAAGAAAAAATGTTAGTAAAAGTGTGAAATGTTAGCAGCAGAAGAAGAAAGTGGGAGCGTTTCCAACAGTACCTGGGAGGTGACGCAAGCTGTCGTTTCACTCTTTATGGGCAGTGTTCCCCACCAACGTGAAATAATTTTCTTAGTTATGGATTTAAAAATAATTATGAATTTTAAGTTAAGTTACTTTTAATTAAATGGTAAGATAGAAGTTTATAAAAAAATAAAATAAACTTTAATAATTTTAAAACATTTAAAAAAAATATGAATTTAGATACTTGTAATATTTTTTTTTCATTACAAGGTTATAAAAAAAATGTTACAAGATGGAAATGTAATGAATTTAAATGTAAAGTGACAAAATTAGATTATTTCACATTGGCAGGCCTATTTTCCCCCAAAAAATTATACAAAAGTACACATTCACTTGATTTTTCTTTATAGGTGAATTAGAAAAAAATATAATATTTAAAATAAATTAATTTAAGATGAATGTATATAAGAATTAAACTGAAAAATTTTAAAAATATTTAAAGATAAAAAAAAAGAACTAACGAATTTAAAAAAAAAAAAAAAAACTAACGAATTTAAAAAAAAAAAAAACAAGTAAATGTGTACTCACATAAGCCCATGCTTATAGGCGTTCATGTCGAGCCCCGCAAAACACTTTGAATCCAAGTGTGAGGCCAAGCTGTGTTCACTTATATTTTTTTGAATGTTGAATAAGTTTATGTGAAACAGCGCACTGTCACCCACAGAGCGTAGCTTGTCCTCTATCATCGTGTTAAGACAATCGTGTCGCCTTTGTGAGGGGTGATTGACGACGCACCCCTCACAGTAAAACAGCTTTTCCCCAACACGTTGAATTTCACTGCGTACACATTCTAGTATGTGTTTGTGTAAAATATGTTCATATCTTATTGGCTTAGGCTCTGTGGGTCTTAATTGTTGCATTTTCAAAATCCTGGTAGGTAACACCTTCTGATATAGTACTTCCAAGATAGCATATGTAATGTCATCACACACTTCTTTTAAATTAACGATATGTTCCATGGAGAGGGTAATAGCCGATGGTTTCAGATGAAACGGCCCCTCTCCATTTTTATACATTTGCTGTAAATGACATTCCCCGTCTGCATTCAGCACAATCAGTTGATTATTAGCTATAAAGCTAGCACTTGTATAAATGTTGTTAAATTCATATATTTTGCTCGCAAATTTCGCATGCTTTTAAAACATGTCAGTTTTAACACTGACTCTCCTACTAATTCATTAAAAAATTAATTACCTTGGCTGGCATATACGCACACCTCTTCTAAAAGGGTCAAATCCTGTTCCCAACTTGTGGTAAAAATTTATAACATCAAAAATGCGATATTCTAGTTCACTATGGAGTCCCCCATTCCTTCATTCAAAAACACCACAAAAATCATTTCATTAAAATTAATAAAATTCAATAACATACACCCCGTCCTTTAAAATCACTGACGAATGGTCAATGTAAAAAAAATTATCTTCATTAAAACTTGTATGAGCGTGAAGCTAAAATTATTAAGTCATCGTCCGACTACCTAATTAAAAGAACACAAAAACCGCATTCTGAAATTAATTGTGTTAAAATTCGTCGCATGTATTTCATTCAAGTGTCAATAGATGGAGCCATCACCGCCGTCTAAAATTTCGTAAATGTCATCAAGCACTTTCCTAAACATTCCATAAAAACAATAATTACCCACGTTCCAATCATTAAAAAATAATTCCCCTTATTAAAATTCAATTATGACTATATTCCATTTTTTTTTTCATAATATATTTTATTCCTTTATTAAAAATGAATTAAAATCTTAATTCACTCGAACCATCCCCTCGTAGAAGTTTAGAAAATATTCTAAGTCCCCAAATCCTTTCGCAGGGAAGATATCATTCATTATTGCATTCAAGTGCCAATAGATGGCGTCATTACCGCCGTCTAAAATTTCGTAAATGTCATCAAGCACTTTCTTAAACATTCCATAAAAACAATACTCCAACGAATGTCCAACTCCAAATGAATCACTCGCCTTGTGATATTAGTAAAATCTTAACAAGCTACCATGGTTACGCGCATCGTTCGTGTAGCATTATCGGGAATGCTTTATCGGTATCCCATGACAACGCAAATACTTGCGCATGCGCACCAGCATCCCCTGCAAAGCAACCAATGACGTGACAGATGAATGATTTGTTATCTTATCACTGATAAGGTGTGTAATGCTGAGGGTATATAGAGTGGGTGCACACAGTTCTTAACACACTTTTCTCTGTCTTCAGATTTTTGCTATCCAGATTTTAGTTCTCGCTTTTTGCTTTTTAAATTACAATGTCTCATTCGTACGGTGATTTACCAGAGGTCGACTGGATGACGATCGCTTATGGTAGGCCTGAATCGCCAGTATCTGCAGAAGTTACTGACCAGTCTACAATCCTTTCAGGTTTTGGATTTATACCCAATACATGCAACTTGGACAATTCTACTTGTGCTAACAACTCGGATGAGCCGGCATATCTAAGCAACGCAGTCAGCCCCACCACCGCCACTGATGACGATCCAGTTATTGTGGATGTTATACCTGCTACCCCTACACCCTATGAACCGCAATATTCATTTTCATTGGGGATGAGTGTCCATCTGCAAATTTTCATTTTCAAACAGAACGTTCGTATTCATATACGAAAGTATGAAGAGGGGCGTGCTACCCAACATGGAGTGATCATGAACGCTGCAACATGGCGTGAATTTTCGAGCAAAATATATGAATTTAACAACATTTATACAAGTGCTAGCTTTATAGCTAATAATCAACTGATTGTGCTGAATGCAGACGGGGAATGTCATTTACAGCAAATGTATAAAAATGGAGAGGGGCCGTTTCATCTGAAACCATCGGCTATTACCCTCTCCATGGAACATATCGTTAATTTAAAAGAAGTGTGTGATGACATTACATATGCTATCTTGGAAGTACTATATCAGAAGGTGTTACCTACCAGGATTTTGAAAATGCAACAATTAAGACCCACAGAGCCTAAGCCAATAGGATATGAACATATTTTACACAAACACATACTAGAATGTGTATGCAGTGAAATTCAACGTGTTGGGGAAAAGCTGTTTTACTGTGAGGGGTGCGTCGTCAATCACCCCTCACAAAGGCGACACGATTGTCTTAACACGATGATAGAGGACAAGCTACGCTCTGTGGGTGACAGTGCGCTGTTTCACATAAACTTATTCAACATTCAAAAAAATATAAGTGAACACAGCTTGGCCTCACACTTGGATTCAAAGTGTTTTGCGGGGCTCGACATGAACGCCTATAAGCATGGGCTTATGTGAGTACACATTTACTTGTTTTTTTTTTTTTTTTTTTTAAATTCGTTAGTTTTTTTTTTTTTTTTTAAATTCGTTAGTTCTTTTTTTTTATCTTTAAATATTTTTTAAATTTTTCAGTTTAATTCTTATATACATTCATCTTAAATTAATTTATTTTAAATATTATATTTTTTTCTAATTCACCTATAAAGAAAAATCAAGTGAATGTGTACTTTTGTATAATTTTTTGGGGGAAAATAGGCCTGCCAATGTGAAATAATCTAATTTTGTCACTTTACATTTAAATTCATTGCATTTCCATCTTGTAACATTTTTTTTATAACCTTGTAATGAAAAAAAAATATTACAAGTATCTAAATTCATATTTTTTTTTAAATGTTTTAAAATTATTAAAGTTTATTTTATTTTTTTATAAACTTCTATCTTACCATTTAATTAAAAGTAACTTAACTTAAAATTCATAATTATTTTTAAATCCATAACTAAGAAAATTATTTCACGTTGGTGGGGAACACTGCCCATAAAGAGTGAAACGACAGCTTGCGTCACCTCCCAGGTACTGTTGGAAACGCTCCCACTTTCTTCTTCTGCTGCTAACATTTCACACTTTTACTAACATTTTTTCTTCTAATGTATAACATGCATGTATCATTTTTTTTTTTTTTTTTTTAAGTAGAAAATCGAACATATATCCTTTCTTTGTAGAAATGGATCGTATGATTTTCGAATACATTACAGGCTATTTTCTAAACTAGAAATGGCATACACTCATTTTTTTTTTTAATGTATGACATGCATGTACTATTTCTACATAGAAATGGATCTTGCTATTTTCTAATACATAACATTTTAAATGACTCTTTGAAATAACCCAGCATACTCTTCAAAATAATATGGATTCCATTCTTTGGAAGACTTTGGTAAGAATAACCATGTCACAATACATATGCAAATCACATCTGTACACAACATTAGCTTGTAATGCTTTCAGTACTTTGCATTTTAAAAATATCTCCCAAGTTTTACATTCACTGACAATTCTGTACACTTATTCGTTTTAACTACATCCTTCAATATAGCAAAGTCTTGAATTTCCCATATATTTGAAAATAAATCAATACAGCCATTTTTTCATAGCCAAAAACAGTCGAAACGGATTCAGCAGGTTCTGATACTTGTTATAAAAAATCGCGTGGCACACACAATCATTCTGAAAAGGGTCGACTCGCGTTCAGTCAGTAGTATAACCTACCATTAAAATCTTACATTGTGCGTGAAAATAGACAACAGTTAAAGTTACGCGTTTCATAGCATTTTTATGAATATCGTTAAAACAATCCCAGTAAAATTAAAAAAAAAAAAAAAATAGTCAATTCGTGTTTAGTAACATGTAAAATTTTAAAAGGATGTAAAAAAAAATCATGTATAGTACTTTTACTATATTCCCAGTAAAATCATCGCAGAACTCCATGAATACATTCTTGGTAGCTGAAAAAATTGTCGAAACGTGTTCAGCGAGTAGTATAACCTATCCCTAAAATCTCACAGGCTTCTAAAACATAAATCTTGGCTGGTATACGAGCACACACACCTCTTCTAAAAGGGTCAAATCCCGTTCCCAACTTGTGGTAAAAATTTATTAACATAAAAAATGCGATATTCTAGTTCACTATGGAGTCCCCCATTCTTTCATTCAATGGCTTACCACAAAAATCATTTCATTAAAATTAATAAAATTCAATAACATACACCCCGTCCTTAAAAATCACTGACGAATGATCAATGTAAAAAAAATTAATTATCTTCATTAAAACATGTATGCGCGTGAAGCTAAAATTAATAAGTCATCGTCCGACTACCTAATTAAAAGAACACAAAAACCACATTCTGAAATTAATTGTATTAAAATTCGTTGCATGTATTTCATTCAAGTGTCAATAGATGGCGCCATCATCGCCATCTAAAATTTCGTAAATGTCTTCAAGCACTTTCCTAAACATTCCATAAAAACAATAATTACCCAATTATTAAAAAAAATAATCCTCTTATTAAAATTCAATTATGACTAAATTACATTTTTTTTTTCATAATATATTTTATTCATTTATTAAAAATTAATTAAAATTTTAATTCACTCGAACCATCCCCTCGTAGAAATTCAGAAAATATTCTAAGTACCCAACTCCTTTCGCAGGGAAGACATCATTCATTATTTCATTCAAGTGTCAATAGAGGGCGCCATCACCGAAATCTAAACTTTCGTAAATGTCTTCAAGCATTTTCCAAACCATTCCATAAAAACAATAATTACCCAATCATTAAAAAATAATCCTCTTATTAAAATTCAATTATGAGCATATTCCATTTTTTTTTTATAATACATTTTATTCATTTATTAAAAATTAATTAAAATCTTAATTCATTCGCGCTCATTAAATCCAATCGTAAAAGTTCAGAAAATATTCTAAGTCTCCAACTCCTTTCGCAGGGAAGATATCATTCATTCACCATATACCTACAAGTCTCAAACTGTATACTGGGTAAGACACTCTCCTACGGTGCAAGAGGTCCCCAGTTCGAATCCAGCTCAGTCCAGAACCAATTCTTTCCTTTTAGCCAACACAGTTCTCCAACCTGTCCATAGAGGGCGCCACCAAAATTTCCAAGATGGCCGCCAAGGTCTTCTTCAACCTCACTGTCTGTGTCAGTACATGACGTCAGCCGATAATCGTATCGGGTGAGTCATCCGATAAGATAAGCCGATGACGTCATCTGATAAGATAAGCCGATGACGTCATCGGGGATGACGTCAGCTCGGATCCGCAGATCCGCATTGGGGTTGAACCGCTACTCCTTTACTACTAATATATTCTTGGAAAAAAGCTGGATATTCTATTGAAAAACACATTACAAAATTTAACAAGGTAATGGCAACTGTATTTAATATTGGTTCAGCAACTTGTTTCATTGTAAATTGCAATGATTATGCATTTGTTAAATGTGCACATTGTAACGTTTTCGTTTGTATTGATCATACATTTAATCATTCCCATTCATAATTTCAAACTTACAAAGAATTTAAATCATTCATTATTTTACAAATTTCATTTGCCTTGACTTTCATTGTAATACAGTCAATAGTTTTGTTGATTAGTTCAGTTTTGGTTTCCAAAAATTTCAGCCTTTGCCTTTGTTGTGTTTGATCAACCTTTACGACCATGTCTTGGCAGTTGTTTAGCTAATTAATAAGATATAAATTATATTAGTAATAAATTTATCGTTTACTACTTACCATTATTGTCCATCTTATTTCAAAATAATAATAATAATTGAAAAGGATAATATTTTCACACTAAAATGTTAATAATACACGTCAGTAGAGCACGTTTGCATGACAACTTCAGATTGTTATTGTGGCGCCTCCTATCACTTAGCAGATGAAAGCCGTGGCGTTTTATCATTATTCATGGTCCTTTACAAGATAGGACATGAAAGATTGCAATCCGAGAGAACTATTGCAAAGCCTTACCTTGTTAGTCACATAATGATAACTTTATGTCATATATCGCTATCGTTACTTCCCTATTCGCCATACCTAGTCATCAACGAAACAACACCTCTTCCTTATAAAAAGTGCGTAAAGAGTCATCCTGTTTCAACTGGGAACCGAATCTCGGAACTTCTTACTGACCAGTCGACGTTATCTCAATTGAGCTACTGGGATTAATCGCAAGCTTGTATCGTCAAAGTGAACTCTGCATTATCCACCCTCTAATACCAGATTGGAGTGCATGTGACTGATCACCTCCTGCTATTTTTATCTCCGGTTAGTCAACTGATGCTATTTTTATCTTCCAGGTTAGAATTCTGCGTAATCGTTGGTCTCCCGATTTATAATCGGCGCTCAACATCTCTGAGCCGCCTGAGTCCATGATAGTCGCACTGGGGTTACTTTCAGACCCCCCCCCCCAAATTTATCCTCTTTTAGGCCTATTTGTCTCCTTCCTACTCTTGGCAAAATCATAGAAAAAATTTTTATTAATAGATTTAACTTTTGGTTAAAAACTGAAGATATACTCCATCCCTTGCAATTTGGATTTCGCGAGCTTCACAGTTGTGAAGACGCTGCTCATAAACTTTTACTCACTATTGAGAACCTTAGACCATTACATCATGTAGCACTTACTACTTTAGATATACAAGGAGCTTTTGATAATCTTAATTGGAACATCCTCCCTCTTACTTTTGTCAAATTAAACATTCCTATTCCTTATAGAATTTTTATTTACACTTATCTTAGCCATAGAACTGTTACTTTTTCTGAAGGGTCTTTATCTATCTCAAAATTTATTTCAAAAGACGCTCCACAAAGCTCAGTTATCGCTCCCTTCATTTGGAACCTTTACTTCAATGAAATTATTTCCCTTAATAGTGATTTATTTTATCTTCAAGCACTTTGCAGACGACCTTGCTATTATTACATTTGGCAATAATAGAAATGTCCTTGAAACTAATACCAATTCCCTCCTTAACTCCCTTTCTACTTCCCTCAATAATCTGATATTAGAAATATCTATTGATAAAAGCTGCTCCGTTATTTTCCCAAAAATTTACTCTAGTATGAAAAGAAATCCCATTTTTAAATTTAATAATAGATCCATTAAAATTAAAAATCATTTAAAATTTTTAGGTTTAATCATTGATAATAAATTAAATTGGGACCCTCATATTCGATATCTCCAAGAAAAATGTCTAAAATTTTGTACTACTTTTGGTCAAATTTCTGGGAAAAATTGGGGTGTCAAAAAATGTTTCTTAAAATGCTGGTATCTATGTGTTGTTGTTGAAACCCAGACCGTCCGACCTACCAGAAAGGTGTAAGGTAACTGTTTGGACGGTCGGGAAGAGTATCTATGTGTTGTGGAAAAAGTTATTACTTACGGTTCTGCTATATGGGGTAAAAAACTAAAAAAAAATGCAAATTAAAAAACCTCTTTCACTCCAAAGGATCTTCCTTCTAAAAATCTGCCCAGGCTACCGTACAACATCTAATATCTCCTTATTTTCGCTCACTGGTATTTCCCCCATTCACTTTACAATTTCTACCCTCTATAATAAATTTAATTTTTGGAAACAAAAAATTGATTCCTTTTCTTCCCCCTCCCTCTCGCCTCCCTCTGATTTTGATTTCCTTGTTCCTTTCTCTAACTTTCACCCCTCTAAATGGTCCGTAAATTTAGTTAACAGAATGGATAAAAACTCTGCCATTTATAATATGCATACTGATGTTTCAAATATTGACAATAACACTGGTTTTTCAATCTGTATTTTTAAACATGATGTTCTGGAAAAGGTTCTCTCCTATAAACTTGACAACAGGAATACAGTATTTCAAGCCGAACTTACTGCTATTTCCTTTGCTATTGACTGGGCTTCCTCTAATAATACCCCTGTTAATATTTTTTCCGATAGCCTCTCTTCCATTCAAGCTCTTAACTCAATAAAAAATAAATCTGATTATCTTAACTCCATTAAATACAAAGCTCTCCTTGCCCCAAACCTTGTCAATATTTCTTGGGTAAAAGTTCACAATAACATATCTGGAAATAAAATTGCTGATTACCATGCCAAAATTGCTGCTATCTCTGGTTCCCCTCTTACTATTCCCTTTCCTTACTAGCTCCTCTCAAAATTTTGTAAATCTCATATCCTTAATCTTTGGCAAAATTATCTTAATGATTACATTTCCACCAGGACTGGTGATCCGGCTAGAATCCTGTCTTACCTCCCTATCGTGAATCCTAATTTACAAATTTTTAATAAATACCTCATTTACTTTCTTACTGGTCATGACCCCTTTCTTGATTACTTATACTTTTTCAAAATTAAATCCACCTCTAACTGTATTTGCAATAAATTCGGTGACGTTGACCATTACATTTTCGATTATCCTTTTTCCAAAATATTTCATCTCTGCAAACCTTCCCCCTCTAATAAACCAATTTGGTTCTCCAAAGTTCGTTCAAATCCCTCTTCAGTAGATAAAATTAAAAACTGTATTCTTGTTGCCATGGAAATTTCAAATAAAGTGACCTAAGCTTATGAGTAGATTCTGCTCTCAATTAATTTTGATCAATGAATCTCTTTATTTCATTCTTATTAACTTATATGAACTTATTGTGTACCCTCCATAACTGTTAACTGTTCTTATTTTCTTGGATCTTTCTTTTTCTTTTGACCCTTTTTATTTGTATTTTTTCTTATTTTTTCTTCTCTAAATTTTATTCTAAATTTCTGTTTTTGCTTTCATACGCCTAATTACTTCCCTTTTCATATATTTTCTTTTTAAATATTTTCTAAATTTTACTTTTAAAATTTTATTATTTTCTTTCATTTTAATCTATTTTTCATTATGTAATTATACCTCACTCTAAATTTTATTTCTCAATGATCTTTTTATCTATATTCGCAATAACCATTTTCCCATTTTTGTAAAATGGACGTACTTGTCAAGTTCAAATATAATGTAAAACTGTCTGTTTAATCACAATATTTTTCATAAATTGTTATATTTCTAGACTTAAATAAAAGTTCGTTTGGCGGGATGGTAGACCTTGGGTGCCTCCTGAATGCAGAAGGTATCCTTTCCCGGCCGTGTAGATAGCTACTCTAAACCCACTATGTGAGTCGCACGGTCTGGGGTCTTCAGACCCCCCCCCCCCCTCGAAGTCATTGCACTAATTAGACCCAATAGCCTGGACTTGGCTCTCTCTTAATCCAGGTCTTGGGTATATAACTCCAAGTTTCTTCAATTTGCGCCGATTTTTCTTTTGGGCATCGGGTTTGTTGGTTCTCTTACACTAACGAAAGGGGTCCAGCGAATCCTCAAAACAGCTGTATGCTGCATTATTGTGTTATTTGTGCTTATATACGTTTCTCAAGTTTTCCTTATTGAAAATATATTTTATTAATGATTAATTTTTAACATAAAATGCCTGAAAATGTTGAAAGTAAGGCAACATACAATAATCGGAAATGAAATATCGTTTTACATACCATAAGTATTTAGTTTTATATACCATGCCTAGTAATCAAAGTATACTAGCTAAATAATCTAACGCTGTCATTCTTTCAATCATATTCCAATCCTTAATGCACCTAAAGTTTCTAAGACTGCAAAACAACCGTACGCCTTGAAGCTTATTTCTCGCCAACACGAAAATCATCCAAATAATGCAACTTAAATGCATTCTGTTTGCTTTTCTCACTTAATGAGAGATTCGAACTTTAACGCAGCGCAAATATTGAAAATCCTCTGCGTCGAAGAATGAGAGTAAATATTGAAATAGTTTTAAACGACTTAATTTCATTTAACGGGGAAAGGGTTATTATTGCATTCGAAGACTATATTAAATATAGCTATATTTTTGGAATTACTTATCAGGGTAATCCTATATCAAATTCCAAGTTTCTCAAACACTTAAATATGTGGAAGATTATAATACTTTCTAGAAATATTTCGAACAAAGTAAGCAGTAGTTTCAATTCATATACTACTGTTTCAATTCATAAACTAGTATTTCAATTCATAAATTAATGTTTCAATTCATAAATTAATGTTTCAATTCATAAAGTAAATCGTAAAGCTACTCAAACTACTTGAAAGTAGCAAATTAAAATTTTTGTTAAAAACACAACATGAAACATATTAGTAAAGTCATAAACTAGTTTCGGAGACAAAAACAACTTTCTTCTTTATGATATAAAAACAGAGCAACTACACTAAAGTAGGTAAGCAGGCGTGTGTCAGTAAATAGTTGCATAAAGTGACCTAGAAAGAAAATCGTTGCCAAACGGCACATGAAAATAAAGAAAAAATAACGTAGAAGAATATTTATTTCCACAATATTTTGTTAATGATTAATTTAAAATTAATAAAAAATAATCATTTCTTTTTTTTTTCTCAAATGGCCAGGCACTTAACTCTCATCATTCGCCTATACATCGGCCAGAACGTGAACCATTTAGCCGTCCTAGGACGTTGCCCCAGGGCGCACCAGAGGGGGGCGGAACACACTGCGCCCCAAAACACAACACCCATGCCTTACGTGGGACTCAAACCCACAACTCGGCGGTCGAACGATTGCTTGGAAACGCTCGCCTTGACCGCTCGACCACCGCGTCGGCTAAAAATAATCATTAATTATTAATAAAAAAAACCTTCCCCAATCATTCACCATTACTATTTAAATATTAATTTCTCTTAATCATTAATCATTAATAAAACACCTCTTTTATTAACCATTAATAAAAATCTCACTCTAAATTAAACATTGACCATTAATAAAAGTATATATTTTATTAATGATTAATTTTTAACTTAAAATGCCTGAAAACATTGAAAATAAGGCAATATACAATGAACGGAGATGAAATATTATTTTATATGCCATAAATTTACTGTTTTATATACTACCATGCCAAGTACACAAATTATACTGAATAAATTATCCAACTCTGTCGTTCTTTCAATAATATTCCAGTCCTTAATGCACTTAAAGTTTCGAAGACTGCGAAACAACCGTAAGCCTTGAAGCTTATTTCTCGTCAACACGAAAATCATCCAAATAATGCAACTTTAATCCATTCTGTTTGCTTTTCTCACTTAATGAGAGATTCGCACTTTACTGGAATTTAACGCAGCGCAAATATTGAAAATCTTCAGCGTCGAAGAATGAGGGTAAATATTTAAATAGTCTTAAACGACTTAATTTCATTTAACGGGCAAAGGGCTATTATTGCATTCGAAGACTATATTAAATATAGCTATGTTTTTAGAATTGCTGTTCGGGGTAGTCCTATATCAAATTCGAAGTTTCTCAGACACTAAAATATGTGGAAGATTACAATATTTTCTAAAAATATCTCGAACAAAGTAAGCATTAGTTTTAATTCATAAACTAATGTTTTAATTCTTAAGCCAATTTATAAAACCGCTCAAACTGCTGTAAAATAGCAAAATCAATTTTTTTTTTTTAAATCACAATGTAAAACAAATTAGTAAAGGTATAAATCAGTTTCGGAGGCAAAAACAGCTTACTTTCTTATGATATAAAGATATAAAGACAGAACAGCTACACTAAAGTAAGTAAGCAGGAGTGTGTCAATAAATAATAACATAACGTGATCCAGAAAAAAAATCGTTACCAAACGAGAAATGAAAATAAAAAAGAAATAAGGTAGGAAAAGGAATATTTTCCCCATTATTTTGTTCGAAGAAAATTCTTTTGAAAAATGAAAAAAAGAGTGTTTCTTCTTGCTACTGTTCTTTTATGTCTTCTTTTCATCATTTGGTAGCAATTTCCTTCTCGGGTTATATGCTTCGACAAGAGATATAGGTAGACTGCGCATTACTATTCAGAAGAGATTGAAAAAGTGACCACTGCATGTATCACGTGACTTAGGGTCGAACACCCCCAGACATGGCGACTTATTGCCGCGGTTGGCGCTATAAAATAATTTTTTTTTTGTACTGGAGTAAAACAGTGCTGAATACTTGTGATGTATTTCAAAATACATTTTGTTTAGGTCTTAACTAATCAAGTTCCATTAATCACAGTAACATGAAATTTGGCATGTCGTTGTCTTTTGTGATATAATTTAATTTTCTAGCTAGAAGGTCCAAATTTATTATTTCGTTGTCTTTTACGGTATATATTGATTTCTTGTATTTTGAGCCTTATCAGGCTAGCCCATCCTGGGCCCGCCATAGATATATACTCATTATGCGGGAATAACTCGAGATCGCGTGTACCTAGAAAGATCATATCATATTTGGCATAATTATCTTTCGTGGTATATTTTAATTCATTGTATTTTGAACCTTACCATCCGAGCCCGTACATGAACTGTTAAGAGTAATGCACTGAAGAATAACTTAATGTTATTCTAAGGAAGAACTCGGGAACCGGCGCAAACATTTTGTATGCTGTTGTCCTTCATATATTTAAGTTACATACAACTAATAAAAGGGTGTATTTGAAAAGAAAATACGTTTCTTGTTTGTTTTTATTTGTTTTCAATTTAATTGATAAAATCATCAGTGAAATTGTCCTTAATTTCGAAAAAAGCATTAATTATATTATTTAAGGTAGTTGATGTTTAATATTAATACATCAACATTTTAATAATGAATAAAAAACCTGTATGAACTTTGAGATTTTAAAAGTATACATTTACAGAGCTGCCATACCATTTAGTATTATAAAAGTGCCACTAAAATTATTTTTTTACTTCAGTAAACATGTATTTTTAATAAAATACTTTTTTTTTTAGTTTTTGTATAAACTGAAGTGCAATATTGCCTCAATGCCAATTTTCAAATTTAGAAATATAGCTGAGCAATATACAATTCTTTATAACTATTCAAAATCTTGAATATTATTCCCAGTTTATGCAACAGTTACTTTATATTCCTTGAACCCCCTCCCCCAAAAAAATGTTTTTAAAGATATTTGGACACATTGTTATTTTCCTCATCAAAACATTCTGGTTTAAAATGTTTTGAGCATAATTTAGCATATTTTGATGCTTTGAAATTTTCTCTTTTCAGTTGTGTTTCCCAGATCTTTCTTCTTTCTTCATATTTGAGAAAACTAATAAAAATAATAGGAATTAGCTAGCATTTTAATAAGAGTTTTAAATACATAAAAACTGTAAAAAATATTATAGTATATTTTATTGCACTTATAGATAAATATTAGGAATTTTATATTTACGTTATGCATTTCATAATCACAAAAAATAATACAAGTCACATTTTAATTGCTCAATTTCATTTGATACATTACATATACAGTTAAGGACTTTTTCGAAATTGTTAAAGAGTATTTTTTAATGTACATACAAAGGCGGTTAATACTAAAAGAAAGTGTAAAAAGTAATTGTTTCGGCGATAATTCTCTACAAAAAATTATTTTTACGTCCATATACAGTATTCATTTTTATATATTTGGAAGAATATAGCTCAGCAACAAATAACAATTTTAAATATGTACTTAGTGATATTTATATAAATTTTCTTGGGCTTTATTAATCATTTCATATCATTATATGGCATAAAAACATTGTCAGGAGAAATGAGTATGTATTACTAAACAATCCAATTTGGCGTAAAAAAATATCGCCTAGAGAGAAAACTAGGCCTATTAAAAGTTGCACGTACATTTTATTTTTTTTCTTTCTAATTTTAAGCATTTATAGAGGTTCAGTTTATGAAAATAAGCAAATATATATAATATATTTTATTTTAAAAATCATTACTAGGCTATACATTATTTACAAAGCCATAAAATCTACTTTTATTATAGGGCGTCATGATCGCACATGTCAATTAACTCTTTATTACTTTCCTTATATACATAACTTATAAGGAAAGTATTGTGACGGGGTCGAAAATTTGAATTCGAGTTTTCGACGGGAGAGCACGTTTCAAGCATCCCTGATCACGAATCAAACATTTTTGAAGTGATGTCTCTGTGTGTGTGCGTGAGTGTGTGTGTCAGTGAGTCTGTGGAGACGATATCTCACGAACGAATGGAGCGATTCGAATGAAATTTTGTACAAAAATCACAATCCGTTAATACTGTAAGCCTATTGTTTTTAAACGTAATCGAATCTTCAGAACCCCCCTAAATTTTCGAGAGAAATTTTGAAAAAATCATCAAAAAATTAAAACCTTTAATAAAGTTATGCAAACAGACATTTCTTATTTAATTTTTCCTTAGAAAACGATTGACATAAACTTTAGAACGCTAGCATGAACCGCTCTTGAGATATTGCACATTTTTCAAATAAATTTATCAAAAAATCCCATAAATTAAAAAAAATATATTAAGTGTTGAGAAGCATGTTCAATTTTCATATCTACTATCATGCAATGAATTGGGTGACATCATTCTCGTGGATCTAGCTCGTTCCATTAATGAGAAAGATACTTTGAGTAATACTTTTATATATGAAAGCCAATAGTCATTTATATGCTATAAAAATAGCTTATTTCTCCGTCCATAACGCTTGACGAGATTTTAGCGACGAATTTGGCGGAATGTCGCCAACTTGGCAACTTTTTGTAACTTTGCCAAATTAACGAAAATCTCGCCAAATGGATAAAAATGACGCTATATCAATGAAAATGACGACTAATTGTCGAAAATTCAATATCTTGGAAAGAATATAAGTATCTGCTATAATAAAAACCTATTTTTTTACTGTAAAAGTAGTAAATTCATTGCACTTTATAAGAAAGTCATGTGTTGCCCACATCAGACTTTTTTATATAAAATATGTTTTAAAATGAATGAAAACAACTTACCTGTGAAACGTAGTGCCTCCACCTTTCATAAACTTTGACGTACATCCATATGCTGCGCAGGACATTACCATCTTTTGCTGAAAATTAAACGCAAACGTGCAACATGACTTCTGGCTTTCGAAAACGTAATGCAATTGCAATGGAAGGAGAGGTGCGCAAGGAAATATGCGCGTCGGAGAGTGCATAAGTCATGTGACTTTGTTCAGTGGTCACGGAAAGGTGGCCATAAGTCTCTCTACCTATATTTCACCTCGATGGTTATATGATGCTACTATTTATTTTCAGACGCTTTCTTGTCTTTCTGGGTGTGGTTGCCCTTTTTATCCTAATGGGGGCTGATTTGCACCTTAGAAACCAATTAATAATATTACTAATTTGTTTTATGTATTATTTTCAACGAAAATTTTACGTTTATGTTGAATTTAATGACATCCCATTATAATAGCATTTTCAAGTCCTAAATCGTTATGATTTATCTAACGAAATTCTGTGATTGAGAAAATATCATAAACAGAGAAAATACATCATTTAAATAGGAAATACGGCTTTTTGAATATGTTGGAAAATAGTGAAAAACACATTTTCTAAAATTAAAAAAAAAATGAAAACATATTTGTTTATTTTAACATTAATTTGAAGTCTAAAAATTCTAATAAGTTGGATACCAATATATTTGTGCTTTTATTTTATCTTGAGATTAAAAAATATAAAGAAACACTAAATCCGTTGTTTTGATGCTTATCTTTGTATTTTTTTTTTACCACATTTTTTTCAAAAAGCTGTTTCCGAATTTTTCGAGCATGATCCCCAGGAAAAATTATTAAAATCTCCTAAACCATTCTGAGTAAAAGAATAGTACGATGATGCTTCAAATAAACAATTGTATATTTGCTTTCTCTTGTGCGGAAAAATGTTTCTTGTTCAAATTCCATAAAAATTAAAGAAGCAAAAACAATTCTTTTTACTCAGTTAACTAATTAAAGGATAAAAAAAATAAAAAAAATAATTAAAGGATTTTGTTCTGACATTTAAATTGAACCGGGATAAAATAGGTTATTTAGTGAGCAAAAAAAAATAATAGTAATAAAATAAAATGTACCACTTTTATTAATTAGTTTTACAGATTTAAATACTAGAATGGCTTAACCTACACAAATATTAAATACAACAATAAAACAACGATTTAAATACTGGAACGGATTTAATAATTTAAACAAGAAAGATCAATCATGCATAAAGCATTGATTATGAAACACTTTCCAACTGAAATACCATTTTATTTAAACATCTCTAAATTGCAATATATTCAGCTCTCATATTTTTAACACCTTACAACTTAGTTGAAAAATATTTATGGCTTTGTTCATTCTGCCTGTCTGTCTTTCCGTTAGCACGATAACTGTCGTAAAAATGACTTTATCAAAATGAAATTTTAGTATTTTTTTCATACCGTCTATGGGACCTATGCGAATATAAATAAATAATATCACCCAATTAGTTTTGGATTGAACCTGGGTTGAAAAAATGAAATGCATTGAACCCTATGGGACCTAATTCTTCAAACATTTTTTAAACAAATTTAAAATTCACAAATTTCTTCGAAACTTTTAAGAAATATTCACATTATCCCATAAAATATATAAAAAAAATTCAGTAATATGTGTTAGGTAGTTTTTTAATTAAAAATTATTTAATATAGAGAGAAAAACAAATTAAATTAAATTCTGACTTTTGCTATATCCTCCAGAAAGGAAAAAGATATATATTATATAATAAATACATTTCCAAGAGTTTAATTATTTTGTATGTCAGAGAGGCTTCACATTTTAAAAGAAATTTGGTAGATAACAATTTTTCAAATTTTTTTTAAATTTTATATAACTCTTCATGACTTATTTGATGGCATTTTTAATGCACTTTCCTACATCCTACAGTGTTAAAATTTGGTACACAGCTTAAATTTGTAGAACATTTTATTCCACAAAAATTTGGTGGATCCTTAAATATAGATCCTACATTTTTTTTCGAAATAGCCTGCAAATAATCCCCGTTCACTTCTATAAATCATTGTTGTAATATTAAAATTTCTGATGTATGCAACACATGTGTTTCCCTGCAGACTGTTATTCACGTTCTCTTTATTTCTTCCATAATAATTTGAGTTTATCTGCACAAAATAACAGCCATAAGTATTTTAAATGTTGAATTTGCACGTTAAACTTAAATTTGGTTCTCATTTGATAGCTGGACTCATTGTCAAAGGTAGCATAGCGAAAACGCTAAAAAACTGTTTATGTTGTATGCTACTTTTAATACAGCTATTTTAATTTATTACTGTTTAGTTACTTTCTGAGGCAAATAGGATCGAATAGTTTCTCATATAGGATCGAAATGTTTCTCAGACATACATTGACTTACAAAATGATACATGACAGTAAGTGACATTAAGTGTTGTATTGTTATTAACAAGCTGTAAAAAATTAGGAAGTTAAAGAACAGTAAACACTAATAATTAAGATTTCGATACATCAATTCAGTAAATATAAATTTTCGAACTAGCTGCAATTTCGTATCAATATCAGTATCAAAAATTGATGAAAGTCGGAATACCGTTTTTTTGTATTCCCACATTCCAGCATTGGACGTCACAGTATGACCATGAGCAGTCCGATTTGATTTGAATGAAGTTTCTAGCAAGAAAGCCTTAACCAGTATAAAATCCCTAGCTCATGTCTTAGAACGTGATTCTTAAAGTGACACAACTATGAACTTCTGAGATAACTCAAAACCCTAACGGCCGAAACAAATGCAACAGATACATAGGATTTACATCTACCTTCTTTATTGAGAGAAACTAAGTCATACAGCGACTGGCTGTAGGATCAAAAGAGGTCTGTATAAAAAAATAGACATGCTATTGCACAAGCCCGTTCAGTGGTTTGAACTTAAAACACAGAAATTACAGGGCGATATATGTGAACTTTGGTATCACTCATAGTTAAGCAATACTGACTGATAAATCTCACGGACTTTCATAAGATGATACCGGTAGGCCTCAGCATGATCTATAGTTGTACCATCCTACAGTAACATCAGCTGTATTCCTCTTGTATACTCAACACTCATCGCTAGACTGTGGTTCACACGTCTAGCCCATGGGTTCAATGCTTCACTCAGGGAATAATGGCGGCTCACGCGAATACGAATACTTATTCACCACGAAATAAAACTTGTTCTACTATCAGGATCGCAGAAACTTGTCATACAACTCTGGATTGGTCTACATAACCGAACCAGTAAGAAGTTATTAATGCAAAATAAATCATTATTTAGATCATGATTTAAATGAGGGAAATATTATAACCAAAAAATTATATAGACCTTATACCTGTTGAGAATAAATCTATTGTTTAATCATTTAATGAAGTTATGTTACTTTGGAGCTATATTCTCATTTGATTCGATCGCTAGGTGTTTCATATTGAAAAAAAGATACATTTTAAGACAAAAGAAATATCGACTCACAAAAAAAGAATTATCCAAATGAGACAAAATTTTGTACGTGTAATGTGGATGTATAGAAAAAGAAGATGATATATTGCCTTGAAATATCTACACAAAGTGGGCACACCAATATGGCGTTGGCCCACTTCTGGCCTTCATACAAGCTGTTATCCGACGTGGCACTGATGCATAAAATTGCCGGATGGTGTTCTGAGGGATGTCGTTCCACATGGCCTCCAATATGACGAGCTAATTCATCTACATTCTGGAATGGTCGCAGGCGACGCCCCATCTCACCCCAAATGTGCTCAATAGGGATAGATCTGGGGATCTGGCTGGCCAAGGAAGTGTGTCGTAAGCACGTAGACAATCAATAGAAAGACGTAACATTATCTTGCAGAAAAGTTAGGCCGGGATGTCGGGAAAGGAATGGCAATACAACGGGTCGTAGAATGTCGGCAGCGAACCACTGTGCTGTGATGGTGCCACGGAGGAATATCAAAGGGGTCTGACTATCAAAAGATATGGCACTCCCAGACCGTAGCTTCCTGTTGTCAGGCCGTGTGGCAGTAGGAGCAGGATCCTGGCGATATCCGCGCTGTCTCCAGACACGTCTGCGCTGGTCGTCGAGACTCATTTCGAAACGGGACTCATCACTGAAGACAATTCGTCCCCAATAAGAACAATTTCACGTTGATCGGGCCCGACACCTTTGCAATCGCTGTTGACGGTGCATACTGGTCAGTGGTAGGCGACGTAATAGGCGCCGCGAGTATATATTCCACTGCCATAGTCTGCTATCAATGATCCGGGTGGTCACTTCAGTGTTTGTCACATGTTGGATGGTTGATAACGACGAATCTCGTGCTGTCACAGCTGCTCTGACAATCGCTCTATCTTCTCGTTCTGTCGTTGCTCTAGGCCATCCGCTGCACGCTTACCGCTGAAATCTGCCATTCTGGATCCACTCTTGCCAATATCGACTAATTTCTGCATCACTCCTATCCAAATGATTAGCGATACGTTGGTGTGCCCATCCAGCCTCGTGCAGTCCGACCGAACGTCCTCTTTCAAACTCCTTCATATGCTCGTAGTGACCGCTAATTCGCCGGCGAGGCATTGTTGCATTCAAGGTACGTAAAAGCAATAGAAATCCACTGCACGTTTTGTACCTGAAAGCGAGGTTTGCTCCTTATATAGACCACCATGGTGCTCAGTTTCAATGCGCTCTAGTTCCGACCATTCCTTCATTGGCTGCGAATTTTTGATCATTTGCATATTCGGTCGAAAGTGTTTGCATGTAAATTTTCATTACTATTGGATTATTTTGCGGAGTGCGTCGATTTTTTTGTCTGAGAGTGTACATATACAATGTAATAGGACATATCTTACCCCAGCGCCACCTTGAAATATTGTTTCAAATGATTCTGGCGTTTTTCCTATATAAAGTTTTAAACTCTTTCTTTTACCTCCATGGGGAAGATAGGAAACATGTGAATACATCAATTTTTTTATCGGTATCAATAAGCCTATTTTCAGCCAGATAAAGTTGTTCATTTGTAGAAAAACCATAACTTGTACACGGATTTATTTTTATTTAAATTAATGAAAAGTAAACTAAAGATTTTTGAAATTCACTAAAATTTGAGCCAAAACATTTTAAAATAAATTATCTCAGAAGTAAACGAAGAATTCATCTCAACACCAAACAAAATTCTTAGAGAACCTTGGGAACGTCACATACAGAGGAGCCAATGAAGATCGTGTAATTTATAGAAATGTAACAGAGTTACTTATGAAAGTCCAGTTGATACTCATTGAAAATTTATGTATACCATTTGTTACAAAATATCATTGTTGACATATGAGTAAAGTAAAACAGATATTAAAAATTAATTCATTACCAGATTTTTATTTAAACTTGTTGACAATGAAATAAAACAAAGGAAATCTTACTATATTTTGGGAGCCCGAATCGTGCGTAGTCAAAGCTGGCTGGATTCGAGTTGGTCAAAGTTAACAATAGAAATAATCTGAGTCGGTTAGATTCATTGATGTCGACGGAGGTAAATTTAGTCCATCTGAATCAATTGGTTTCGATTGAGCCAATGAAATTCACTTGAGATGGCTGGCGGCAATTTGTTATATTGGAAGCAGTAAGTTGGCTGAAGTCGTTTAAGTTGAAATCAAGTAGAACTGACTGGTCGGTGGCAATTGATTATATTGGAAACAATAAGTTAATTAGGGTCGCTGAAGTTGACATCATCTGAAAATGACTGATCGGTGGTAATTGACTAATTGGTAGCAATAAGTTAATTGGAGTCGTTTAAGATGAAGACAACTGGATAAGACCTATCGGTGGTAATTGATTATATTGGAATCAATAAGTTAATTTGAGTCGTCTAAGTTGAAATCAACGTGGTATGACTGGCAGTTAGTTGATGGATTTCAATACAGTAAATTGAAGTCGTGTACATTGAGATGTGGAAGGCAATGGCTTAATAAGAGTCAACAGATTCGCTGGCGAAAATTTGAAATCATTCGTCGTCAATTGGCTCATAATCGACACAAACTAATTCCATTGAATATCTTTAATTGAATTAGATTCAGATAGTCGAAGATTATTAGCACTTGAGGAAGGAACCCGGGTCCAACGCAGAATCGAATGCATTCGGAATTGGAGGATAGAGCGCCCTGGTATTTGTCGTACCGTCGATAAGGTGAGTAAACGGAGGAAGAGGTGAGGTATTGAAAGCGAAGGGACGGTACAAATACGTGTGTCAAATGTTGGAGCGCTCGTGGTTGGACACTGAATGCATATCTAGAGGAAAGCGTTCGGGCTCTGATAACTTTTTTTACTTTAACCAGTATTTACTAAAAAGTTTTGAAGTGAATAACATCTCTGGTTAGGGTATCCCTCCAAATTTGGAGCATACGAAAAATGTAAAACACTTTGGTTACTTATATCTCCGAACGTAAAAGATAACAAGAAAGATCAATCGTGCATAAGCATTGATTATAAAACACTTTCCAACTGAAATGCAATTTCATTTAAAAATCTCTAAAATGTGATACATTCAGTGGTGATATATTTTACATTATCACAGTACTATAGTAATTTATTATACTTAAATATTTAAAACTGTATCGAAATATAAATCATCTGATTCTCTATGCAAAATCAATGAATATTTCATTCATATAACTAGTATTCCAGACTCCAGAGCTAAACAATTTTATGTGAAAAAAATTCAGCAATTCTTATGTAACTCACCTTACAATCGCTTGAGATATTTGAATTCTGCATAAGTTAAAATTAGGCTTCATTGAAGAAATAATAAAAGTTTAGGGATCATTTAAAATCACAACTATTGTAATTACGTAGGCACGGAATTTAGATACACAGATAATACACAGATAATATGTGTGTGTGTGTGTGTGTGTGCATTCAAAGTATTGGAATCGTGCCGAAGATCGGAACTCGAATTTTCGAAGGATCTACACGTTTTGGGACTTCTAGAACACGGAAAAACTATTTTTAGGAAGACGTCAGTGTGTGTAACGGTGTATCTGTGTGTGTTTCTGTGAGGATATTGCATCCACTCTAACTGAAAAACTAATGGACCGAATTTCATAAAATTTGGTAGGTAAGTTTTTTGTGGGAAACCCTGATGTTCATTAGATTATAGTAAGATTCGTAATAAAAGAATCTACCCTCTTTGCGAAATGGCCGGCAGAAATTGTCTTTATCCACTCTAGCTAAAAACTAATGGACCAAATTTAACAAAATTTGATGTATAATATTTCAATAACCTACAAGTGATTTATATACCAAATTTAACAAAATTTTGTATATAAATCACTTGTAGGTTATTCTAGTACGATTCGGGAAAAAGGAACGGGCTGTTTTTGCGAAATGGCCTGCAAAAATCGTTAAATATAAAAATAAAAGCCTACGTGTGCTCAATTATATCAATTAAATTCCTATTTTATACGTGATTTTTGACAACTAAAGGAATAAGACTAACCCCATTACTCTAGGACTAGCCGTTCTTGCTATATTTTAGTTTTTTCGCGTTTTCGCTACGCCACCTTTGACAATAAGTCCAGCTATCAAATGAGAACCAAATTTAAGTTTAACGTGCAAATTTAATGTCATTTAAAATACTTATGGCTGTTACTTTGTGCAGATAAACTAAAATTATTATTGAAGAAATAAAGAGAACGTGAATATGAGTCTGCAGGGAAAGACATGTGCTGGCCACATCAAAATTTTCAACAACATTATAACAATGGTTTATAGAAGTGAACGGGGATTATTTGCTGGCCATTTCGAAAAAAATGTAGGATCTATATTTAAAGATCCACCAAATTTTTGTAAAATAAAATGTTCTACAAATTTAAGCTGTGTACCAAATTTTAACTCTCTAGGACGTAGGAAAGTGCATTAAAAATGCCATCAAATAAGTATATCATGAAGAGTTATATAAAATTTAAAAAAAAATTGAAAAATTGTTATCTACCAAATTTATTTTAAAATGTGAAGCCTCTCTCATATACAAAATAATTAAACTCCTGGAAAGATATTTATTATATAATATATCTCTTTTTTTTCTTTCTGGAGGATATCCCAAAAAATCAGAATTTCACTGAATTTGTTTTTATCCTTATATTAACTAATTTTTAAATAAAAAACTACCTAACATATTTTCCTGAAATTGTTTTATATATTTTATGGGACAATGTGAATATTTCCTAAAAATTTCGAAGCAATTTGTGAATTTTAAATTTGCTTAAAAAATATTTGAAAAATTAGGTTCCATAGGGTTTAATGTATTTCATTTTTTCAACTCGGGTTCAATAAATAACTAATTGGGTGATATTATTTATTTATATTCCCATAGGTCCCACAGACCGTCTGAAAAACTTGGTAAAGTTTCATTTTGATAGTCATTTTTAGGGCAGTTATCGTGCTAACGGACAGACAGACAGACAGACTGAACAAAGTCATAAACACTTTTCAACTACGTTGTAAAGTGTTAAAAACTAATTCCAAATTTAAAAAAATAACGTGAGATGCACTTTCCCGGGTCCTCAAATACTTGTACCAAATTGCATGGCCGTACAACGTTTAGCCCTGCCTCAGACCGCTCAAGCAACGCGCACGCACGCACACACATGCATGCACACACGCACGCGCATGCATACACACACGCACGCACGCACCGATTCGACACACGGACACATACATACACACACATGCACGCACACACACACACACCGATTCGACACAGACACACACGCATGCGCATATACACGCACGCGCAGACACACATACGCGCATACACACATACGCACGCACTGCTTCGCCGCTATATGGCTTAGTTAACAGAATAATCCAAAAAGGATATGTTTATTCTGAATTATATCATATTTATTAACATGTAAAATTACGCTGAAGAGATCTGCCTTGGCGAACCATCTCTTTCAAATTCTCAGAGCATTCTGGCGTAAATTTACAGGACTTCGGAGAGAGGAGACGTTCTAGAATGATGTATTGATGATACAGTATATTTAAGGTATCGGAGCATAGGAAACATGCAGTCCTTGGGATTTCTATAGAAAAGAAATGTGACAGGGTAGCATTTAGTGTTGGAAATCTTATGTTATAAGCAGATTTTAGTCGTGCAGTTTCTGATTATATGCCTTCAAGCATGAGAAATGTATATAAAGTAGATAAATCGGAGTGGGGGTTACTTTATGGGCAAGATTGGTTGCCAAAATTGCACATACAGAGAAAAAGAAGGAATATATTTATTATGTGGTAATATTAATTGCGCGAGATAGAATTTAATAAGATGACGCTAAGCGCGTGACATAAAACAATGATTTAGACCAAGAATTAAAAAAGGAAAGGGAAGGAAACTTTAACTTGGGAGGTTAAAACTACTGTATCATATATGTGATTCGAATATTTCTGACTTTAAGAGTGTCAGGTGGATCCACTACCCAGATGGAAGTGGGTACACCTGACCCTCTGCCATGGATCTCAAGGATGATCCTTATACCCTGATGTATGCAACATTGTGTGTCGAGCTGAGGGGCCAAAAAGAGTTGGAGACGGATTATCCTGGCCATACCATGCACTCCACAAGGTGGATAAAGCGTCTCAAAACAGTCATGACACAGAAAGGTGAGGAGATGGAGATGCTAACCGGGTACCAAGAAGATGACAACGGACACCAAATTATAAAAGCATAACTGAAAATGCACGAGTAAACCAAGCGCGTTACAATAACTGAGATTACGATCTAGAATCCGGAAATGACGATGTAGAGGAAAGATGTGTAAAAAACCGTGCTGTTCCAGAGAGGGTTCGAACCAGGGATCTTCTTATTGGTCAGCCGATACTCTCCCAATTGAGCTACAGGAACGAAAGTGCAAGCTCTTATCAAAATGGACTTTGTAGGCTCCTC
Source organism: Amaurobius ferox (assembly GCA_951213105.1). NCBI lineage: Eukaryota > Metazoa > Arthropoda > Arachnida > Araneae > Amaurobiidae > Amaurobius > Amaurobius ferox. Next base: position 39,458,033 of record OX578136.1, on the reverse strand, counting down.
CCACTGTTCCACACCGTGCAACTAACAATATTATTCCCCACCTCCTGCTATTTTTATCTCGAATTAGTGTCCTGAGGTTGTATCCTCCAGGTCTGCTTCCTGCGTGGTTGTTAGCCTCCCGATTTTAAATTGGCGGTCAAAATTCGAGTCCACTGAGTCCGTGCTCGTTGTATTAGGGTCACTTTCAGACCTGCCACATCATTTTCCTAAATTGCAGAGTTAATTTGTTCGGATGCCATTGTAAGAAGGTATTGAAGGAAGATTCTTGCTGTCCTACCCAGAACTTAAACTGCGGATCTTCGTTCTGGCCAGCCGACGCTCTCCCACATGAGCTACTAGAATGGAATTGTGAGTTCTTATCATCAAAATGGACTTTGCAGATGAGCATGGCTGTGTTGCCATGTGTGGTAATGTACCATTCTTTCAAATTTAATACCATGATGAGGTACTTAATGAATTAAACAAAATCATTAATAATTTTCAAGTCTGACATCAAGTCTCTAGACTTCTGAAGTTCATGTTACTAAACTGTAGTAACATTAAAGTTGTAAATATTACATATATTTAATACACAAGTTAAATTAAAACCATATGTAATTGATGACCTATTAAGTAATAAACTTACCTTACAATGGGTGTAAGTCTGCAAATGTTCGGTACACAGCAACACATAGGAAGGTTATAAAACGACGCAATGCTTAAGGGTATTACTAAATTTCACTATTTAATTATTAACAAAATTTAACTTCATATAATAGTTGCCTAGGTTTCATTTAAAATTACTGGTTCTGCTTGATGGCGTCCTTAAAATAAATATCACATTTTGATCTCATTTTAAACGTTTCTTATATGTTAAGGGTGAACTCTCTTCACGACAAAATATCTTGAATTTAAATTGTACTTCAATAAGCGCATTTTTAATTAAATCGAAATTCCCTATAGTATAAAAAAATATACAGTTCAATCTTATTACTCACCAATCGCCCAAATAATGCACTTTAAACGAATTTTGCTTGTTTTTCGTCGCATAATAAAATATTCGCACTTGGGCTTCAAATTCCATTCGAACTTGCATCCAACGCAAATATTGAAAATTATTTTGATCGCAGAACGAAAGTAAATATTGGAATGTAGTTTTAAACGAATTGATTTCATTTCACCGACGAGAAGCTATTATATTTGATGATTATCTTACTGATGATTATATTAAGTGAAGCTATTACATTTGATGATTATATTACTGATGATTAAGTAAATCTTTGACATATATAGTAAGCTATATAAGACAAGATGTTTTTAACACTTTACAACAAAGTTGAAAAGTGTTTATGACTTTGTTCATTCTGTCTGTCTGTCCTTTAGCACGATAACTGCCGTAAAAATGACTTAATCAAAATGAAATTTTGGTATGTTATTCAGACGGTCTGTAGGACCTATGGGAATATAAATGAATAATATCACCCAATTAGTTTTGGATTGAACCCGGGTTGAAAAAATGAAATACATTGAGTCCTATGGGACCTAATTTTTCAAACATTTTTTAAGCGGATTTAAAATTCACTAATTGTTTCGAAAATTTTAGGTAATATTCAAATTGTTCCATAAAATATATACAAAAAAATTCAGCAAAATATATTCAGTAGTTTTTTAAATAAAAATTAAAATAATAATTACACCTCTTATATGAAGCGATCACGTGACCATGATATGAAACGATCACATGACCCACTTCAAAATGATATATAGCATCCATCTTGTTTCAAAATCGTGATTTTTTTAAGTTCTTTTTAATTCATATTGAGTGTTGTATCCGTCCTAAAACTACTTTATTTTTGCTTAAATTCTGTGCATCTACATACTGAAACAACGCAATGACAATATATTTGAGTTTAAATGCTCATCTAAATTTGATTATTTCTACAACTAAGCCTATTTTTCACCTATGTAAAATGTAAACAGCAAAATATGTAGAATGAGTTGTATTAGAATTCCTGTATTTTTTTAACACAAAATAATTTAGTCCATGGAGTCTGCATGGCTGATATGAATGAAATATTAATTGATTTTATAAAGAGAAGGACGATTTTTTTCGATGAAGTTTTAAGCATAGAGTTTAATTATTTGAGGCTCCATGGTCTTAAATAAAATGTTTAAATAAAATAAATTATTATAGTATTGTGATGAATGAAATGAATGGGAGAAAGTTATGAATGAAATCCTGTTTTTATAGAGAGATCCAGGCGTGTTATTTTTTATGACGTCATTTGAATTAATTTCAGTTGTTTTCGATGAAGTTTTCAAATATAATAAATTATCGTAGTATTATGATAATTCTAAAACTATTACCGAGGAATGTATGACATTTTAGAGATGTTTAAACCAGGCAATTTATATTTCAATGCCGTCATTTGAATGAAGTTCATTTTTTTCAATGAAGGCTTAAGTTTTCAAATATAATAAATTAATGCAGTATTGTGATAAGTTTCAAAATATTACCGAGGAATGTATTGCATTTTAGACTTGTTTAAATAAAAATGCATTGAAGTTGGAAAGTGTTTCATAATCAATGCCTTAAGCATGATTGATCTTTCTTGTTTAATTATAAATCAACTACTTAATATAAATACATGAAATTTTCAGAACGCATAAAACCTATACAGGGCCCTTATGAAATCCCGCCTACCCCCTTTTAAGTTTTGAACCATATACCCATAAGAAAGTGACCATGCTCAGACGATTGAACGTCTCCAGTGACGAAATGCAGAACTTAAGAAAACTAACTGAGAAACAAGAGATGCAGGCAAAACGTTCAATTGAAAAGTGAAATAGCGGTGCTTAATTAGTACAAAACTATACTTGATTCAGTAGAAGTACTTGCATAAAAGACCAGGCGTGTGAAAGTGGTGAACATGTATAGCAACACACACGTAAGGAATAAAACGGCAGAGTAACCAAACATTCAACCCGTAATTGTAAATAGTGGTGTAACCCGTTCCCCCTTCGAAAACTCATATCAAACGGCATTACAATTCTTACAATAGGAATGCGCAACACATTTCAAGAGGGGACAATGCATGCGCCTCTGCCTGTTCAGGAAATGGGAGATAAACGCATTGGTACGGACGTCGTACCAGGGCCGCTCAATGAGGATAGCTTTCCAGTAGTACAACTGATGTACCGCCATAGTTATTAGATAAAAGTTAAAATTAGAAAATGTGTTTCTAAGCTATCCTCTAAAATATGTAGTCAGTTTCGAAGAAACTTTTTTAATAAATGAAACTTCATCAAGTGAATATTTTTTATTTAACTTTTTCCGTCTACCCGCAAAACAAAGGGAATTAAAATAACTTTCCGTCTGATTGTAATAAGCATTTATAATTCAAAAGCGGCTTACCAGTCTTGCATGTTATACGGACTCGCTACGACTCAGAAGCAGGTTTGTTGCTAAAATATTTCACAGTTTATACCACCGTAATTTCATTTCGATATCATCTTTGATAACGTCATATATTTCTGCTAGTTAATTATAAGCAATATGCAACCTGAACACAATAATTAAAACATTTTACGTTCAGTCTAATATCCCTCGTAATGGCATACTTTTTCTGAAAAAATAGTTATTTCATTGCCAACTGCATTTCACACATTTATGAACTCCATACAGTTCTACTATATATTTTTAACCATATTACATTCCAACATAAAGGTCGTAAAACTGCGCGTTAAGTATTTTCATTTGCCTTTCTCAATTAATGAGTGATTTCACACTCAAACTTAGAACTTCCTGCAACGCAAATATTGAAAATCCTTCTTCTCTCAAAACGGATAAATATTGAAATAGTTTTAAAGGAGCAGAATATCATTTCAGCGAGAGTCGACTAACTATTACATTCGAGCATTGCATCAAATATAGCGATGGTTCATGGAATTATATATCAAGGCTGTTCTGCGTTAAATAAAGTCAATTTATATGTGTATATAAAAACAAAATATTTATCTGAAAGTTTTGAAATGTTGATGATTGCAAACTAAGTAAACTTAACTTTAACTGAAAGTTAAGATTTTTATATTACTGCTTTCCCTACATAGTTTAGTGTATAAGGAAAAGTATTATGGCAGGGCCGAGAATTCGAATTCAGCACTTTTCAAGCAAGCCTGATCTCGAATCCAGAGTTTTTGAGGTGATGTCTGTGTGTGTATATAAGTATGTTAGTGCTTATGTTAGTGTGTGTGCGCGCATGCATATGTGTGTGCGTGCATGCATGCCTGCATGTGTGTGTGAACGAGATATCTCATTAACGAATGAAGCATTTCGAATATAATTTAGTACGAGTATTACAATAAGTGAATACTCGAATCCTTTTAACTTTAAACGCAATTGAATGTTCGGAAGACACCCCCTCAATTTTTAAATGAATTTTTTTTAAAAATATTTAAAAAATCAGCATTCTCAATAATGATAAAATATATGCATTTCAGACGTATTTTTATTTTCCTTATATACATAATGTATAAGGAAAGTATTGTGACGGGGTCGAAAATTCGAATTCGAGTTTTCGACGGGAGAGCACGTTTCAAGCATCCCTGATCACGAATCAAACATTTTTGAAGTGATGTCTGTGTGTGTGTGAAAGTATGTGTGTGTGAAAGTATGTGCGTGTGTGTGTGTGTCAGTGAGCCTGTGGAGACGATAACTGACGAACGAATGGACCGATTCGAACAAAATTTGGCACAAAAATCACAATCCGTAAACACTGGAAGCCTATTGTTTTTATACGCAATCGAATGTTCAGAACCCCCCTAAATTTTCGAATGAAATTTTGAAAAAATTGTCAAAAAATCAAAACGGCTAATAAAGTTACGCAAATAGACATTTTTTATGTAATTTTTCATTAGAAAACGATTGACATAAATTTTAGAAGGCTAACATGAACCGTTCTCGAGATAATGGACATTTTTCAAAAAAATTATCAAAAAGTCATATAAAATTAAAAAAATATATATTTCCTATTGAGAAACATGTTCACTTTTCATATGTAATACCATGCGATAAATTGGGTGACATCATTTTCGTAGATCAGCTCGTTCCATTCATGAAAAAAGATATTTTAAGTAATACTTTTGTATTTAAACGCCAATAGTCATTTATCTGCTGTAAGAATAACTTATTTCTTCGTCCATAACGCTTGGCGAGATTTTGGCGACGAATTTGGCGGAATGTCGCTAACTTGGCGACTTTTTGAAATATTGCCAAATTAATGAAAATCTCGCCAAATGGATAAAAATGACGCTAAATCAATGAAAATGATGACTAATTGTCAAAAATTCAATATCTTGGAAAGAATATTAGTATCTACTATAAGAAGAAACTATTTTTTTTACTTTAAAAGTAATAAATTCAATACATTATATAAGGAAAGTCATGTGTTGCCCACATCAGATTTTTTTATTCGTAAACGAATGATACAAATTTTAGGACACTCGCATGAACCGTTTTCAAAATAATACACGATAAGAAAAACTTGAGCAGCCTATTTAAGTACGAATAATATAAGATAATAATGCTTGATCGGCTGCGAATCTAAGGCAGCGAAATGGCCGGCAGAAATTGTCTTTATCCACTCTAGCTAAAAACTAATGGACCAAATTTAACAAAATTTGATGTATAATATTTCAATAACCTACAAGTGATTTATATACCAAATTTAACAAAATTTTGTATATAAATCACTTGTAGGTTATTCTAGTACGATTCGGGAAAAAGGAACGGGCTGTTTTTGCGAAATGGCCTGCAAAAATCGTTAAATATAAAAATAAAAGCCTACGTGTGCTCAATTATATCAATTAAATTCCTATTTTATACGTGATTTTTGACAACTAAAGGAATAAGACTAACCCCATTACTCTAGGACTAGCCGTTCTTGCTATATTTTAGTTTTTTCGCGTTTTCGCTACGCCACCTTTGACAATAAGTCCAGCTATCAAATGAGAACCAAATTTAAGTTTAACGTGCAAATTTAATGTCATTTAAAATACTTATGGCTGTTACTTTGTGCAGATAAACTAAAATTATTATTGAAGAAATAAAGAGAACGTGAATATGAGTCTGCAGGGAAAGACATGTGCTGGCCACATCAAAATTTTCAACAACATTATAACAATGGTTTATAGAAGTGAACGGGGATTATTTGCTGGCCATTTCGAAAAAAATGTAGGATCTATATTTAAAGATCCACCAAATTTTTGTAAAATAAAATGTTCTACAAATTTAAGCTGTGTACCAAATTTTAACTCTCTAGGACGTAGGAAAGTGCATTAAAAATGCCATCAAATAAGTATATCATGAAGAGTTATATAAAATTTAAAAAAAAATTGAAAAATTGTTATCTACCAAATTTATTTTAAAATGTGAAGCCTCTCTCATATACAAAATAATTAAACGCCTGGAAAGATATTTATTATATAATATATCTCTTTTTTTTCTTTCTGGAGGATATCCCAAAAAATCAGAATTTCACTGAATTTGTTTTTATCCTTATATTAACTAATTTTTAAATAAAAAACTACCTAACATATTTTCCTGAAATTGTTTTATATATTTTATGGGACAATGTGAATATTTCCTAAAAATTTCGAAGCAATTTGTGAATTTTAAATTTGCTTAAAAAATATTTGAAAAATTAGGTTCCATAGGGTTTAATGTATTTCATTTTTTCAACTCGGGTTCAATAAAAAACTAATTGGGTGATATTATTTATTTATATTCCCATAGGTCCCACAGACCGTCTGAAAAACTTGGTAAAGTTTCATTTTGATAGTCATTTTTAGGGCAGTTATCGTGCTAACGGACAGACAGACAGACAGACTGAACAAAGTCATAAACACTTTTCAACTACGTTGTAAAGTGTTAAAAACTAATTCCAAATTTAAAAAAATAACGTGAGATGCACTTTCCCGGGTCCTCAAATACTTGTACCAAATTGCATGGCCGTACAACGTTTAGCCCTGCCTCAGACCGCTCAAGCAACGCGCACGCACGCACACACATGCATGCACACACGCACGCGCATGCATACACACACGCACGCACGCACCGATTCGACACACGGACACATACATACACACACATGCACGCACACACACACACACCGATTCGACACAGACACACACGCATGCGCATATACACGCACGCGCAGACACACATACGCGCATACACACATACGCACGCACTGCTTCGCCGCTATATGGCTTAGTTAACAGAATAATCCAAAAAGGATATGTTTATTCTGAATTATATCATATTTATTAACATGTAAAATTACGCTGAAGAGATCTGCCTTGGCGAACCATCTCTTTCAAATTCTCAGAGCATTCTGGCGTAAATTTACAGGACTTCGGAGAGAGGAGACGTTCTAGAATGATGTATTGATGATACAGTATATTTAAGGTATCGGAGCATAGGAAACATGCAGTCCTTGGGATTTCTATAGAAAAGAAATGTGACAGGGTAGCATTTAGTGTTGGAAATCTTATGTTATAAGCAGATTTTAGTCGTGCAGTTTCTGATTATATGCCTTCAAGCATGAGAAATGTATATAAAGTAGATAAATCGGAGTGGGGGTTACTTTATGGGCAAGATTGGTTGCCAAAATTGCACATACAGAGAAAAAGAAGGAATATATTTATTATGTGGTAATATTAATTGCGCGAGATAGAATTTAATAAGATGACGCTAAGCGCGTGACATAAAACAATGATTTAGACCAAGAATTAAAAAAGGAAAGGGAAGGAAACTTTAACTTGGGAGGTTAAAACTACTGTATCATATATGTGATTCGAATATTTCTGACTTTAAGAGTGTCAGGTGGATCCACTACCCAGATGGAAGTGGGTACACCTGACCCTCTGCCATGGATCTCAAGGATGATCCTTATACCCTCATGTATGCAACATTGTGTGTCGAGCTGAGGGGCCAACAAGAGTTGGAGACGGATTATCCTGGCCATACCATGCACTCCACAAGGTGGATAAAGCGTCTCAAAACAGTCATGACACAGAAAGGTGAGGAGATGGAGATGCTAACCGGGTACCAAGAAGATGACAACGGACACCAAATTATAAAAGCATAACTGAAAATGCACGAGTAAACCAAGCGCGTTACAATAACTGAGATTACGATCTAGAATCCGGAAATGACGATGTAGAGGAAAGATGTGTAAAAAACCGTGCTGTTCCAGAGAGGGTTCGAACCAGGGATCTTCTTATTGGTCAGCCGATACTCTCCCAATTGAGCTACAGGAACGAAAGTGCAAGCTCTTATCAAAATGGACTTTGTAGGCTCCTCCCACTGTTCCACACCGTGCAACTAACAATATTATTCCCCACCTCCTGCTATTTTTATCTCGAATTAGTGTCCTGAGGTTGTATCCTCCAGGTCTGCTTCCTGCGTGGTTATTAGCCTCCCGATTTTAAATTGGCGGTCAAAATTCGAGTCCACTGAGTCCGTGCTCGTTGTATTAGGGTCACTTTCAGACCTGCCACATCATTTTCCTAAATTGCAGAGTTAATTTGTTCGGATGCCATTGTAAGAAGGTATTGAAGGAAGATTCTTGCTGTCCTACCCAGAACTTAAACTGCGGATCTTCGTTCTGGCCAGCCGACGCTCTCCCACATGAGCTACTAGAATGGAATTGTGAGTTCTTATCATCAAAATGGACTTTGCAGATGAGCATGGCTGTGTTGCCATGTGTGGTAATGTACCATTCTTTCAAATTTAATACCATGATGAGGTACTTAATGAATTAAACAAAATCATTAATAATTTTCAAGTCTGACATCAAGTCTCTAGACTTCTGAAGTTCATGTTACTAAACTGTAGTAACATTAAAGTTGTAAATATTACATATATTTAATACACAAGTTAAATTAAAACCATATGTAATTGATGACCTATTAAGTAATAAACTTACCTTACAATGGGTGTAAGTCTGCAAATGTTCGGTACACAGCAACACATAGGAAGGTTATAAAACGACGCAATGCTTAAGGGTATTACTAAATTTCACTATTTAATTATTAACAAAATTTAACTTCATATAATAGTTGCCTAGGTTTCATTTAAAATTACTGGTTCTGCTTGATGGCGTCCTTAAAATAAATATCACATTTTGATCTCATTTTAAACGTTTCTTATATGTTAAGGGTGAACTCTCTTCACGACAAAATATCTTGAATTTAAATTGTACTTCAATAAGCGCATTTTTAATTAAATCGAAATTCCCTATAGTATAAAAAAATATACAGTTCAATCTTATTACTCACCAATCGCCCAAATAATGCACTTTAAACGAATTTTGCTTGTTTTTCGTCGCATAATAAAATATTCGCACTTGGGCTTCAAATTCCATTCGAACTTGCATCCAACGCAAATATTGAAAATTATTTTGATCGCAGAACGAAAGTAAATATTGGAATGTAGTTTTAAACGAATTGATTTCATTTCACCGACGAGAAGCTATTATATTTGATGATTATCTTACTGATGATTATATTAAGTGAAGCTATTACATTTGATGATTATATTACTGATGATTAAGTAAATCTTTGACATATATAGTAAGCTATATAAGACAAGATGTTTTTAACACTTTACAACAAAGTTGAAAAGTGTTTATGACTTTGTTCATTCTGTCTGTCTGTCCTTTAGCACGATAACTGCCGTAAAAATGACTTAATCAAAATGAAATTTTGGTATGTTATTCAGACGGTCTGTAGGACCTATGGGAATATAAATGAATAATATCACCCAATTAGTTTTGGATTGAACCCGGGTTGAAAAAATGAAATACATTGAGTCCTATGGGACCTAATTTTTCAAACATTTTTTAAGCGGATTTAAAATTCACTAATTGTTTCGAAAATTTTAGGTAATATTCAAATTGTTCCATAAAATATATACAAAAAAATTCAGCAAAATATATTCAGTAGTTTTTTAAATAAAAATTAAAATAATAATTACACCTCTTATATGAAGCGATCACGTGACCATGATATGAAACGATCACATGACCCACTTCAAAATGATATATAGCATCCATCTTGTTTCAAAATCGTGATTTTTTTAAGTTCTTTTTAATTCATATTGAGTGTTGTATCCGTCCTAAAACTACTTTATTTTTGCTTAAATTCTGTGCATCTACATACTGAAACAACGCAATGACAATATATTTGAGTTTAAATGCTCATCTAAATTTGATTATTTCTACAACTAAGCCTATTTTTCACCTATGTAAAATGTAAACAGCAAAATATGTAGAATGAGTTGTATTAGAATTCCTGTATTTTTTTAACACAAAATAATTTAGTCCATGGAGTCTGCATGGCTGATATGAATGAAATATTAATTGATTTTATAAAGAGAAGGACGATTTTTTTCGATGAAGTTTTAAGCATAGAGTTTAATTATTTGAGGCTCCATGGTCTTAAATAAAATGTTTAAATAAAATAAATTATTATAGTATTGTGATGAATGAAATGAATGGGAGAAAGTTATGAATGAAATCCTGTTTTTATAGAGAGATCCAGGCGTGTTATTTTTTATGACGTCATTTGAATTAATTTCAGTTGTTTTCGATGAAGTTTTCAAATATAATAAATTATCGTAGTATTATGATAATTCTAAAACTATTACCGAGGAATGTATGACATTTTAGAGATGTTTAAACCAGGCAATTTATATTTCAATGCCGTCATTTGAATGAAGTTCATTTTTTTCAATGAAGGCTTAAGTTTTCAAATATAATAAATTAATGCAGTATTGTGATAAGTTTCAAAATATTACCGAGGAATGTATTGCATTTTAGACTTGTTTAAATAAAAATGCATTGAAGTTGGAAAGTGTTTCATAATCAATGCCTTAAGCATGATTGATCTTTCTTGTTTAATTATAAATCAACTACTTAATATAAATACATGAAATTTTCAGAACGTATAAAACCTATACAGGGCCCTTATGAAATCCCGCCTACCCCCTTTTAAGTTTTGAACCATATACCCATAAGAAAGTGACCATGCTCAGACGATTGAACGTCTCCAGTGACGAAATGCAGAACTTAAGAAAACTAACTGAGAAACAAGAGATGCAGGCAAAACGTTCAATTGAAAAGTGAAATAGCGGTGCTTAATTAGTACAAAACTATACTTGATTCAGTAGAAGTACTTGCATAAAAGACCAGGCGTGTGAAAGTGGTGAACATGTATAGCAACACACACGTAAGGAATAAAACGGCAGAGTAACCAAACATTCAACCCGTAATTGTAAATAGTGGTGTAACCCGTTCCCCCTTCGAAAACTCATATCAAACGGCATTACAATTCTTACAATAGGAATGCGCAACACATTTCAAGAGGGGACAATGCATGCGCCTCTGCCTGTTCAGGAAATGGGAGATAAACGCATTGGTACGGACGTCGTACCAGGGCCGCTCAATGAGGATAGCTTTCCAGTAGTACAACTGATGTACCGCCATAGTTATTAGATAAAAGTTAAAATTAGAAAATGTGTTTCTAAGCTATCCTCTAAAATATGTAGTCAGTTTCGAAGAAACTTTTTTAATAAATGAAACTTCATCAAGTGAATATTTTTTATTTAACTTTTTCCGTCTACCCGCAAAACAAAGGGAATTAAAATAACTTTCCGTCTGATTGTAATAAGCATTTATAATTCAAAAGCGGCTTACCAGTCTTGCATGTTATACGGACTCGCTACGACTCAGAAGCAGGTTTGTTGCTAAAATATTTCACAGTTTATACCACCGTAATTTCATTTCGATATCATCTTTGATAACGTCATATATTTCTGCTAGTTAATTATAAGCAATATGCAACCTGAACACAATAATTAAAACATTTTACGTTCAGTCTAATATCCCTCGTAATGGCATACTTTTTCTGAAAAAATAGTTATTTCATTGCCAACTGCATTTCACACATTTATGAACTCCATACAGTTCTACTATATATTTTTAACCATATTACATTCCAACATAAAGGTCGTAAAACTGCGCGTTAAGTATTTTCATTTGCCTTTCTCAATTAATGAGTGATTTCACACTCAAACTTAGAACTTCCTGCAACGCAAATATTGAAAATCCTTCTTCTCTCAAAACGGATAAATATTGAAATAGTTTTAAAGGAGCAGAATATCATTTCAGCGAGAGTCGACTAACTATTACATTCGAGCATTGCATCAAATATAGCGATGGTTCATGGAATTATATATCAAGGCTGTTCTGCGTTAAATAAAGTCAATTTATATGTGTATATAAAAACAAAATATTTATCTGAAAGTTTTGAAATGTTGATGATTGCAAACTAAGTAAACTTAACTTAAACTGAAAGTTAAGATTTTTATATTACTGCTTTCCCTACATAGTTTAGTGTATAAGGAAAAGTATTATGGCAGGGCCGAGAATTCGAATTCAGCACTTTTCAAGCAAGCCTGATCTCGAATCCAGAGTTTTTGAGGTGATGTCTGTGTGTGTATATAAGTATGTTAGTGCTTATGTTAGTGTGTGTGCGCGCATGCATATGTGTGTGCGTGCATGCATGCCTGCATGTGTGTGTGAACGAGATATCTCATTAACGAATGAAGCATTTCGAATATAATTTAGTACGAGTATTACAATAAGTGAATACTCGAATCCTTTTAACTTTAAACGCAATTGAATGTTCGGAAGACACCCCCTCAATTTTTAAATGAATTTTTTTTAAAAATATTTAAAAAATCAGCATTCTCAATAATGATAAAATATATGCATTTCAGACGTATTTTTATTTTCCTTATATACATAATGTATAAGGAAAGTATTGTGACGGGGTCGAAAATTCGAATTCGAGTTTTCGACGGGAGAGCACGTTTCAAGCATCCCTGATCACGAATCAAACATTTTTGAAGTGATGTCTGTGTGTGTGTGAAAGTATGTGTGTGTGAAAGTATGTGCGTGTGTGTGTGTGTCAGTGAGCCTGTGGAGACGATAACTGACGAACGAATGGACCGATTCGAACAAAATTTGGCACAAAAATCACAATCCGTAAACACTGGAAGCCTATTGTTTTTATACGCAATCGAATGTTCAGAACCCCCCTAAATTTTCGAATGAAATTTTGAAAAAATTGTCAAAAAATCAAAACGGCTAATAAAGTTACGCAAATAGACATTTTTTATGTAATTTTTCATTAGAAAACGATTGACATAAATTTTAGAAGGCTAACATGAACCGTTCTCGAGATAATGGACATTTTTCAAAAAAATTATCAAAAAGTCATATAAAATTAAAAAAATATATATTTCCTATTGAGAAACATGTTCACTTTTCATATGTAATACCATGCGATAAATTGGGTGACATCATTTTCGTAGATCAGCTCGTTCCATTCATGAAAAAAGATATTTTAAGTAATACTTTTGTATTTAAACGCCAATAGTCATTTATCTGCTGTAAGAATAACTTATTTCTTCGTCCATAACGCTTGGCGAGATTTTGGCGACGAATTTGGCGGAATGTCGCTAACTTGGCGACTTTTTGAAATATTGCCAAATTAATGAAAATCTCGCCAAATGGATAAAAATGACGCTAAATCAATGAAAATGATGACTAATTGTCAAAAATTCAATATCTTGGAAAGAATATTAGTATCTACTATAAGAAGAAACTATTTTTTTTACTTTAAAAGTAATAAATTCAATACATTATATAAGGAAAGTCATGTGTTGCCCACATCAGATTTTTTTATTCGTAAACGAATGATACAAATTTTAGGACACTCGCATGAACCGTTTTCAAAATAATACACGATAAGAAAAACTTGAGCAGCCTATTTAAGTACGAATAATATAAGATAATAATGCTTGATCGGCTGCGAATCTAAGGCAGCGAAATGGCCGGCAGAAATTGTCTTTATCCACTCTAGCTAAAAACTAATGGACCAAATTTAACAAAATTTGATGTATAATATTTCAATAACCTACAAGTGATTTATATACCAAATTTAACAAAATTTTGTATATAAATCACTTGTAGGTTATTCTAGTACGATTCGGGAAAAAGGAACGGGCTGTTTTTGCGAAATGGCCTGCAAAAATCGTTAAATATAAAAATAAAAGCCTACGTGTGCTCAATTATATCAATTAAATTCCTATTTTATACGTGATTTTTGACAACTAAAGGAATAAGACTAACCCCATTACTCTAGGACTAGCCGTTCTTGCTATATTTTAGTTTTTTCGCGTTTTCGCTACGCCACCTTTGACAATAAGTCCAGCTATCAAATGAGAACCAAATTTAAGTTTAACGTGCAAATTTAATGTCATTTAAAATACTTATGGCTGTTACTTTGTGCAGATAAACTAAAATTATTATTGAAGAAATAAAGAGAACGTGAATATGAGTCTGCAGGGAAAGACATGTGCTGGCCACATCAAAATTTTCAACAACATTATAACAATGGTTTATAGAAGTGAACGGGGATTATTTGCTGGCCATTTCGAAAAAAATGTAGGATCTATATTTAAAGATCCACCAAATTTTTGTAAAATAAAATGTTCTACAAATTTAAGCTGTGTACCAAATTTTAACTCTCTAGGACGTAGGAAAGTGCATTAAAAATGCCATCAAATAAGTATATCATGAAGAGTTATATAAAATTTAAAAAAAAATTGAAAAATTGTTATCTACCAAATTTATTTTAAAATGTGAAGCCTCTCTCATATACAAAATAATTAAACGCCTGGAAAGATATTTATTATATAATATATCTCTTTTTTTTCTTTCTGGAGGATATCCCAAAAAATCAGAATTTCACTGAATTTGTTTTTATCCTTATATTAACTAATTTTTAAATAAAAAACTACCTAACATATTTTCCTGAAATTGTTTTATATATTTTATGGGACAATGTGAATATTTCCTAAAAATTTCGAAGCAATTTGTGAATTTTAAATTTGCTTAAAAAATATTTGAAAAATTAGGTTCCATAGGGTTTAATGTATTTCATTTTTTCAACTCGGGTTCAATAAAAAACTAATTGGGTGATATTATTTATTTATATTCCCATAGGTCCCACAGACCGTCTGAAAAACTTGGTAAAGTTTCATTTTGATAGTCATTTTTAGGGCAGTTATCGTGCTAACGGACAGACAGACAGACAGACTGAACAAAGTCATAAACACTTTTCAACTACGTTGTAAAGTGTTAAAAACTAATTCCAAATTTAAAAAAATAACGTGAGATGCACTTTCCCGGGTCCTCAAATACTTGTACCAAATTGCATGGCCGTACAACGTTTAGCCCTGCCTCAGACCGCTCAAGCAACGCGCACGCACGCACACACATGCATGCACACACGCACGCGCATGCATACACACACGCACGCACGCACCGATTCGACACACGGACACATACATACACACACATGCACGCACACACACACACACCGATTCGACACAGACACACACGCATGCGCATATACACGCACGCGCAGACACACATACGCGCATACACACATACGCACGCACTGCTTCGCCGCTATATGGCTTAGTTAACAGAATAATCCAAAAAGGATATGTTTATTCTGAATTATATCATATTTATTAACATGTAAAATTACGCTGAAGAGATCTGCCTTGGCGAACCATCTCTTTCAAATTCTCAGAGCATTCTGGCGTAAATTTACAGGACTTCGGAGAGAGGAGACGTTCTAGAATGATGTATTGATGATACAGTATATTTAAGGTATCGGAGCATAGGAAACATGCAGTCCTTGGGATTTCTATAGAAAAGAAATGTGACAGGGTAGCATTTAGTGTTGGAAATCTTATGTTATAAGCAGATTTTAGTCGTGCAGTTTCTGATTATATGCCTTCAAGCATGAGAAATGTATATAAAGTAGATAAATCGGAGTGGGGGTTACTTTATGGGCAAGATTGGTTGCCAAAATTGCACATACAGAGAAAAAGAAGGAATATATTTATTATGTGGTAATATTAATTGCGCGAGATAGAATTTAATAAGATGACGCTAAGCGCGTGACATAAAACAATGATTTAGACCAAGAATTAAAAAAGGAAAGGGAAGGAAACTTTAACTTGGGAGGTTAAAACTACTGTATCATATATGTGATTCGAATATTTCTGACTTTAAGAGTGTCAGGTGGATCCACTACCCAGATGGAAGTGGGTACACCTGACCCTCTGCCATGGATCTCAAGGATGATCCTTATACCCTCATGTATGCAACATTGTGTGTCGAGCTGAGGGGCCAACAAGAGTTGGAGACGGATTATCCTGGCCATACCATGCACTCCACAAGGTGGATAAAGCGTCTCAAAACAGTCATGACACAGAAAGGTGAGGAGATGGAGATGCTAACCGGGTACCAAGAAGATGACAACGGACACCAAATTATAAAAGCATAACTGAAAATGCACGAGTAAACCAAGCGCGTTACAATAACTGAGATTACGATCTAGAATCCGGAAATGACGATGTAGAGGAAAGATGTGTAAAAAACCGTGCTGTTCCAGAGAGGGTTCGAACCAGGGATCTTCTTATTGGTCAGCCGATACTCTCCCAATTGAGCTACAGGAACGAAAGTGCAAGCTCTTATCAAAATGGACTTTGTAGGCTCCTCCCACTGTTCCACACCGTGCAACTAACAATATTATTCCCCACCTCCTGCTATTTTTATCTCGAATTAGTGTCCTGAGGTTGTATCCTCCAGGTCTGCTTCCTGCGTGGTTATTAGCCTCCCGATTTTAAATTGGCGGTCAAAATTCGAGTCCACTGAGTCCGTGCTCGTTGTATTAGGGTCACTTTCAGACCTGCCACATCATTTTCCTAAATTGCAGAGTTAATTTGTTCGGATGCCATTGTAAGAAGGTATTGAAGGAAGATTCTTGCTGTCCTACCCAGAACTTAAACTGCGGATCTTCGTTCTGGCCAGCCGACGCTCTCCCACATGAGCTACTAGAATGGAATTGTGAGTTCTTATCATCAAAATGGACTTTGCAGATGAGCATGGCTGTGTTGCCATGTGTGGTAATGTACCATTCTTTCAAATTTAATACCATGATGAGGTACTTAATGAATTAAACAAAATCATTAATAATTTTCAAGTCTGACATCAAGTCTCTAGACTTCTGAAGTTCATGTTACTAAACTGTAGTAACATTAAAGTTGTAAATATTACATATATTTAATACACAAGTTAAATTAAAACCATATGTAATTGATGACCTATTAAGTAATAAACTTACCTTACAATGGGTGTAAGTCTGCAAATGTTCGGTACACAGCAACACATAGGAAGGTTATAAAACGACGCAATGCTTAAGGGTATTACTAAATTTCACTATTTAATTATTAACAAAATTTAACTTCATATAATAGTTGCCTAGGTTTCATTTAAAATTACTGGTTCTGCTTGATGGCGTCCTTAAAATAAATATCACATTTTGATCTCATTTTAAACGTTTCTTATATGTTAAGGGTGAACTCTCTTCACGACAAAATATCTTGAATTTAAATTGTACTTCAATAAGCGCATTTTTAATTAAATCGAAATTCCCTATAGTATAAAAAAATATACAGTTCAATCTTATTACTCACCAATCGCCCAAATAATGCACTTTAAACGAATTTTGCTTGTTTTTCGTCGCATAATAAAATATTCGCACTTGGGCTTCAAATTCCATTCGAACTTGCATCCAACGCAAATATTGAAAATTATTTTGATCGCAGAACGAAAGTAAATATTGGAATGTAGTTTTAAACGAATTGATTTCATTTCACCGACGAGAAGCTATTATATTTGATGATTATCTTACTGATGATTATATTAAGTGAAGCTATTACATTTGATGATTATATTACTGATGATTAAGTAAATCTTTGACATATATAGTAAGCTATATAAGACAAGATGTTTTTAACACTTTACAACAAAGTTGAAAAGTGTTTATGACTTTGTTCATTCTGTCTGTCTGTCCTTTAGCACGATAACTGCCGTAAAAATGACTTAATCAAAATGAAATTTTGGTATGTTATTCAGACGGTCTGTAGGACCTATGGGAATATAAATGAATAATATCACCCAATTAGTTTTGGATTGAACCCGGGTTGAAAAAATGAAATACATTGAGTCCTATGGGACCTAATTTTTCAAACATTTTTTAAGCGGATTTAAAATTCACTAATTGTTTCGAAAATTTTAGGTAATATTCAAATTGTTCCATAAAATATATACAAAAAAATTCAGCAAAATATATTCAGTAGTTTTTTAAATAAAAATTAAAATAATAATTACACCTCTTATATGAAGCGATCACGTGACCATGATATGAAACGATCACATGACCCACTTCAAAATGATATATAGCATCCATCTTGTTTCAAAATCGTGATTTTTTTAAGTTCTTTTTAATTCATATTGAGTGTTGTATCCGTCCTAAAACTACTTTATTTTTGCTTAAATTCTGTGCATCTACATACTGAAACAACGCAATGACAATATATTTGAGTTTAAATGCTCATCTAAATTTGATTATTTCTACAACTAAGCCTATTTTTCACCTATGTAAAATGTAAACAGCAAAATATGTAGAATGAGTTGTATTAGAATTCCTGTATTTTTTTAACACAAAATAATTTAGTCCATGGAGTCTGCATGGCTGATATGAATGAAATATTAATTGATTTTATAAAGAGAAGGACGATTTTTTTCGATGAAGTTTTAAGCATAGAGTTTAATTATTTGAGGCTCCATGGTCTTAAATAAAATGTTTAAATAAAATAAATTATTATAGTATTGTGATGAATGAAATGAATGGGAGAAAGTTATGAATGAAATCCTGTTTTTATAGAGAGATCCAGGCGTGTTATTTTTTATGACGTCATTTGAATTAATTTCAGTTGTTTTCGATGAAGTTTTCAAATATAATAAATTATCGTAGTATTATGATAATTCTAAAACTATTACCGAGGAATGTATGACATTTTAGAGATGTTTAAACCAGGCAATTTATATTTCAATGCCGTCATTTGAATGAAGTTCATTTTTTTCAATGAAGGCTTAAGTTTTCAAATATAATAAATTAATGCAGTATTGTGATAAGTTTCAAAATATTACCGAGGAATGTATTGCATTTTAGACTTGTTTAAATAAAAATGCATTGAAGTTGGAAAGTGTTTCATAATCAATGCCTTAAGCATGATTGATCTTTCTTGTTTAATTATAAATCAACTACTTAATATAAATACATGAAATTTTCAGAACGTATAAAACCTATACAGGGCCCTTATGAAATCCCGCCTACCCCCTTTTAAGTTTTGAACCATATACCCATAAGAAAGTGACCATGCTCAGACGATTGAACGTCTCCAGTGACGAAATGCAGAACTTAAGAAAACTAACTGAGAAACAAGAGATGCAGGCAAAACGTTCAATTGAAAAGTGAAATAGCGGTGCTTAATTAGTACAAAACTATACTTGATTCAGTAGAAGTACTTGCATAAAAGACCAGGCGTGTGAAAGTGGTGAACATGTATAGCAACACACACGTAAGGAATAAAACGGCAGAGTAACCAAACATTCAACCCGTAATTGTAAATAGTGGTGTAACCCGTTCCCCCTTCGAAAACTCATATCAAACGGCATTACAATTCTTACAATAGGAATGCGCAACACATTTCAAGAGGGGACAATGCATGCGCCTCTGCCTGTTCAGGAAATGGGAGATAAACGCATTGGTACGGACGTCGTACCAGGGCCGCTCAATGAGGATAGCTTTCCAGTAGTACAACTGATGTACCGCCATAGTTATTAGATAAAAGTTAAAATTAGAAAATGTGTTTCTAAGCTATCCTCTAAAATATGTAGTCAGTTTCGAAGAAACTTTTTTAATAAATGAAACTTCATCAAGTGAATATTTTTTATTTAACTTTTTCCGTCTACCCGCAAAACAAAGGGAATTAAAATAACTTTCCGTCTGATTGTAATAAGCATTTATAATTCAAAAGCGGCTTACCAGTCTTGCATGTTATACGGACTCGCTACGACTCAGAAGCAGGTTTGTTGCTAAAATATTTCACAGTTTATACCACCGTAATTTCATTTCGATATCATCTTTGATAACGTCATATATTTCTGCTAGTTAATTATAAGCAATATGCAACCTGAACACAATAATTAAAACATTTTACGTTCAGTCTAATATCCCTCGTAATGGCATACTTTTTCTGAAAAAATAGTTATTTCATTGCCAACTGCATTTCACACATTTATGAACTCCATACAGTTCTACTATATATTTTTAACCATATTACATTCCAACATAAAGGTCGTAAAACTGCGCGTTAAGTATTTTCATTTGCCTTTCTCAATTAATGAGTGATTTCACACTCAAACTTAGAACTTCCTGCAACGCAAATATTGAAAATCCTTCTTCTCTCAAAACGGATAAATATTGAAATAGTTTTAAAGGAGCAGAATATCATTTCAGCGAGAGTCGACTAACTATTACATTCGAGCATTGCATCAAATATAGCGATGGTTCATGGAATTATATATCAAGGCTGTTCTGCGTTAAATAAAGTCAATTTATATGTGTATATAAAAACAAAATATTTATCTGAAAGTTTTGAAATGTTGATGATTGCAAACTAAGTAAACTTAACTTAAACTGAAAGTTAAGATTTTTATATTACTGCTTTCCCTACATAGTTTAGTGTATAAGGAAAAGTATTATGGCAGGGCCGAGAATTCGAATTCAGCACTTTTCAAGCAAGCCTGATCTCGAATCCAGAGTTTTTGAGGTGATGTCTGTGTGTGTATATAAGTATGTTAGTGCTTATGTTAGTGTGTGTGCGCGCATGCATATGTGTGTGCGTGCATGCATGCCTGCATGTGTGTGTGAACGAGATATCTCATTAACGAATGAAGCATTTCGAATATAATTTAGTACGAGTATTACAATAAGTGAATACTCGAATCCTTTTAACTTTAAACGCAATTGAATGTTCGGAAGACACCCCCTCAATTTTTAAATGAATTTTTTTTAAAAATATTTAAAAAATCAGCATTCTCAATAATGATAAAATATATGCATTTCAGACGTATTTTTATTTTCCTTATATACATAATGTATAAGGAAAGTATTGTGACGGGGTCGAAAATTCGAATTCGAGTTTTCGACGGGAGAGCACGTTTCAAGCATCCCTGATCACGAATCAAACATTTTTGAAGTGATGTCTGTGTGTGTGTGAAAGTATGTGTGTGTGAAAGTATGTGCGTGTGTGTGTGTGTCAGTGAGCCTGTGGAGACGATAACTGACGAACGAATGGACCGATTCGAACAAAATTTGGCACAAAAATCACAATCCGTAAACACTGGAAGCCTATTGTTTTTATACGCAATCGAATGTTCAGAACCCCCCTAAATTTTCGAATGAAATTTTGAAAAAATTGTCAAAAAATCAAAACGGCTAATAAAGTTACGCAAATAGACATTTTTTATGTAATTTTTCATTAGAAAACGATTGACATAAATTTTAGAAGGCTAACATGAACCGTTCTCGAGATAATGGACATTTTTCAAAAAAATTATCAAAAAGTCATATAAAATTAAAAAAATATATATTTCCTATTGAGAAACATGTTCACTTTTCATATGTAATACCATGCGATAAATTGGGTGACATCATTTTCGTAGATCAGCTCGTTCCATTCATGAAAAAAGATATTTTAAGTAATACTTTTGTATTTAAACGCCAATAGTCATTTATCTGCTGTAAGAATAACTTATTTCTTCGTCCATAACGCTTGGCGAGATTTTGGCGACGAATTTGGCGGAATGTCGCTAACTTGGCGACTTTTTGAAATATTGCCAAATTAATGAAAATCTCGCCAAATGGATAAAAATGACGCTAAATCAATGAAAATGATGACTAATTGTCAAAAATTCAATATCTTGGAAAGAATATTAGTATCTACTATAAGAAGAAACTATTTTTTTTACTTTAAAAGTAATAAATTCAATACATTATATAAGGAAAGTCATGTGTTGCCCACATCAGATTTTTTTATTCGTAAACGAATGATACAAATTTTAGGACACTCGCATGAACCGTTTTCAAAATAATACACGATAAGAAAAACTTGAGCAGCCTATTTAAGTACGAATAATATAAGATAATAATGCTTGATCGGCTGCGAATCTAAGGCAGCGAAATGGCCGGCAGAAATTGTCTTTATCCACTCTAGCTAAAAACTAATGGACCAAATTTAACAAAATTTGATGTATAATATTTCAATAACCTACAAGTGATTTATATACCAAATTTAACAAAATTTTGTATATAAATCACTTGTAGGTTATTCTAGTACGATTCGGGAAAAAGGAACGGGCTGTTTTTGCGAAATGGCCTGCAAAAATCGTTAAATATAAAAATAAAAGCCTACGTGTGCTCAATTATATCAATTAAATTCCTATTTTATACGTGATTTTTGACAACTAAAGGAATAAGACTAACCCCATTACTCTAGGACTAGCCGTTCTTGCTATATTTTAGTTTTTTCGCGTTTTCGCTACGCCACCTTTGACAATAAGTCCAGCTATCAAATGAGAACCAAATTTAAGTTTAACGTGCAAATTTAATGTCATTTAAAATACTTATGGCTGTTACTTTGTGCAGATAAACTAAAATTATTATTGAAGAAATAAAGAGAACGTGAATATGAGTCTGCAGGGAAAGACATGTGCTGGCCACATCAAAATTTTCAACAACATTATAACAATGGTTTATAGAAGTGAACGGGGATTATTTGCTGGCCATTTCGAAAAAAATGTAGGATCTATATTTAAAGATCCACCAAATTTTTGTAAAATAAAATGTTCTACAAATTTAAGCTGTGTACCAAATTTTAACTCTCTAGGACGTAGGAAAGTGCATTAAAAATGCCATCAAATAAGTATATCATGAAGAGTTATATAAAATTTAAAAAAAAATTGAAAAATTGTTATCTACCAAATTTATTTTAAAATGTGAAGCCTCTCTCATATACAAAATAATTAAACGCCTGGAAAGATATTTATTATATAATATATCTCTTTTTTTTCTTTCTGGAGGATATCCCAAAAAATCAGAATTTCACTGAATTTGTTTTTATCCTTATATTAACTAATTTTTAAATAAAAAACTACCTAACATATTTTCCTGAAATTGTTTTATATATTTTATGGGACAATGTGAATATTTCCTAAAAATTTCGAAGCAATTTGTGAATTTTAAATTTGCTTAAAAAATATTTGAAAAATTAGGTTCCATAGGGTTTAATGTATTTCATTTTTTCAACTCGGGTTCAATAAAAAACTAATTGGGTGATATTATTTATTTATATTCCCATAGGTCCCACAGACCGTCTGAAAAACTTGGTAAAGTTTCATTTTGATAGTCATTTTTAGGGCAGTTATCGTGCTAACGGACAGACAGACAGACAGACTGAACAAAGTCATAAACACTTTTCAACTACGTTGTAAAGTGTTAAAAACTAATTCCAAATTTAAAAAAATAACGTGAGATGCACTTTCCCGGGTCCTCAAATACTTGTACCAAATTGCATGGCCGTACAACGTTTAGCCCTGCCTCAGACCGCTCAAGCAACGCGCACGCACGCACACACATGCATGCACACACGCACGCGCATGCATACACACACGCACGCACGCACCGATTCGACACACGGACACATACATACACACACATGCACGCACACACACACACACCGATTCGACACAGACACACACGCATGCGCATATACACGCACGCGCAGACACACATACGCGCATACACACATACGCACGCACTGCTTCGCCGCTATATGGCTTAGTTAACAGAATAATCCAAAAAGGATATGTTTATTCTGAATTATATCATATTTATTAACATGTAAAATTACGCTGAAGAGATCTGCCTTGGCGAACCATCTCTTTCAAATTCTCAGAGCATTCTGGCGTAAATTTACAGGACTTCGGAGAGAGGAGACGTTCTAGAATGATGTATTGATGATACAGTATATTTAAGGTATCGGAGCATAGGAAACATGCAGTCCTTGGGATTTCTATAGAAAAGAAATGTGACAGGGTAGCATTTAGTGTTGGAAATCTTATGTTATAAGCAGATTTTAGTCGTGCAGTTTCTGATTATATGCCTTCAAGCATGAGAAATGTATATAAAGTAGATAAATCGGAGTGGGGGTTACTTTATGGGCAAGATTGGTTGCCAAAATTGCACATACAGAGAAAAAGAAGGAATATATTTATTGTGTGGTAATATTAATTGCGCGAGATAGAATTTAATAAGATGACGCTAAGCGCGTGACATAAAACAATGATTTAGACCAAGAATTAAAAAAGGAAAGGGAAGGAAACTTTAACTTGGGAGGTTAAAACTACTGTATCATATATGTGATTCGAATATTTCTGACTTTAAGAGTGTCAGGTGGATCCACTACCCAGATGGAAGTGGGTACACCTGACCCTCTGCCATGGATCTCAAGGATGATCCTTATACCCTGATGTATGCAACATTGTGTGTCGAGCTGAGGGGCCAACAAGAGTTGGAGACGGATTATCCTGGCCATACCATGCACTCCACAAGGTGGATAAAGCGTCTCAAAACAGTCATGACACAGAAAGGTGAGGAGATGGAGATGCTAACCGGGTACCAAGAAGATGACAACGGACACCAAATTATAAAAGCATAACTGAAAATGCACGAGTAAACCAAGCGCGTTACAATAACTGAGATTACGATCTAGAATCCGGAAATGACGATGTAGAGGAAAGATGTGTAAAAAACCGTGCTGTTCCAGAGAGGGTTCGAACCAGGGATCTTCTTATTGGTCAGCCGATACTCTCCCAATTGAGCTACAGGAACGAAAGTGCAAGCTCTTATCAAAATGGACTTTGTAGGCTCCTCCCACTGTTCCACACCGTGCAACTAACAATATTATTCCCCACCTCCTGCTATTTTTATCTCGAATTAGTGTCCTGAGGTTGTATCCTCCAGGTCTGCTTCCTGCGTGGTTGTTAGCCTCCCGATTTTAAATTGGCGGTCAAAATTCGAGTCCACTGAGTCCGTGCTCGTTGTATTAGGGTCACTTTCAGACCTGCCACATCATTTTCCTAAATTGCAGAGTTAATTTGTTCGGATGCCATTGTAAGAAGGTATTGAAGGAAGATTCTTGCTGTCCTACCCAGAACTTAAACTGCGGATCTTCGTTCTGGCCAGCCGACGCTCTCCCACATGAGCTACTAGAATGGAATTGTGAGTTCTTATCATCAAAATGGACTTTGCAGATGAGCATGGCTGTGTTGCCATGTGTGGTAATGTACCATTCTTTCAAATTTAATACCATGATGAGGTACTTAATGAATTAAACAAAATCATTAATAATTTTCAAGTCTGACATCAAGTCTCTAGACTTCTGAAGTTCATGTTACTAAACTGTAGTAACATTAAAGTTGTAAATATTACATATATTTAATACACAAGTTAAATTAAAACCATATGTAATTGATGACCTATTAAGTAATAAACTTACCTTACAATGGGTGTAAGTCTGCAAATGTTCGGTACACAGCAACACATAGGAAGGTTATAAAACGACGCAATGCTTAAGGGTATTACTAAATTTCACTATTTAATTATTAACAAAATTTAACTTCATATAATAGTTGCCTAGGTTTCATTTAAAATTACTGGTTCTGCTTGATGGCGTCCTTAAAATAAATATCACATTTTGATCTCATTTTAAACGTTTCTTATATGTTAAGGGTGAACTCTCTTCACGACAAAATATCTTGAATTTAAATTGTACTTCAATAAGCGCATTTTTAATTAAATCGAAATTCCCTATAGTATAAAAAAATATACAGTTCAATCTTATTACTCACCAATCGCCCAAATAATGCACTTTAAACGAATTTTGCTTGTTTTTCGTCGCATAATAAAATATTCGCACTTGGGCTTCAAATTCCATTCGAACTTGCATCCAACGCAAATATTGAAAATTATTTTGATCGCAGAACGAAAGTAAATATTGGAATGTAGTTTTAAACGAATTGATTTCATTTCACCGACGAGAAGCTATTATATTTGATGATTATCTTACTGATGATTATATTAAGTGAAGCTATTACATTTGATGATTATATTACTGATGATTAAGTAAATCTTTGACATATATAGTAAGCTATATAAGACAAGATGTTTTTAACACTTTACAACAAAGTTGAAAAGTGTTTATGACTTTGTTCATTCTGTCTGTCTGTCCTTTAGCACGATAACTGCCGTAAAAATGACTTAATCAAAATGAAATTTTGGTATGTTATTCAGACGGTCTGTAGGACCTATGGGAATATAAATGAATAATATCACCCAATTAGTTTTGGATTGAACCCGGGTTGAAAAAATGAAATACATTGAGTCCTATGGGACCTAATTTTTCAAACATTTTTTAAGCGGATTTAAAATTCACTAATTGTTTCGAAAATTTTAGGTAATATTCAAATTGTTCCATAAAATATATACAAAAAAATTCAGCAAAATATATTCAGTAGTTTTTTAAATAAAAATTAAAATAATAATTACACCTCTTATATGAAGCGATCACGTGACCATGATATGAAACGATCACATGACCCACTTCAAAATGATATATAGCATCCATCTTGTTTCAAAATCGTGATTTTTTTAAGTTCTTTTTAATTCATATTGAGTGTTGTATCCGTCCTAAAACTACTTTATTTTTGCTTAAATTCTGTGCATCTACATACTGAAACAACGCAATGACAATATATTTGAGTTTAAATGCTCATCTAAATTTGATTATTTCTACAACTAAGCCTATTTTTCACCTATGTAAAATGTAAACAGCAAAATATGTAGAATGAGTTGTATTAGAATTCCTGTATTTTTTTAACACAAAATAATTTAGTCCATGGAGTCTGCATGGCTGATATGAATGAAATATTAATTGATTTTATAAAGAGAAGGACGATTTTTTTCGATGAAGTTTTAAGCATAGAGTTTAATTATTTGAGGCTCCATGGTCTTAAATAAAATGTTTAAATAAAATAAATTATTATAGTATTGTGATGAATGAAATGAATGGGAGAAAGTTATGAATGAAATCCTGTTTTTATAGAGAGATCCAGGCGTGTTATTTTTTATGACGTCATTTGAATTAATTTCAGTTGTTTTCGATGAAGTTTTCAAATATAATAAATTATCGTAGTATTATGATAATTCTAAAACTATTACCGAGGAATGTATGACATTTTAGAGATGTTTAAACCAGGCAATTTATATTTCAATGCCGTCATTTGAATGAAGTTCATTTTTTTCAATGAAGGCTTAAGTTTTCAAATATAATAAATTAATGCAGTATTGTGATAAGTTTCAAAATATTACCGAGGAATGTATTGCATTTTAGACTTGTTTAAATAAAAATGCATTGAAGTTGGAAAGTGTTTCATAATCAATGCCTTAAGCATGATTGATCTTTCTTGTTTAATTATAAATCAACTACTTAATATAAATACATGAAATTTTCAGAACGTATAAAACCTATACAGGGCCCTTATGAAATCCCGCCTACCCCCTTTTAAGTTTTGAACCATATACCCATAAGAAAGTGACCATGCTCAGACGATTGAACGTCTCCAGTGACGAAATGCAGAACTTAAGAAAACTAACTGAGAAACAAGAGATGCAGGCAAAACGTTCAATTGAAAAGTGAAATAGCGGTGCTTAATTAGTACAAAACTATACTTGATTCAGTAGAAGTACTTGCATAAAAGACCAGGCGTGTGAAAGTGGTGAACATGTATAGCAACACACACGTAAGGAATAAAACGGCAGAGTAACCAAACATTCAACCCGTAATTGTAAATAGTGGTGTAACCCGTTCCCCCTTCGAAAACTCATATCAAACGGCATTACAATTCTTACAATAGGAATGCGCAACACATTTCAAGAGGGGACAATGCATGCGCCTCTGCCTGTTCAGGAAATGGGAGATAAACGCATTGGTACGGACGTCGTACCAGGGCCGCTCAATGAGGATAGCTTTCCAGTAGTACAACTGATGTACCGCCATAGTTATTAGATAAAAGTTAAAATTAGAAAATGTGTTTCTAAGCTATCCTCTAAAATATGTAGTCAGTTTCGAAGAAACTTTTTTAATAAATGAAACTTCATCAAGTGAATATTTTTTATTTAACTTTTTCCGTCTACCCGCAAAACAAAGGGAATTAAAATAACTTTCCGTCTGATTGTAATAAGCATTTATAATTCAAAAGCGGCTTACCAGTCTTGCATGTTATACGGACTCGCTACGACTCAGAAGCAGGTTTGTTGCTAAAATATTTCACAGTTTATACCACCGTAATTTCATTTCGATATCATCTTTGATAACGTCATATATTTCTGCTAGTTAATTATAAGCAATATGCAACCTGAACACAATAATTAAAACATTTTACGTTCAGTCTAATATCCCTCGTAATGGCATACTTTTTCTGAAAAAATAGTTATTTCATTGCCAACTGCATTTCACACATTTATGAACTCCATACAGTTCTACTATATATTTTTAACCATATTACATTCCAACATAAAGGTCGTAAAACTGCGCGTTAAGTATTTTCATTTGCCTTTCTCAATTAATGAGTGATTTCACACTCAAACTTAGAACTTCCTGCAACGCAAATATTGAAAATCCTTCTTCTCTCAAAACGGATAAATATTGAAATAGTTTTAAAGGAGCAGAATATCATTTCAGCGAGAGTCGACTAACTATTACATTCGAGCATTGCATCAAATATAGCGATGGTTCATGGAATTATATATCAAGGCTGTTCTGCGTTAAATAAAGTCAATTTATATGTGTATATAAAAACAAAATATTTATCTGAAAGTTTTGAAATGTTGATGATTGCAAACTAAGTAAACTTAACTTTAACTGAAAGTTAAGATTTTTATATTACTGCTTTCCCTACATAGTTTAGTGTATAAGGAAAAGTATTATGGCAGGGCCGAGAATTCGAATTCAGCACTTTTCAAGCAAGCCTGATCTCGAATCCAGAGTTTTTGAGGTGATGTCTGTGTGTGTATATAAGTATGTTAGTGCTTATGTTAGTGTGTGTGCGCGCATGCATATGTGTGTGCGTGCATGCATGCCTGCATGTGTGTGTGAACGAGATATCTCATTAACGAATGAAGCATTTCGAATATAATTTAGTACGAGTATTACAATAAGTGAATACTCGAATCCTTTTAACTTTAAACGCAATTGAATGTTCGGAAGACACCCCCTCAATTTTTAAATGAATTTTTTTTAAAAATATTTAAAAAATCAGCATTCTCAATAATGATAAAATATATGCATTTCAGACGTATTTTTATTTTCCTTATATACATAATGTATAAGGAAAGTATTGTGACGGGGTCGAAAATTCGAATTCGAGTTTTCGACGGGAGAGCACGTTTCAAGCATCCCTGATCACGAATCAAACATTTTTGAAGTGATGTCTGTGTGTGTGTGAAAGTATGTGTGTGTGAAAGTATGTGCGTGTGTGTGTGTGTCAGTGAGCCTGTGGAGACGATAACTGACGAACGAATGGACCGATTCGAACAAAATTTGGCACAAAAATCACAATCCGTAAACACTGGAAGCCTATTGTTTTTATACGCAATCGAATGTTCAGAACCCCCCTAAATTTTCGAATGAAATTTTGAAAAAATTGTCAAAAAATCAAAACGGCTAATAAAGTTACGCAAATAGACATTTTTTATGTAATTTTTCATTAGAAAACGATTGACATAAATTTTAGAAGGCTAACATGAACCGTTCTCGAGATAATGGACATTTTTCAAAAAAATTATTAAAAAGTCATATAAAATTAAAAAAATATATATTTCCTATTGAGAAACATGTTCACTTTTCATATGTAATACCATGCGATAAATTGGGTGACATCATTTTCGTAGATCAGCTCGTTCCATTCATGAAAAAAGATATTTTAAGTAATACTTTTGTATTTAAACGCCAATAGTCATTTATCTGCTGTAAGAATAACTTATTTCTTCGTCCATAACGCTTGGCGAGATTTTGGCGACGAATTTGGCGGAATGTCGCTAACTTGGCGACTTTTTGAAATATTGCCAAATTAATGAAAATCTCGCCAAATGGATAAAAATGACGCTAAATCAATGAAAATGATGACTAATTGTCAAAAATTCAATATCTTGGAAAGAATATTAGTATCTACTATAAGAAGAAACTATTTTTTTTACTTTAAAAGTAATAAATTCAATACATTATATAAGGAAAGTCATGTGTTGCCCACATCAGATTTTTTTATTCGTAAACGAATGATACAAATTTTAGGACACTCGCATGAACCGTTTTCAAAATAATACACGATAAGAAAAACTTGAGCAGCCTATTTAAGTACGAATAATATAAGATAATAATGCTTGATCGGCTGCGAATCTAAGGCAGCGAAATGGCCGGCAGAAATTGTCTTTATCCACTCTAGCTAAAAACTAATGGACCAAATTTAACAAAATTTGATGTATAATATTTCAATAACCTACAAGTGATTTATATACCAAATTTAACAAAATTTTGTATATAAATCACTTGTAGGTTATTCTAGTACGATTCGGGAAAAAGGAACGGGCTGTTTTTGCGAAATGGCCTGCAAAAATCGTTAAATATAAAAATAAAAGCCTACGTGTGCTCAATTATATCAATTAAATTCCTATTTTATACGTGATTTTTGACAACTAAAGGAATAAGACTAACCCCATTACTCTAGGACTAGCCGTTCTTGCTATATTTTAGTTTTTTCGCGTTTTCGCTACGCCACCTTTGACAATAAGTCCAGCTATCAAATGAGAACCAAATTTAAGTTTAACGTGCAAATTTAATGTCATTTAAAATACTTATGGCTGTTACTTTGTGCAGATAAACTAAAATTATTATTGAAGAAATAAAGAGAACGTGAATATGAGTCTGCAGGGAAAGACATGTGCTGGCCACATCAAAATTTTCAACAACATTATAACAATGGTTTATAGAAGTGAACGGGGATTATTTGCTGGCCATTTCGAAAAAAATGTAGGATCTATATTTAAAGATCCACCAAATTTTTGTAAAATAAAATGTTCTACAAATTTAAGCTGTGTACCAAATTTTAACTCTCTAGGACGTAGGAAAGTGCATTAAAAATGCCATCAAATAAGTATATCATGAAGAGTTATATAAAATTTAAAAAAAAATTGAAAAATTGTTATCTACCAAATTTATTTTAAAATGTGAAGCCTCTCTCATATACAAAATAATTAAACGCCTGGAAAGATATTTATTATATAATATATCTCTTTTTTTTCTTTCTGGAGGATATCCCAAAAAATCAGAATTTCACTGAATTTGTTTTTATCCTTATATTAACTAATTTTTAAATAAAAAACTACCTAACATATTTTCCTGAAATTGTTTTATATATTTTATGGGACAATGTGAATATTTCCTAAAAATTTCGAAGCAATTTGTGAATTTTAAATTTGCTTAAAAAATATTTGAAAAATTAGGTTCCATGGGGTTTAATGTATTTCATTTTTTCAACTCGGGTTCAATAAAAAACTAATTGGGTGATATTATTTATTTATATTCCCATAGGTCCCACAGACCGTCTGAAAAACTTGGTAAAGTTTCATTTTGATAGTCATTTTTAGGGCAGTTATCGTGCTAACGGACAGACAGACAGACAGACTGAACAAAGTCATAAACACTTTTCAACTACGTTGTAAAGTGTTAAAAACTAATTCCAAATTTAAAAAAATAACGTGAGATGCACTTTCCCGGGTCCTCAAATACTTGTACCAAATTGCATGGCCGTACAACGTTTAGCCCTGCCTCAGACCGCTCAAGCAACGCGCACGCACGCACACACATGCATGCACACACGCACGCGCATGCATACACACACGCACGCACGCACCGATTCGACACACGGACACATACATACACACACATGCACGCACACACACACACACCGATTCGACACAGACACACACGCATGCGCATATACACGCACGCGCAGACACACATACGCGCATACACACATACGCACGCACTGCTTCGCCGCTATATGGCTTAGTTAACAGAATAATCCAAAAAGGATATGTTTATTCTGAATTATATCATATTTATTAACATGTAAAATTACGCTGAAGAGATCTGCCTTGGCGAACCATCTCTTTCAAATTCTCAGAGCATTCTGGCGTAAATTTACAGGACTTCGGAGAGAGGAGACGTTCTAGAATGATGTATTGATGATACAGTATATTTAAGGTATCGGAGCATAGGAAACATGCAGTCCTTGGGATTTCTATAGAAAAGAAATGTGACAGGGTAGCATTTAGTGTTGGAAATCTTATGTTATAAGCAGATTTTAGTCGTGCAGTTTCTGATTATATGCCTTCAAGCATGAGAAATGTATATAAAGTAGATAAATCGGAGTGGGGGTTACTTTATGGGCAAGATTGGTTGCCAAAATTGCACATACAGAGAAAAAGAAGGAATATATTTATTATGTGGTAATATTAATTGCGCGAGATAGAATTTAATAAGATGACGCTAAGCGCGTGACATAAAACAATGATTTAGACCAAGAATTAAAAAAGGAAAGGGAAGGAAACTTTAACTTGGGAGGTTAAAACTACTGTATCATATATGTGATTCGAATATTTCTGACTTTAAGAGTGTCAGGTGGATCCACTACCCAGATGGAAGTGGGTACACCTGACCCTCTGCCATGGATCTCAAGGATGATCCTTATACCCTCATGTATGCAACATTGTGTGTCGAGCTGAGGGGCCAACAAGAGTTGGAGACGGATTATCCTGGCCATACCATGCACTCCACAAGGTGGATAAAGCGTCTCAAAACAGTCATGACACAGAAAGGTGAGGAGATGGAGATGCTAACCGGGTACCAAGAAGATGACAACGGACACCAAATTATAAAAGCATAACTGAAAATGCACGAGTAAACCAAGCGCGTTACAATAACTGAGATTACGATCTAGAATCCGGAAATGACGATGTAGAGGAAAGATGTGTAAAAAACCGTGCTGTTCCAGAGAGGGTTCGAACCAGGGATCTTCTTATTGGTCAGCCGATACTCTCCCAATTGAGCTACAGGAACGAAAGTGCAAGCTCTTATCAAAATGGACTTTGTAGGCTCCTCCCACTGTTCCACACCGTGCAACTAACAATATTATTCCCCACCTCCTGCTATTTTTATCTCGAATTAGTGTCCTGAGGTTGTATCCTCCAGGTCTGCTTCCTGCGTGGTTGTTAGCCTCCCGATTTTAAATTGGCGGTCAAAATTCGAGTCCACTGAGTCCGTGCTCGTTGTATTAGGGTCACTTTCAGACCTGCCACATCATTTTCCTAAATTGCAGAGTTAATTTGTTCGGATGCCATTGTAAGAAGGTATTGAAGGAAGATTCTTGCTGTCCTACCCAGAACTTAAACTGCGGATCTTCGTTCTGGCCAGCCGACGCTCTCCCACATGAGCTACTAGAATGGAATTGTGAGTTCTTATCATCAAAATGGACTTTGCAGATGAGCATGGCTGTGTTGCCATGTGTGGTAATGTACCATTCTTTCAAATTTAATACCATGATGAGGTACTTAATGAATTAAACAAAATCATTAATAATTTTCAAGTCTGACATCAAGTCTCTAGACTTCTGAAGTTCATGTTACTAAACTGTAGTAACATTAAAGTTGTAAATATTACATATATTTAATACACAAGTTAAATTAAAACCATATGTAATTGATGACCTATTAAGTAATAAACTTACCTTACAATGG
Organism: Amaurobius ferox; assembly: GCA_951213105.1. Taxonomy (NCBI): domain Eukaryota; kingdom Metazoa; phylum Arthropoda; class Arachnida; order Araneae; family Amaurobiidae; genus Amaurobius; species Amaurobius ferox. The sequence continues at coordinate 39,424,022 of OX578136.1, read as the reverse complement.
GTGTAAGTCTGCAAATGTTCGGTACACAGCAACACATAGGAAGGTTATAAAACGACGCAATGCTTAAGGGTATTACTAAATTTCACTATTTAATTATTAACAAAATTTAACTTCATATAATAGTTGCCTAGGTTTCATTTAAAATTACTGGTTCTGCTTGATGGCGTCCTTAAAATAAATATCACATTTTGATCTCATTTTAAACGTTTCTTATATGTTAAGGGTGAACTCTCTTCACGACAAAATATCTTGAATTTAAATTGTACTTCAATAAGCGCATTTTTAATTAAATCGAAATTCCCTATAGTATAAAAAAATATACAGTTCAATCTTATTACTCACCAATCGCCCAAATAATGCACTTTAAACGAATTTTGCTTGTTTTTCGTCGCATAATAAAATATTCGCACTTGGGCTTCAAATTCCATTCGAACTTGCATCCAACGCAAATATTGAAAATTATTTTGATCGCAGAACGAAAGTAAATATTGGAATGTAGTTTTAAACGAATTGATTTCATTTCACCGACGAGAAGCTATTATATTTGATGATTATCTTACTGATGATTATATTAAGTGAAGCTATTACATTTGATGATTATATTACTGATGATTAAGTAAATCTTTGACATATATAGTAAGCTATATAAGACAAGATGTTTTTAACACTTTACAACAAAGTTGAAAAGTGTTTATGACTTTGTTCATTCTGTCTGTCTGTCCTTTAGCACGATAACTGCCGTAAAAATGACTTAATCAAAATGAAATTTTGGTATGTTATTCAGACGGTCTGTAGGACCTATGGGAATATAAATGAATAATATCACCCAATTAGTTTTGGATTGAACCCGGGTTGAAAAAATGAAATACATTGAGTCCTATGGGACCTAATTTTTCAAACATTTTTTAAGCGGATTTAAAATTCACTAATTGTTTCGAAAATTTTAGGTAATATTCAAATTGTTCCATAAAATATATACAAAAAAATTCAGCAAAATATATTCAGTAGTTTTTTAAATAAAAATTAAAATAATAATTACACCTCTTATATGAAGCGATCACGTGACCATGATATGAAACGATCACATGACCCACTTCAAAATGATATATAGCATCCATCTTGTTTCAAAATCGTGATTTTTTTAAGTTCTTTTTAATTCATATTGAGTGTTGTATCCGTCCTAAAACTACTTTATTTTTGCTTAAATTCTGTGCATCTACATACTGAAACAACGCAATGACAATATATTTGAGTTTAAATGCTCATCTAAATTTGATTATTTCTACAACTAAGCCTATTTTTCACCTATGTAAAATGTAAACAGCAAAATATGTAGAATGAGTTGTATTAGAATTCCTGTATTTTTTTAACACAAAATAATTTAGTCCATGGAGTCTGCATGGCTGATATGAATGAAATATTAATTGATTTTATAAAGAGAAGGACGATTTTTTTCGATGAAGTTTTAAGCATAGAGTTTAATTATTTGAGGCTCCATGGTCTTAAATAAAATGTTTAAATAAAATAAATTATTATAGTATTGTGATGAATGAAATGAATGGGAGAAAGTTATGAATGAAATCCTGTTTTTATAGAGAGATCCAGGCGTGTTATTTTTTATGACGTCATTTGAATTAATTTCAGTTGTTTTCGATGAAGTTTTCAAATATAATAAATTATCGTAGTATTATGATAATTCTAAAACTATTACCGAGGAATGTATGACATTTTAGAGATGTTTAAACCAGGCAATTTATATTTCAATGCCGTCATTTGAATGAAGTTCATTTTTTTCAATGAAGGCTTAAGTTTTCAAATATAATAAATTAATGCAGTATTGTGATAAGTTTCAAAATATTACCGAGGAATGTATTGCATTTTAGACTTGTTTAAATAAAAATGCATTGAAGTTGGAAAGTGTTTCATAATCAATGCCTTAAGCATGATTGATCTTTCTTGTTTAATTATAAATCAACTACTTAATATAAATACATGAAATTTTCAGAACGTATAAAACCTATACAGGGCCCTTATGAAATCCCGCCTACCCCCTTTTAAGTTTTGAACCATATACCCATAAGAAAGTGACCATGCTCAGACGATTGAACGTCTCCAGTGACGAAATGCAGAACTTAAGAAAACTAACTGAGAAACAAGAGATGCAGGCAAAACGTTCAATTGAAAAGTGAAATAGCGGTGCTTAATTAGTACAAAACTATACTTGATTCAGTAGAAGTACTTGCATAAAAGACCAGGCGTGTGAAAGTGGTGAACATGTATAGCAACACACACGTAAGGAATAAAACGGCAGAGTAACCAAACATTCAACCCGTAATTGTAAATAGTGGTGTAACCCGTTCCCCCTTCGAAAACTCATATCAAACGGCATTACAATTCTTACAATAGGAATGCGCAACACATTTCAAGAGGGGACAATGCATGCGCCTCTGCCTGTTCAGGAAATGGGAGATAAACGCATTGGTACGGACGTCGTACCAGGGCCGCTCAATGAGGATAGCTTTCCAGTAGTACAACTGATGTACCGCCATAGTTATTAGATAAAAGTTAAAATTAGAAAATGTGTTTCTAAGCTATCCTCTAAAATATGTAGTCAGTTTCGAAGAAACTTTTTTAATAAATGAAACTTCATCAAGTGAATATTTTTTATTTAACTTTTTCCGTCTACCCGCAAAACAAAGGGAATTAAAATAACTTTCCGTCTGATTGTAATAAGCATTTATAATTCAAAAGCGGCTTACCAGTCTTGCATGTTATACGGACTCGCTACGACTCAGAAGCAGGTTTGTTGCTAAAATATTTCACAGTTTATACCACCGTAATTTCATTTCGATATCATCTTTGATAACGTCATATATTTCTGCTAGTTAATTATAAGCAATATGCAACCTGAACACAATAATTAAAACATTTTACGTTCAGTCTAATATCCCTCGTAATGGCATACTTTTTCTGAAAAAATAGTTATTTCATTGCCAACTGCATTTCACACATTTATGAACTCCATACAGTTCTACTATATATTTTTAACCATATTACATTCCAACATAAAGGTCGTAAAACTGCGCGTTAAGTATTTTCATTTGCCTTTCTCAATTAATGAGTGATTTCACACTCAAACTTAGAACTTCCTGCAACGCAAATATTGAAAATCCTTCTTCTCTCAAAACGGATAAATATTGAAATAGTTTTAAAGGAGCAGAATATCATTTCAGCGAGAGTCGACTAACTATTACATTCGAGCATTGCATCAAATATAGCGATGGTTCATGGAATTATATATCAAGGCTGTTCTGCGTTAAATAAAGTCAATTTATATGTGTATATAAAAACAAAATATTTATCTGAAAGTTTTGAAATGTTGATGATTGCAAACTAAGTAAACTTAACTTTAACTGAAAGTTAAGATTTTTATATTACTGCTTTCCCTACATAGTTTAGTGTATAAGGAAAAGTATTATGGCAGGGCCGAGAATTCGAATTCAGCACTTTTCAAGCAAGCCTGATCTCGAATCCAGAGTTTTTGAGGTGATGTCTGTGTGTGTATATAAGTATGTTAGTGCTTATGTTAGTGTGTGTGCGCGCATGCATATGTGTGTGCGTGCATGCATGCCTGCATGTGTGTGTGAACGAGATATCTCATTAACGAATGAAGCATTTCGAATATAATTTAGTACGAGTATTACAATAAGTGAATACTCGAATCCTTTTAACTTTAAACGCAATTGAATGTTCGGAAGACACCCCCTCAATTTTTAAATGAATTTTTTTTAAAAATATTTAAAAAATCAGCATTCTCAATAATGATAAAATATATGCATTTCAGACGTATTTTTATTTTCCTTATATACATAATGTATAAGGAAAGTATTGTGACGGGGTCGAAAATTCGAATTCGAGTTTTCGACGGGAGAGCACGTTTCAAGCATCCCTGATCACGAATCAAACATTTTTGAAGTGATGTCTGTGTGTGTGTGAAAGTATGTGTGTGTGAAAGTATGTGCGTGTGTGTGTGTGTCAGTGAGCCTGTGGAGACGATAACTGACGAACGAATGGACCGATTCGAACAAAATTTGGCACAAAAATCACAATCCGTAAACACTGGAAGCCTATTGTTTTTATACGCAATCGAATGTTCAGAACCCCCCTAAATTTTCGAATGAAATTTTGAAAAAATTGTCAAAAAATCAAAACGGCTAATAAAGTTACGCAAATAGACATTTTTTATGTAATTTTTCATTAGAAAACGATTGACATAAATTTTAGAAGGCTAACATGAACCGTTCTCGAGATAATGGACATTTTTCAAAAAAATTATTAAAAAGTCATATAAAATTAAAAAAATATATATTTCCTATTGAGAAACATGTTCACTTTTCATATGTAATACCATGCGATAAATTGGGTGACATCATTTTCGTAGATCAGCTCGTTCCATTCATGAAAAAAGATATTTTAAGTAATACTTTTGTATTTAAACGCCAATAGTCATTTATCTGCTGTAAGAATAACTTATTTCTTCGTCCATAACGCTTGGCGAGATTTTGGCGACGAATTTGGCGGAATGTCGCTAACTTGGCGACTTTTTGAAATATTGCCAAATTAATGAAAATCTCGCCAAATGGATAAAAATGACGCTAAATCAATGAAAATGATGACTAATTGTCAAAAATTCAATATCTTGGAAAGAATATTAGTATCTACTATAAGAAGAAACTATTTTTTTTACTTTAAAAGTAATAAATTCAATACATTATATAAGGAAAGTCATGTGTTGCCCACATCAGATTTTTTTATTCGTAAACGAATGATACAAATTTTAGGACACTCGCATGAACCGTTTTCAAAATAATACACGATAAGAAAAACTTGAGCAGCCTATTTAAGTACGAATAATATAAGATAATAATGCTTGATCGGCTGCGAATCTAAGGCAGCGAAATGGCCGGCAGAAATTGTCTTTATCCACTCTAGCTAAAAACTAATGGACCAAATTTAACAAAATTTGATGTATAATATTTCAATAACCTACAAGTGATTTATATACCAAATTTAACAAAATTTTGTATATAAATCACTTGTAGGTTATTCTAGTACGATTCGGGAAAAAGGAACGGGCTGTTTTTGCGAAATGGCCTGCAAAAATCGTTAAATATAAAAATAAAAGCCTACGTGTGCTCAATTATATCAATTAAATTCCTATTTTATACGTGATTTTTGACAACTAAAGGAATAAGACTAACCCCATTACTCTAGGACTAGCCGTTCTTGCTATATTTTAGTTTTTTCGCGTTTTCGCTACGCCACCTTTGACAATAAGTCCAGCTATCAAATGAGAACCAAATTTAAGTTTAACGTGCAAATTTAATGTCATTTAAAATACTTATGGCTGTTACTTTGTGCAGATAAACTAAAATTATTATTGAAGAAATAAAGAGAACGTGAATATGAGTCTGCAGGGAAAGACATGTGCTGGCCACATCAAAATTTTCAACAACATTATAACAATGGTTTATAGAAGTGAACGGGGATTATTTGCTGGCCATTTCGAAAAAAATGTAGGATCTATATTTAAAGATCCACCAAATTTTTGTAAAATAAAATGTTCTACAAATTTAAGCTGTGTACCAAATTTTAACTCTCTAGGACGTAGGAAAGTGCATTAAAAATGCCATCAAATAAGTATATCATGAAGAGTTATATAAAATTTAAAAAAAAATTGAAAAATTGTTATCTACCAAATTTATTTTAAAATGTGAAGCCTCTCTCATATACAAAATAATTAAACGCCTGGAAAGATATTTATTATATAATATATCTCTTTTTTTTCTTTCTGGAGGATATCCCAAAAAATCAGAATTTCACTGAATTTGTTTTTATCCTTATATTAACTAATTTTTAAATAAAAAACTACCTAACATATTTTCCTGAAATTGTTTTATATATTTTATGGGACAATGTGAATATTTCCTAAAAATTTCGAAGCAATTTGTGAATTTTAAATTTGCTTAAAAAATATTTGAAAAATTAGGTTCCATAGGGTTTAATGTATTTCATTTTTTCAACTCGGGTTCAATAAAAAACTAATTGGGTGATATTATTTATTTATATTCCCATAGGTCCCACAGACCGTCTGAAAAACTTGGTAAAGTTTCATTTTGATAGTCATTTTTAGGGCAGTTATCGTGCTAACGGACAGACAGACAGACAGACTGAACAAAGTCATAAACACTTTTCAACTACGTTGTAAAGTGTTAAAAACTAATTCCAAATTTAAAAAAATAACGTGAGATGCACTTTCCCGGGTCCTCAAATACTTGTACCAAATTGCATGGCCGTACAACGTTTAGCCCTGCCTCAGACCGCTCAAGCAACGCGCACGCACGCACACACACACATGCATGCACACACGCACGCGCATGCATACACACACGCACGCACGCACCGATTCGACACACGGACACATACATACACACACATGCACGCACACACACACACACCGATTCGACACAGACACACACGCATGCGCATATACACGCACGCGCAGACACACATACGCGCATACACACATACGCACGCACTGCTTCGCCGCTATATGGCTTAGTTAACAGAATAATCCAAAAAGGATATGTTTATTCTGAATTATATCATATTTATTAACATGTAAAATTACGCTGAAGAGATCTGCCTTGGCGAACCATCTCTTTCAAATTCTCAGAGCATTCTGGCGTAAATTTACAGGACTTCGGAGAGAGGAGACGTTCTAGAATGATGTATTGATGATACAGTATATTTAAGGTATCGGAGCATAGGAAACATGCAGTCCTTGGGATTTCTATAGAAAAGAAATGTGACAGGGTAGCATTTAGTGTTGGAAATCTTATGTTATAAGCAGATTTTAGTCGTGCAGTTTCTGATTATATGCCTTCAAGCATGAGAAATGTATATAAAGTAGATAAATCGGAGTGGGGGTTACTTTATGGGCAAGATTGGTTGCCAAAATTGCACATACAGAGAAAAAGAAGGAATATATTTATTATGTGGTAATATTAATTGCGCGAGATAGAATTTAATAAGATGACGCTAAGCGCGTGACATAAAACAATGATTTAGACCAAGAATTAAAAAAGGAAAGGGAAGGAAACTTTAACTTGGGAGGTTAAAACTACTGTATCATATATGTGATTCGAATATTTCTGACTTTAAGAGTGTCAGGTGGATCCACTACCCAGATGGAAGTGGGTACACCTGACCCTCTGCCATGGATCTCAAGGATGATCCTTATACCCTCATGTATGCAACATTGTGTGTCGAGCTGAGGGGCCAACAAGAGTTGGAGACGGATTATCCTGGCCATACCATGCACTCCACAAGGTGGATAAAGCGTCTCAAAACAGTCATGACACAGAAAGGTGAGGAGATGGAGATGCTAACCGGGTACCAAGAAGATGACAACGGACACCAAATTATAAAAGCATAACTGAAAATGCACGAGTAAACCAAGCGCGTTACAATAACTGAGATTACGATCTAGAATCCGGAAATGACGATGTAGAGGAAAGATGTGTAAAAAACCGTGCTGTTCCAGAGAGGGTTCGAACCAGGGATCTTCTTATTGGTCAGCCGATACTCTCCCAATTGAGCTACAGGAACGAAAGTGCAAGCTCTTATCAAAATGGACTTTGTAGGCTCCTCCCACTGTTCCACACCGTGCAACTAACAATATTATTCCCCACCTCCTGCTATTTTTATCTCGAATTAGTGTCCTGAGGTTGTATCCTCCAGGTCTGCTTCCTGCGTGGTTGTTAGCCTCCCGATTTTAAATTGGCGGTCAAAATTCGAGTCCACTGAGTCCGTGCTCGTTGTATTAGGGTCACTTTCAGACCTGCCACATCATTTTCCTAAATTGCAGAGTTAATTTGTTCGGATGCCATTGTAAGAAGGTATTGAAGGAAGATTCTTGCTGTCCTACCCAGAACTTAACCCTTTATGTCCCAAATTATGATATTTTTAGAAAACTTGTGCAATATATTTTTTTTTATGCTTAACTTAACTGTAGAAAGACACACAAAAATTGAGATTCATTTACAATAATTATTTTTATTGTAATAACACAGAATATTACACGGGACTTTAAAGTCCCGTCGGGATTTATGTTCATTACATTGCCATTACATCCATTAGTATGAAGAAGAAAACATATTAAATTTAAATGAAAAGTAATATATTTTTATACAATTAATTATGGTATTGATAAAAGCAGTTCTTTTTTTCATTAACACAAAGAAATACTTTGCATAATGTGCACTGAGAATGTGGTCGTGACTCAATTTTTTTCGAAGCACAAAACTCACACCGTCCTCTATTTTTTACAAATACTGGCCAATGTGCATTGTTTTGTTGTCTTATGTCATCAGAAACAGAAAAATTTGCTATCTTGCGTTTATTTGGGGGTGGTAATTCACTTATCTCTCCAGCATCTGATCTAGGTCTTCCCCTTTTCTTCGAAGACACTTTTGACATTGTTATTAGACCTTGTGTTACCCTTCGTTTGTATTCTAGAAGAGGTATTTTATCCTGTATGTCACAGTAGCAAATATACGAGTTTACTATTGCAATTTCTATAATACCGAAAAAAAGACGATGCCACCACTTTTTGGCCTTTCTATAGTGATTTTAGCATGTCACTTTTATCCACGCCTCCCATATGACTGTTATAATCTCTTACTATTGTAGGAGCTGGCATATCCATAATTGAACCATCTTTTTGTTTTCTTTGAATTTTACAAATTTCAGTTCCATGGTAATTGGACAAGAAAAAAACACAGCGGTTGTCTTTCCATTTGAAGTATGAAATTCCTTGGTCTGTTATGCGACAGTCAAAATCACCCCTTTTCAAAGCTTTGTGTACTGCAAGAGACGGTAAACCTTTACGATTACTTTGTACAGTTCCACATGCATATATACCAACAGATTTTAGATATTCATACAATTCCACAGAGGAAAAAAAGCTATCCATCATTATGATGTGATTTTTATTTACAAGAGATTTGGTTAATTTCTGAACTATACTCCCTCCTAGACCAAATCTTTTGAATTCTGAATCATCTTTTCCCTGATATACTTCAAATTCATACATGTAACCTGACATATCTGAACGACACCATAGTTTGTATCCTCTTTTTATTGGTTTTTTAGGATTGTACTGTTTGAGCGTCGAGCGTCCTTTGAATAATATCAAGCTTTCGTCTATACTTTGTGTTTGATGAGGCATTCTCAGTGATTGAAAATTTTTATTTAGTTTATCCATAAGTGGTCTAATTTTATACAGTCTATCAGTATTTTGCTTTGGTATTACTTCATTGTCATTTACATGCAAGTTACCTAATATCTGGAAATACCTATTTCGTGAAAGAGTATCAGGAACAACAGATACAGAATAATCTATATCACTGCTCCAATAATTTCGTACTCGAGGTAAACAGTGGTAGCTAAATAGCATATTTAGTCCCAAAAATCCATAAAATTCCTCTTTAGAAATAGGCTTTATATTCCTTTGTTTTTGATTTGAATAGAGGTTTGTTTGAAATACAATATTACTTATAATTTCATCGTCTAAAAATGTTAAAAAAAATCGGTAGGCAATGTTTTACCTTCGAAAGATGATGCACATGTTCCATGAGATAAGCTAAATAGAGGGATAGTTGATGTACAATCTCTTTTCTTCCAAATTCTTTTTGGTGTCATTTCTTCACTTTCAGTGTCTTCACTTGAATCGCTTTCAGAATCTGAAATTTTATGAATGTTTGTCGCATTCAAACTTTGATTATTTGTTTTATTTTGTTCTGGTGAATCTTCGTCAGAACTACTATCCTCTTCTGATGTTTCAACATCAGATGGTAATTCGTCCCAGATAATTTTAATTTCTTCCGGCGTCAAGCCTTTTCTTCGTCTATACATTATTCTAAAAAAACAGAAATCGAAAGTATTTTGTAAAAGGGAGAAAAACTCTAAAAATTTGTAAATACTCAAAGACAAAACAAAAAACCATTAAGAAATGCAATACTTCAGGATAATTGAATATATTCAAGTGCTAAAAATAAATTATAATAAAATGCAATAACAAAAATCCATTTCAAAAAAAAATTATTCATTTTTCACCAGGACCTTTATGACCCAACGGGACTTCAAAGTCCCGAAAGAACAATAACAGGTCGTGTTAGAAAATTTTCACTGAATTGGTTATATTTTGAATTAAAATTACAAGAAAGTTCGTAAAGAATAGGTAAAAAAAATATAAAGTACTTACCAATCAATATTCTGTTGTTACGAAGCTTGGAAGTACGTCAATAGCTTTCTAGCAAAATGGCCGTTCAAACTGAGCGTATGACGAAATTGTTCACCCATATCCATGCGGAACAAACCGTTTATATAGTGCTGCTTTCTACTGATCATTAGAAGAAGGTTTAAATGAAAGAACTTTAAAAGTCCCGTTGGAATTCATGGAAGACTTTTAATTTTATTTGACTTTATATTAATTGGGACTTACAAGTCCCGTCGGAGCATAAAGGGTTACTGCGGATCTTCGTTCTGGCCAGCCGACGCTCTCCCACATGAGCTACTAGAATGGAATTGTGAGTTCTTATCATCAAAATGGACTTTGCAGATGAGCATGGCTGTGTTGCCATGTGTGGTAATGTACCATTCTTTCAAATTTAATACCATGATGAGGTACTTAATGAATTAAACAAAATCATTAATAATTTTCAAGTCTGACATCAAGTCTCTAGACTTCTGAAGTTCATGTTACTAAACTGTAGTAACATTAAAGTTGTAAATATTACATATATTTAATACACAAGTTAAATTAAAACCATATGTAATTGATGACCTATTAAGTAATAAACTTACCTTACAATGGGTGTAAGTCTGCAAATGTTCGGTACACAGCAACACATAGGAAGGTTATAAAACGACGCAATGCTTAAGGGTATTACTAAATTTCACTATTTAATTATTAACAAAATTTAACTTCATATAATAGTTGCCTAGGTTTCATTTAAAATTACTGGTTCTGCTTGATGGCGTCCTTAAAATAAATATCACATTTTGATCTCATTTTAAACGTTTCTTATATGTTAAGGGTGAACTCTCTTCACGACAAAATATCTTGAATTTAAATTGTACTTCAATAAGCGCATTTTTAATTAAATCGAAATTCCCTATAGTATAAAAAAATATACAGTTCAATCTTATTACTCACCAATCGCCCAAATAATGCACTTTAAACGAATTTTGCTTGTTTTTCGTCGCATAATAAAATATTCGCACTTGGGCTTCAAATTCCATTCGAACTTGCATCCAACGCAAATATTGAAAATTATTTTGATCGCAGAACGAAAGTAAATATTGGAATGTAGTTTTAAACGAATTGATTTCATTTCACCGACGAGAAGCTATTATATTTGATGATTATCTTACTGATGATTATATTAAGTGAAGCTATTACATTTGATGATTATATTACTGATGATTAAGTAAATCTTTGACATATATAGTAAGCTATATAAGACAAGATGTTTTTAACACTTTACAACAAAGTTGAAAAGTGTTTATGACTTTGTTCATTCTGTCTGTCTGTCCTTTAGCACGATAACTGCCGTAAAAATGACTTAATCAAAATGAAATTTTGGTATGTTATTCAGACGGTCTGTAGGACCTATGGGAATATAAATGAATAATATCACCCAATTAGTTTTGGATTGAACCCGGGTTGAAAAAATGAAATACATTGAGTCCTATGGGACCTAATTTTTCAAACATTTTTTAAGCGGATTTAAAATTCACTAATTGTTTCGAAAATTTTAGGTAATATTCAAATTGTTCCATAAAATATATACAAAAAAATTCAGCAAAATATATTCAGTAGTTTTTTAAATAAAAATTAAAATAATAATTACACCTCTTATATGAAGCGATCACGTGACCATGATATGAAACGATCACATGACCCACTTCAAAATGATATATAGCATCCATCTTGTTTCAAAATCGTGATTTTTTTAAGTTCTTTTTAATTCATATTGAGTGTTGTATCCGTCCTAAAACTACTTTATTTTTGCTTAAATTCTGTGCATCTACATACTGAAACAACGCAATGACAATATATTTGAGTTTAAATGCTCATCTAAATTTGATTATTTCTACAACTAAGCCTATTTTTCACCTATGTAAAATGTAAACAGCAAAATATGTAGAATGAGTTGTATTAGAATTCCTGTATTTTTTTAACACAAAATAATTTAGTCCATGGAGTCTGCATGGCTGATATGAATGAAATATTAATTGATTTTATAAAGAGAAGGACGATTTTTTTCGATGAAGTTTTAAGCATAGAGTTTAATTATTTGAGGCTCCATGGTCTTAAATAAAATGTTTAAATAAAATAAATTATTATAGTATTGTGATGAATGAAATGAATGGGAGAAAGTTATGAATGAAATCCTGTTTTTATAGAGAGATCCAGGCGTGTTATTTTTTATGACGTCATTTGAATTAATTTCAGTTGTTTTCGATGAAGTTTTCAAATATAATAAATTATCGTAGTATTATGATAATTCTAAAACTATTACCGAGGAATGTATGACATTTTAGAGATGTTTAAACCAGGCAATTTATATTTCAATGCCGTCATTTGAATGAAGTTCATTTTTTTCAATGAAGGCTTAAGTTTTCAAATATAATAAATTAATGCAGTATTGTGATAAGTTTCAAAATATTACCGAGGAATGTATTGCATTTTAGACTTGTTTAAATAAAAATGCATTGAAGTTGGAAAGTGTTTCATAATCAATGCCTTAAGCATGATTGATCTTTCTTGTTTAATTATAAATCAACTACTTAATATAAATACATGAAATTTTCAGAACGTATAAAACCTATACAGGGCCCTTATGAAATCCCGCCTACCCCCTTTTAAGTTTTGAACCATATACCCATAAGAAAGTGACCATGCTCAGACGATTGAACGTCTCCAGTGACGAAATGCAGAACTTAAGAAAACTAACTGAGAAACAAGAGATGCAGGCAAAACGTTCAATTGAAAAGTGAAATAGCGGTGCTTAATTAGTACAAAACTATACTTGATTCAGTAGAAGTACTTGCATAAAAGACCAGGCGTGTGAAAGTGGTGAACATGTATAGCAACACACACGTAAGGAATAAAACGGCAGAGTAACCAAACATTCAACCCGTAATTGTAAATAGTGGTGTAACCCGTTCCCCCTTCGAAAACTCATATCAAACGGCATTACAATTCTTACAATAGGAATGCGCAACACATTTCAAGAGGGGACAATGCATGCGCCTCTGCCTGTTCAGGAAATGGGAGATAAACGCATTGGTACGGACGTCGTACCAGGGCCGCTCAATGAGGATAGCTTTCCAGTAGTACAACTGATGTACCGCCATAGTTATTAGATAAAAGTTAAAATTAGAAAATGTGTTTCTAAGCTATCCTCTAAAATATGTAGTCAGTTTCGAAGAAACTTTTTTAATAAATGAAACTTCATCAAGTGAATATTTTTTATTTAACTTTTTCCGTCTACCCGCAAAACAAAGGGAATTAAAATAACTTTCCGTCTGATTGTAATAAGCATTTATAATTCAAAAGCGGCTTACCAGTCTTGCATGTTATACGGACTCGCTACGACTCAGAAGCAGGTTTGTTGCTAAAATATTTCACAGTTTATACCACCGTAATTTCATTTCGATATCATCTTTGATAACGTCATATATTTCTGCTAGTTAATTATAAGCAATATGCAACCTGAACACAATAATTAAAACATTTTACGTTCAGTCTAATATCCCTCGTAATGGCATACTTTTTCTGAAAAAATAGTTATTTCATTGCCAACTGCATTTCACACATTTATGAACTCCATACAGTTCTACTATATATTTTTAACCATATTACATTCCAACATAAAGGTCGTAAAACTGCGCGTTAAGTATTTTCATTTGCCTTTCTCAATTAATGAGTGATTTCACACTCAAACTTAGAACTTCCTGCAACGCAAATATTGAAAATCCTTCTTCTCTCAAAACGGATAAATATTGAAATAGTTTTAAAGGAGCAGAATATCATTTCAGCGAGAGTCGACTAACTATTACATTCGAGCATTGCATCAAATATAGCGATGGTTCATGGAATTATATATCAAGGCTGTTCTGCGTTAAATAAAGTCAATTTATATGTGTATATAAAAACAAAATATTTATCTGAAAGTTTTGAAATGTTGATGATTGCAAACTAAGTAAACTTAACTTTAACTGAAAGTTAAGATTTTTATATTACTGCTTTCCCTACATAGTTTAGTGTATAAGGAAAAGTATTATGGCAGGGCCGAGAATTCGAATTCAGCACTTTTCAAGCAAGCCTGATCTCGAATCCAGAGTTTTTGAGGTGATGTCTGTGTGTGTATATAAGTATGTTAGTGCTTATGTTAGTGTGTGTGCGCGCATGCATATGTGTGTGCGTGCATGCATGCCTGCATGTGTGTGTGAACGAGATATCTCATTAACGAATGAAGCATTTCGAATATAATTTAGTACGAGTATTACAATAAGTGAATACTCGAATCCTTTTAACTTTAAACGCAATTGAATGTTCGGAAGACACCCCCTCAATTTTTAAATGAATTTTTTTTAAAAATATTTAAAAAATCAGCATTCTCAATAATGATAAAATATATGCATTTCAGACGTATTTTTATTTTCCTTATATACATAATGTATAAGGAAAGTATTGTGACGGGGTCGAAAATTCGAATTCGAGTTTTCGACGGGAGAGCACGTTTCAAGCATCCCTGATCACGAATCAAACATTTTTGAAGTGATGTCTGTGTGTGTGTGAAAGTATGTGTGTGTGAAAGTATGTGCGTGTGTGTGTGTGTCAGTGAGCCTGTGGAGACGATAACTGACGAACGAATGGACCGATTCGAACAAAATTTGGCACAAAAATCACAATCCGTAAACACTGGAAGCCTATTGTTTTTATACGCAATCGAATGTTCAGAACCCCCCTAAATTTTCGAATGAAATTTTGAAAAAATTGTCAAAAAATCAAAACGGCTAATAAAGTTACGCAAATAGACATTTTTTATGTAATTTTTCATTAGAAAACGATTGACATAAATTTTAGAAGGCTAACATGAACCGTTCTCGAGATAATGGACATTTTTCAAAAAAATTATCAAAAAGTCATATAAAATTAAAAAAATATATATTTCCTATTGAGAAACATGTTCACTTTTCATATGTAATACCATGCGATAAATTGGGTGACATCATTTTCGTAGATCAGCTCGTTCCATTCATGAAAAAAGATATTTTAAGTAATACTTTTGTATTTAAACGCCAATAGTCATTTATCTGCTGTAAGAATAACTTATTTCTTCGTCCATAACGCTTGGCGAGATTTTGGCGACGAATTTGGCGGAATGTCGCTAACTTGGCGACTTTTTGAAATATTGCCAAATTAATGAAAATCTCGCCAAATGGATAAAAATGACGCTAAATCAATGAAAATGATGACTAATTGTCAAAAATTCAATATCTTGGAAAGAATATTAGTATCTACTATAAGAAGAAACTATTTTTTTTACTTTAAAAGTAATAAATTCAATACATTATATAAGGAAAGTCATGTGTTGCCCACATCAGATTTTTTTATTCGTAAACGAATGATACAAATTTTAGGACACTCGCATGAACCGTTTTCAAAATAATACACGATAAGAAAAACTTGAGCAGCCTATTTAAGTACGAATAATATAAGATAATAATGCTTGATCGGCTGCGAATCTAAGGCAGCGAAATGGCCGGCAGAAATTGTCTTTATCCACTCTAGCTAAAAACTAATGGACCAAATTTAACAAAATTTGATGTATAATATTTCAATAACCTACAAGTGATTTATATACCAAATTTAACAAAATTTTGTATATAAATCACTTGTAGGTTATTCTAGTACGATTCGGGAAAAAGGAACGGGCTGTTTTTGCGAAATGGCCTGCAAAAATCGTTAAATATAAAAATAAAAGCCTACGTGTGCTCAATTATATCAATTAAATTCCTATTTTATACGTGATTTTTGACAACTAAAGGAATAAGACTAACCCCATTACTCTAGGACTAGCCGTTCTTGCTATATTTTAGTTTTTTCGCGTTTTCGCTACGCCACCTTTGACAATAAGTCCAGCTATCAAATGAGAACCAAATTTAAGTTTAACGTGCAAATTTAATGTCATTTAAAATACTTATGGCTGTTACTTTGTGCAGATAAACTAAAATTATTATTGAAGAAATAAAGAGAACGTGAATATGAGTCTGCAGGGAAAGACATGTGCTGGCCACATCAAAATTTTCAACAACATTATAACAATGGTTTATAGAAGTGAACGGGGATTATTTGCTGGCCATTTCGAAAAAAATGTAGGATCTATATTTAAAGATCCACCAAATTTTTGTAAAATAAAATGTTCTACAAATTTAAGCTGTGTACCAAATTTTAACTCTCTAGGACGTAGGAAAGTGCATTAAAAATGCCATCAAATAAGTATATCATGAAGAGTTATATAAAATTTAAAAAAAAATTGAAAAATTGTTATCTACCAAATTTATTTTAAAATGTGAAGCCTCTCTCATATACAAAATAATTAAACGCCTGGAAAGATATTTATTATATAATATATCTCTTTTTTTTCTTTCTGGAGGATATCCCAAAAAATCAGAATTTCACTGAATTTGTTTTTATCCTTATATTAACTAATTTTTAAATAAAAAACTACCTAACATATTTTCCTGAAATTGTTTTATATATTTTATGGGACAATGTGAATATTTCCTAAAAATTTCGAAGCAATTTGTGAATTTTAAATTTGCTTAAAAAATATTTGAAAAATTAGGTTCCATAGGGTTTAATGTATTTCATTTTTTCAACTCGGGTTCAATAAAAAACTAATTGGGTGATATTATTTATTTATATTCCCATAGGTCCCACAGACCGTCTGAAAAACTTGGTAAAGTTTCATTTTGATAGTCATTTTTAGGGCAGTTATCGTGCTAACGGACAGACAGACAGACAGACTGAACAAAGTCATAAACACTTTTCAACTACGTTGTAAAGTGTTAAAAACTAATTCCAAATTTAAAAAAATAACGTGAGATGCACTTTCCCGGGTCCTCAAATACTTGTACCAAATTGCATGGCCGTACAACGTTTAGCCCTGCCTCAGACCGCTCAAGCAACGCGCACGCACGCACACACACACATGCATGCACACACGCACGCGCATGCATACACACACGCACGCACGCACCGATTCGACACACGGACACATACATACACACACATGCACGCACACACACACACACCGATTCGACACAGACACACACGCATGCGCATATACACGCACGCGCAGACACACATACGCGCATACACACATACGCACGCACTGCTTCGCCGCTATATGGCTTAGTTAACAGAATAATCCAAAAAGGATATGTTTATTCTGAATTATATCATATTTATTAACATGTAAAATTACGCTGAAGAGATCTGCCTTGGCGAACCATCTCTTTCAAATTCTCAGAGCATTCTGGCGTAAATTTACAGGACTTCGGAGAGAGGAGACGTTCTAGAATGATGTATTGATGATACAGTATATTTAAGGTATCGGAGCATAGGAAACATGCAGTCCTTGGGATTTCTATAGAAAAGAAATGTGACAGGGTAGCATTTAGTGTTGGAAATCTTATGTTATAAGCAGATTTTAGTCGTGCAGTTTCTGATTATATGCCTTCAAGCATGAGAAATGTATATAAAGTAGATAAATCGGAGTGGGGGTTACTTTATGGGCAAGATTGGTTGCCAAAATTGCACATACAGAGAAAAAGAAGGAATATATTTATTGTGTGGTAATATTAATTGCGCGAGATAGAATTTAATAAGATGACGCTAAGCGCGTGACATAAAACAATGATTTAGACCAAGAATTAAAAAAGGAAAGGGAAGGAAACTTTAACTTGGGAGGTTAAAACTACTGTATCATATATGTGATTCGAATATTTCTGACTTTAAGAGTGTCAGGTGGATCCACTACCCAGATGGAAGTGGGTACACCTGACCCTCTGCCATGGATCTCAAGGATGATCCTTATACCCTGATGTATGCAACATTGTGTGTCGAGCTGAGGGGCCAACAAGAGTTGGAGACGGATTATCCTGGCCATACCATGCACTCCACAAGGTGGATAAAGCGTCTCAAAACAGTCATGACACAGAAAGGTGAGGAGATGGAGATGCTAACCGGGTACCAAGAAGATGACAACGGACACCAAATTATAAAAGCATAACTGAAAATGCACGAGTAAACCAAGCGCGTTACAATAACTGAGATTACGATCTAGAATCCGGAAATGACGATGTAGAGGAAAGATGTGTAAAAAACCGTGCTGTTCCAGAGAGGGTTCGAACCAGGGATCTTCTTATTGGTCAGCCGATACTCTCCCAATTGAGCTACAGGAACGAAAGTGCAAGCTCTTATCAAAATGGACTTTGTAGGCTCCTCCCACTGTTCCACACCGTGCAACTAACAATATTATTCCCCACCTCCTGCTATTTTTATCTCGAATTAGTGTCCTGAGGTTGTATCCTCCAGGTCTGCTTCCTGCGTGGTTGTTAGCCTCCCGATTTTAAATTGGCGGTCAAAATTCGAGTCCACTGAGTCCGTGCTCGTTGTATTAGGGTCACTTTCAGACCTGCCACATCATTTTCCTAAATTGCAGAGTTAATTTGTTCGGATGCCATTGTAAGAAGGTATTGAAGGAAGATTCTTGCTGTCCTACCCAGAACTTAAACTGCGGATCTTCGTTCTGGCCAGCCGACGCTCTCCCACATGAGCTACTAGAATGGAATTGTGAGTTCTTATCATCAAAATGGACTTTGCAGATGAGCATGGCTGTGTTGCCATGTGTGGTAATGTACCATTCTTTCAAATTTAATACCATGATGAGGTACTTAATGAATTAAACAAAATCATTAATAATTTTCAAGTCTGACATCAAGTCTCTAGACTTCTGAAGTTCATGTTACTAAACTGTAGTAACATTAAAGTTGTAAATATTACATATATTTAATACACAAGTTAAATTAAAACCATATGTAATTGATGACCTATTAAGTAATAAACTTACCTTACAATGGGTGTAAGTCTGCAAATGTTCGGTACACAGCAACACATAGGAAGGTTATAAAACGACGCAATGCTTAAGGGTATTACTAAATTTCACTATTTAATTATTAACAAAATTTAACTTCATATAATAGTTGCCTAGGTTTCATTTAAAATTACTGGTTCTGCTTGATGGCGTCCTTAAAATAAATATCACATTTTGATCTCATTTTAAACGTTTCTTATATGTTAAGGGTGAACTCTCTTCACGACAAAATATCTTGAATTTAAATTGTACTTCAATAAGCGCATTTTTAATTAAATCGAAATTCCCTATAGTATAAAAAAATATACAGTTCAATCTTATTACTCACCAATCGCCCAAATAATGCACTTTAAACGAATTTTGCTTGTTTTTCGTCGCATAATAAAATATTCGCACTTGGGCTTCAAATTCCATTCGAACTTGCATCCAACGCAAATATTGAAAATTATTTTGATCGCAGAACGAAAGTAAATATTGGAATGTAGTTTTAAACGAATTGATTTCATTTCACCGACGAGAAGCTATTATATTTGATGATTATCTTACTGATGATTATATTAAGTGAAGCTATTACATTTGATGATTATATTACTGATGATTAAGTAAATCTTTGACATATATAGTAAGCTATATAAGACAAGATGTTTTTAACACTTTACAACAAAGTTGAAAAGTGTTTATGACTTTGTTCATTCTGTCTGTCTGTCCTTTAGCACGATAACTGCCGTAAAAATGACTTAATCAAAATGAAATTTTGGTATGTTATTCAGACGGTCTGTAGGACCTATGGGAATATAAATGAATAATATCACCCAATTAGTTTTGGATTGAACCCGGGTTGAAAAAATGAAATACATTGAGTCCTATGGGACCTAATTTTTCAAACATTTTTTAAGCGGATTTAAAATTCACTAATTGTTTCGAAAATTTTAGGTAATATTCAAATTGTTCCATAAAATATATACAAAAAAATTCAGCAAAATATATTCAGTAGTTTTTTAAATAAAAATTAAAATAATAATTACACCTCTTATATGAAGCGATCACGTGACCATGATATGAAACGATCACATGACCCACTTCAAAATGATATATAGCATCCATCTTGTTTCAAAATCGTGATTTTTTTAAGTTCTTTTTAATTCATATTGAGTGTTGTATCCGTCCTAAAACTACTTTATTTTTGCTTAAATTCTGTGCATCTACATACTGAAACAACGCAATGACAATATATTTGAGTTTAAATGCTCATCTAAATTTGATTATTTCTACAACTAAGCCTATTTTTCACCTATGTAAAATGTAAACAGCAAAATATGTAGAATGAGTTGTATTAGAATTCCTGTATTTTTTTAACACAAAATAATTTAGTCCATGGAGTCTGCATGGCTGATATGAATGAAATATTAATTGATTTTATAAAGAGAAGGACGATTTTTTTCGATGAAGTTTTAAGCATAGAGTTTAATTATTTGAGGCTCCATGGTCTTAAATAAAATGTTTAAATAAAATAAATTATTATAGTATTGTGATGAATGAAATGAATGGGAGAAAGTTATGAATGAAATCCTGTTTTTATAGAGAGATCCAGGCGTGTTATTTTTTATGACGTCATTTGAATTAATTTCAGTTGTTTTCGATGAAGTTTTCAAATATAATAAATTATCGTAGTATTATGATAATTCTAAAACTATTACCGAGGAATGTATGACATTTTAGAGATGTTTAAACCAGGCAATTTATATTTCAATGCCGTCATTTGAATGAAGTTCATTTTTTTCAATGAAGGCTTAAGTTTTCAAATATAATAAATTAATGCAGTATTGTGATAAGTTTCAAAATATTACCGAGGAATGTATTGCATTTTAGACTTGTTTAAATAAAAATGCATTGAAGTTGGAAAGTGTTTCATAATCAATGCCTTAAGCATGATTGATCTTTCTTGTTTAATTATAAATCAACTACTTAATATAAATACATGAAATTTTCAGAACGTATAAAACCTATACAGGGCCCTTATGAAATCCCGCCTACCCCCTTTTAAGTTTTGAACCATATACCCATAAGAAAGTGACCATGCTCAGACGATTGAACGTCTCCAGTGACGAAATGCAGAACTTAAGAAAACTAACTGAGAAACAAGAGATGCAGGCAAAACGTTCAATTGAAAAGTGAAATAGCGGTGCTTAATTAGTACAAAACTATACTTGATTCAGTAGAAGTACTTGCATAAAAGACCAGGCGTGTGAAAGTGGTGAACATGTATAGCAACACACACGTAAGGAATAAAACGGCAGAGTAACCAAACATTCAACCCGTAATTGTAAATAGTGGTGTAACCCGTTCCCCCTTCGAAAACTCATATCAAACGGCATTACAATTCTTACAATAGGAATGCGCAACACATTTCAAGAGGGGACAATGCATGCGCCTCTGCCTGTTCAGGAAATGGGAGATAAACGCATTGGTACGGACGTCGTACCAGGGCCGCTCAATGAGGATAGCTTTCCAGTAGTACAACTGATGTACCGCCATAGTTATTAGATAAAAGTTAAAATTAGAAAATGTGTTTCTAAGCTATCCTCTAAAATATGTAGTCAGTTTCGAAGAAACTTTTTTAATAAATGAAACTTCATCAAGTGAATATTTTTTATTTAACTTTTTCCGTCTACCCGCAAAACAAAGGGAATTAAAATAACTTTCCGTCTGATTGTAATAAGCATTTATAATTCAAAAGCGGCTTACCAGTCTTGCATGTTATACGGACTCGCTACGACTCAGAAGCAGGTTTGTTGCTAAAATATTTCACAGTTTATACCACCGTAATTTCATTTCGATATCATCTTTGATAACGTCATATATTTCTGCTAGTTAATTATAAGCAATATGCAACCTGAACACAATAATTAAAACATTTTACGTTCAGTCTAATATCCCTCGTAATGGCATACTTTTTCTGAAAAAATAGTTATTTCATTGCCAACTGCATTTCACACATTTATGAACTCCATACAGTTCTACTATATATTTTTAACCATATTACATTCCAACATAAAGGTCGTAAAACTGCGCGTTAAGTATTTTCATTTGCCTTTCTCAATTAATGAGTGATTTCACACTCAAACTTAGAACTTCCTGCAACGCAAATATTGAAAATCCTTCTTCTCTCAAAACGGATAAATATTGAAATAGTTTTAAAGGAGCAGAATATCATTTCAGCGAGAGTCGACTAACTATTACATTCGAGCATTGCATCAAATATAGCGATGGTTCATGGAATTATATATCAAGGCTGTTCTGCGTTAAATAAAGTCAATTTATATGTGTATATAAAAACAAAATATTTATCTGAAAGTTTTGAAATGTTGATGATTGCAAACTAAGTAAACTTAACTTTAACTGAAAGTTAAGATTTTTATATTACTGCTTTCCCTACATAGTTTAGTGTATAAGGAAAAGTATTATGGCAGGGCCGAGAATTCGAATTCAGCACTTTTCAAGCAAGCCTGATCTCGAATCCAGAGTTTTTGAGGTGATGTCTGTGTGTGTATATAAGTATGTTAGTGCTTATGTTAGTGTGTGTGCGCGCATGCATATGTGTGTGCGTGCATGCATGCCTGCATGTGTGTGTGAACGAGATATCTCATTAACGAATGAAGCATTTCGAATATAATTTAGTACGAGTATTACAATAAGTGAATACTCGAATCCTTTTAACTTTAAACGCAATTGAATGTTCGGAAGACACCCCCTCAATTTTTAAATGAATTTTTTTTAAAAATATTTAAAAAATCAGCATTCTCAATAATGATAAAATATATGCATTTCAGACGTATTTTTATTTTCCTTATATACATAATGTATAAGGAAAGTATTGTGACGGGGTCGAAAATTCGAATTCGAGTTTTCGACGGGAGAGCACGTTTCAAGCATCCCTGATCACGAATCAAACATTTTTGAAGTGATGTCTGTGTGTGTGTGAAAGTATGTGTGTGTGAAAGTATGTGCGTGTGTGTGTGTGTCAGTGAGCCTGTGGAGACGATAACTGACGAACGAATGGACCGATTCGAACAAAATTTGGCACAAAAATCACAATCCGTAAACACTGGAAGCCTATTGTTTTTATACGCAATCGAATGTTCAGAACCCCCCTAAATTTTCGAATGAAATTTTGAAAAAATTGTCAAAAAATCAAAACGGCTAATAAAGTTACGCAAATAGACATTTTTTATGTAATTTTTCATTAGAAAACGATTGACATAAATTTTAGAAGGCTAACATGAACCGTTCTCGAGATAATGGACATTTTTCAAAAAAATTATCAAAAAGTCATATAAAATTAAAAAAATATATATTTCCTATTGAGAAACATGTTCACTTTTCATATGTAATACCATGCGATAAATTGGGTGACATCATTTTCGTAGATCAGCTCGTTCCATTCATGAAAAAAGATATTTTAAGTAATACTTTTGTATTTAAACGCCAATAGTCATTTATCTGCTGTAAGAATAACTTATTTCTTCGTCCATAACGCTTGGCGAGATTTTGGCGACGAATTTGGCGGAATGTCGCTAACTTGGCGACTTTTTGAAATATTGCCAAATTAATGAAAATCTCGCCAAATGGATAAAAATGACGCTAAATCAATGAAAATGATGACTAATTGTCAAAAATTCAATATCTTGGAAAGAATATTAGTATCTACTATAAGAAGAAACTATTTTTTTTACTTTAAAAGTAATAAATTCAATACATTATATAAGGAAAGTCATGTGTTGCCCACATCAGATTTTTTTATTCGTAAACGAATGATACAAATTTTAGGACACTCGCATGAACCGTTTTCAAAATAATACACGATAAGAAAAACTTGAGCAGCCTATTTAAGTACGAATAATATAAGATAATAATGCTTGATCGGCTGCGAATCTAAGGCAGTGAAAAAGGAATAAATTTAATATGACAGAAAGGCAGAATATCGTGATTTTTGATCTTTAAAATCCGTAACTAAAAACTAATTCGAATTTTAAACAAATAACGCCAAGGTACAGTTATTCGTGTCTTGAAGTACCTGTGCGCCAAATTTCATGGACGTACGGTGATTAGATTTTCCGCTACACACACACAGACAGAGAGAGAGAGAGAGATTATCCTGTACTATGTAAAATACATCGTCAGCTGTTTTGAAACCCTGAGACGATCATTACAAGCATTTACTTACCTACAATACATGGTAATGTATAGAGAAAGCATTTGAATATTGTCAAAAATCGCAACTCCAGCTTTTGACGAATCTACACTTTCAAACACTTTAGACATAATTTACTATGTACCACAAATTTGCAAGTCTTTGATGACTACAAAATTAATCTTGGCTTCCTACACGAAATTATAGGAGATTGAGCATGATCTAAAATAATCTGAAATAAAAATAATACTTCGTTAGTAACAATATAAACCACTGATTAAAAATATTAACCGGTTTTATAAGCAAAAAACTAGTATGTTTCTTTAATGAAAAAACAGAACAACCACACCAACATAGACAGAAATCATTTGTAAATAAACTTTGTCAATAATATCCCTTAACTCAGAAAAAAATCCTTGCCAAATAAACAATAGATAAAATGAGAAGATACAAACCTGTAAAGGTGATAAAAGAACAGTAGAAAGATTCCTAAACTTTATCAGTGAATGCAAATAAAAACTTCAGTGCTTTGTGATGGAAAAAAATAAGATAAAAACCGGATGTGAAGCTACATAAGCATCATCAACTAACTTCAAAACAAATTCGCAAAAAGTATTGTAAAAATACTTGAAAATCAAGTACTAGAAAATTATGTAATATATTACAAAAACGGAGCTAAATGCCTTACCAAAACGTTTATAACATTCGTTCAAATTGCTGTAAAAATCTCAGTTTAGAAAAGACTACGGAAATTATAAATAATAGGAAACAACTGATTTCGAGAAAACACCTGAGATACTACGTCAACTGAATATAAACAACATGTAACCAAACTGCTTTTATTCATTAGTATTTTAAAAATAGTTTGACTTATATTACTTGCATTCGATTGACGAAGAAATTTATGTAATTTTCCGAAAACCAGTTGTTGTTTTTCTTGCTTTATTTATTTTATATCCACAGTCTTATAAACTGGTATTTCTTCCGTAAGTTTCATCTTTAATTTGTTCACTTTCCGTATAATGCAATAAATCTGTTAACAGCATTTTCTTGGATCTAGTTCGTTCCATTTATCGAGAGAAGATATTTTTATAAGTTTGACGTACAAGACGTTTTGTATTTGATGTTTTGTATTTTGACATCCAATAATTCGCCAATTGTCATTTATTTCACGGGATATTAATTAAATGCCAACTGCATTTTGATGAAGATTTTGCGTGTGAATATGAATAAGCCATTGTTCTTGGATTAATAAGTTGCATAAGCGCCCATTTTCAATTGATGTGAAGTTAATTCAATACACAAAAACTTGTTCTGCAGATCTTGTATACCATTCTTTCGCTGTGAAGGAATGTAGGAAAAGTCGTATGTTGCCCACATTAGATTTCTTTTCTTCGGATCTTACAATGTAATGTTTCATCTACATTTCCCATATCATGAATCAAATACTTACGTTATTAAAACACACAATCAAACATATATATTTAAAAAACAAAACAATCCCTTTCAATATTAAAAGTAAATTAAAATAAATATTCCGAAGAGCATGCCAAGAATATTTTTTTGATCGAGAGAAACCGTTTTAAATTTTGTTTGATGTATGTTTTAATACCGCTAAAAACCATAGATTCTCAATTTCATTACGCATCATCCGTCTCTTTTGTTCTCCTACCTTAACCCCGAGAGAATTATTTTGAAAGAAAATAAATAATAATTGAAAAAGCCTGAAAATATGATTACTATTTGGTCAAACAAATGGAACAAATATTTGCTTCATTTGTAATAGAAATCTGATAAAACTTTTGGAATCTTGCAAACTTGCTTCCAATGACACAAAGAAACAACTGTGGAACGGTTTTGCTTTTGTTATGGCTCGAATAACATTTAACTGCACGGGCAGCGATAAACTTGTTACATACAGCAATTTTACAGAACTCTGGACATTATAGAAGGTGTCTTGACGCCATTGCAGTTAACTAATATTCGGCACTGATGCGAAATAAGAGTGGAACCAATTCCCCGATGTTGGTTTCTTCAGTGGGAGCATGATTCCAAGTTTGAAAATGTATTTTTCCAGTGGACTTTTAAAACTATGAACCTAATTTTATAGCATTGTACGGTCTGAGATCAATCTTTTATAAATTATATGTCGGCTGCGTGTCAACAATTTTCATGGCATCCAGTATTCTAATTCATAGCCTTCAAGAAATGCGCCATAGGCCCCTGGGGGAGAATCGCTGAATCAGTGCTTGCTTACTTGTGTCGATGGTCACGATTAAGACGGACGAACTGTAGTTAAAAACTTCCTTTCATCGTATTTTAGAGGCCACCTCTGGTGAGACAACATATATGTTGGTCGCCAAAGATGACTTAAAAAATTGGTGCCAATAAAATTGCCATAGATCAGGCAAATAATTCGAGGAGTGTTAGAGTTATAGCACATTTTTTATGCAGGTATAGAGGAAATACCAATGGGCGCTATGCGACGAGACAACCTCGGGATCCGACTCTCTTTTTTTAGCAAAGAAAGGGGAACATATCGCTTCATGTTAGAAATAGAGGGAAAAGTCAATTACAAAGTTGTAGAAAGTTGCAAAATTAATACAAAGCATCGTTGTCTCTCGCAAAAATTGAAATGAACCCCGATAAGAAATGTATATAATCTAACTCCCCAAAATATCGAACGTTTTAGACAATGCAGCAGAATAAAATTGTCTTTATTATACACAAAATACTAAACGTTCACTTTTTGCAACGAACAATGCTTGCACACGTTTAATAAGATATCTTCGCATGTTTTCCAATGTCTCCATGTTTACACTGTTACATGCTGATTAATAAAATTGCAGCTTAAAATTTGTTATTAATTAATCTTTTGTGGGAAACAAAAATACCTAGTACAAATTTTGCAACGCAATACAGCGTTGTAATTGACTTTCTTCCTGATATCTAACAGGAAGCGCAATAGTCCCAATACCCCGCAAAAGAAGCCCCCCTCCCCCTTGCAGAAAGTTGTTTCATCATATAGCGCCATTAGAGATACTTATATACTTGCATAAAAATTTGCAAAAACTGTAATACTTTTCGAGTTATTTGCCTCATGCATGACTTTCTTGTCTCTCTTTATATTAAGGAAATCATGAAGTTATTAGTTCAAGATTTATGGGAATAACTATTTGAGCAGATCCTCTAAATCGTACTCCATGATTTAATAAGTGCATCGCCAAAGGGCGATCATTCAGCCAAAAATGATCAAACCATTCAATCAAAATAAAACCTTTTTAAAATCCGCTATTTCATACTTTTCTATTGATACTCAAATGGAAGGATAATAGAACACTTAATTTAATTTAGATGTTTTATTTAAGAGGAAAATATTCCAATCATTCCATTATTTTATTTAAGAACCAATAAATATAACATTTTGTTACATTTCCTCTCCCTTACCAGATTGAAATAACTTCTCGTCTGGATTTCCTATGGAAGCTCCAGGCCCAGAAGGAACTCCAGGACATGCGTGAACTTCGGCAGCACAATCAGCAGTTGCTGAAAAACATTTTACCAGATCACGTGGCTTCCTATTTTCTCCTTCAAGACAGGAACTATGAGGTAAAATTACTATGAGGTACTATGAGGTACTTAAAACAAAAGCTCTTTTTTATTCTATTTAAAAGAATCTATGAAACCGCTTATCAAATTTATTTTACCATTTAAAATGGTAAAATAAATTAGCAATTAAAATGGGATTTTTATATGAATCAGAAAGTAACAAACTTTATCCAAAATTGTCATATTTTTAAAAAGGTGGTTTAAAAATTCAACAAATTATTTATTAATTATGCTGCAAAATAAAGGGTGCAGGAGAAAATCTAAGAGTTCAAAGATTGAAATTTCCCAGGAGAAAAAAAAAATTTTTGAAACAGAAAAAAAGTAGAACTTTTATACCTTTCTTAGTGAAAATATTTTTAAACTTTGATTTAATGCTTGCTGTTTCCTCCTGAAACTGCGATAGCTTGTGGTTTTCATTTATTTGACAAATTATTTATTTAGATTTTTTTTTTAATTGGACTAAGTTTCCCCCCTTGTACTCTGTTTTTTAAATCGTCAATAAATTTTCACTTAGTAGGCTGTTCCCCTTTACGACTTGCCATATTAGCAATGCAATGCCATCACGATCTCATTTTTACATTGTTGGACTCCGTTTTCCCCTGCACCCTTTAAATTAGACTGTGGAATTCGTGGTATGGTTTACGTAAGTAACAGCTCACAATCTAAAGGCTGCGTGTTCGGTACTTACTCAACAAATTTTTACATTTCGTATAAAAAAAGTCATTTTGTAAAAATATCCATCATCTTAGGAGAGGAGTATATTCATGCTGAAGAGTGGCTTCTCAAAAATACTCGTCTGAAAGATCTTGAAGGGTGTGTGGTTTTTAAAGATTATGGATTCATATTCATCTAAAATCAACAAAAAATTATATTTATAATGCTATTCAGGATAAAGTACATGAAATTTTTTGGATAACAGAGACTCGTGACCCCCATGTAACACAGGACTGCCAATAGGGGGACGGATACCATTCAAGTAGTGGCCCCTACTCCAGAAGTGTACCGGACCCAATATTATTTCGAGGCTGGAATAAACATGAAAAATTCACAAATAGAGGGGAATCAAATATGAAGAGAGGCCTGTGATAAAGGTTTGTAGGGGCTCCACACTTTGTATGGACGGCCCTGTGTAACTCCCTTCAATTAGCAAAAATTAAGCACATATCCACAACAGAAGGTCTTTATTTTACTTCCTATAAGACGTACAAAAAATTTTTTTAAGAGGACCAGACCGCTTTCGAGCATAAGTACGCTCTTCATTAGTAGCTACATGGAAATAAATTTTGAATCGTTCATATATAGACCAGATATAGCGACAAAATTTGCATAAATACAATTTACAAAAGAATCTACGTTTAGGCAAGGATAAACCAAAAACTATAAAAGCATAGTAAATTAGAATTTAATTACAGAAATCGAAAACAGGGGGGGCGGTGGCAACCAAGCATAATCCCAAAAATGAAGGCGTCAAAGATAACTTTGCAGGGACTTAAATTGCATGGAGTCGAGAATGAGTCGCCAAGCGTAACTCAAATTCATAACAGGGTCAAAATTACAAACGGACTCGCGGTAGATATATCCCTCTTTATTTATATCTACCGCGAGTCCGTTTGTAATTTTGACCCTGTTATGAATTTGAGTTACGCTTGGCGACTCATTCTCGACTCCATGCAATTCAAGCCTCTGCATAGTTATCTTTGACGTCTTCATCTTTGGGATTATGCTTGGTTGCCACCCCCCTCCCCTTTTTTCGATTTCTGTAATTAAATTGCAATTTACTATGTTGTTCTTTTGTTGTTGGAAATTTTGAAACTCTAAAAAAATTGTTTTATAGTTTTCGGTTTATCCTTGCCTAAACGTAGATTCTTTTGTAAATTGTATTTATGCAAATTATGTCGCTATATCTGGTCTATATATGAACGATTCAAATTTTATTTCCATGTAGCCACTGATGAAGAGCGTATTTATGCTCGAAAGCGCTCAGTCACTTTTTTAAAAAAATTTTGTACGTCTTATAGGAAGTAAAATAAAGACCTTCTGTTGTGGATGTGTGCTTAATTTTTGCTATTATAACATCAGACGTGATGCCTAATTATTTATTATTCCCTTCAATTAATTCATGGGCACAGATTGTATTAATTGAAGTTTTGTAAAATATTGTACACCTCTATTAAAGGGCAGCCCTAAGTATTAACTTTCAGAATGTGTTTCGTGATTCACTTCAAACATAAAAAATTAAAATAATAATTTAATCATTTTTATAAAAGTTGTTTCTATCAGTAAAATTCTATTGTATAATTATTATTTCTATTGATGATATTTTGTATCCTTTGAAATTCATTTTTTTATAAACATCCCTGATCAATTTAGAAGAATCGTGATTTTATTGTATAAAATGATCAATCCATAAAGACAACATTCTCATACGTATAAAGGAGGGAAACACTGTTATGGTTTCTAACCTCTAAAAATGTGTACACCGATAAAATTAATTTGTAAAGAGGGGTACGCCAATAGTGTCACTGTTTTAAAAAGGGGTACACGCAAGTCGAAATTTTGGGAAACACTGATTTGGAGGACATCTATACTTACCAATCTTAACAGAGGGATACATATAAGTATAGTCACTATTTCTGCCAGTCTGTTGCACTGCCGTTTGTCAACAAATTTGGCGCAATATAGACAACTTGGCGATTTTAGTGAAATGATGCGATATTGTCCATAATGCACTATCTCTGACAATAAATTCAATTACTCCAATAAACCCTGTGGCTTTGTGGGGCTTTTCAAAATATAGCGACTTTCACTATTCGTAGGATAGGTAGAGGAAGTGTGGAAAAAGTGGCCACTCTAAGAAACAATTAATTTTCAAAAACACTAATCAATTTAAAACATTAAATAATTATAATTTATGTAGATTTGTGTTTGCATGAATGTGATTCTTTATTGATTATATGTCTTATAAAAAGTAAAATAGTTAAATTAAAAAAAAATTATTTATATAATTTTTAAAATAATGTAGTAAATAAGAGACACAAATGCTGTTCCTTATAATTACAGTATAAGTTAAAAACATGTTATCACTTATATGGTATTAGTTATCTTATTATACCATTCTTAAAATATTTTTCTCACTAATGATTGTGACTAAAAGTCTTCCTTCTAAGCTGAAATCTTCTCTCTTCCAAACTAAGTCGTGCTGTCATATTTAGTGACAGTGAAATTTACATGATATTATCTTGTCCATGTAAGTAATAACACCTTCTTTACGACTCATCATGTATTTAAGCGGTACAATCTTTACACTTTTAAGCATAAAGATTGCATTTAATTAAAAAACAGCATAATGCTTTGTATAATGACTAAATAAACAAAACATAAATTTTCGCATAAACATAAAATAGCATACCACAATCTGATAACTGGTTCGTTGACGCAATATGTCATATCCATCATCATAATATTTATCTTTATTGCTGACAGTCTTGCCCATCTGGACATCATTACGACAACAAGCCACTAATATGCAATCTATTAACATTATCATTAGCCTAAAAATGAATTTCCATAGCTTAAGACATTAACTTTCTATAATTATTGATTAAAAACTAATAAAGTTGAATGATTAATCAATAAATATAAAAAAACCACGCTTACCTTACATTAGAGTCAGTGAAAATCACATTTTTAAGTGTAAAACTTTATTAAACGTATCTAAGTACCTCTGGGTCAGATTAAAAAAAAAACTTAACCTTAGATAAACTGGCTGAACTCAGGTAAACTCGGTGATGTGGCAGCATATTTAAGATAAAAAAATATCAGTACGTGGTCCTCACTTTATTGGGTTTGTTTTTATCTCTTTAATTTATAAAGCTTCCATAATTTTAGAGGTAAAGGCATAAGCAACCATCGGGTCATGTTATCGGAATTTGAATTACGTTTATTGCAGATATGCTCAACGAACCATACGATTTAGTTTCGAAATTAATATAACGGTCGGGTCTCGTTTGTTTAGAGGGTCATATAAAGATTGGGTCACGCTCAAAATAAGGAAACAATCCGAACTATATGAAGACAGACAGACATAAGGACAGATGGATATCTAAATTTTAAGTGGGACTGTACCAAGGCTATCTAACAAAATATTATGAAATTCTGTATGGCCATTCTTCCGTGATGATAAAATAGTTAGAAGGCTTTTCAATGTTATCTATATAGTTATATAACAAAATGCAAGTATGTTTTTAGATTTATAATATATTTATGTTTGTCTATAATACATTACGTCAAAGAAAAGTAAACATTTTTTATTTTCATTGCAGGAACTGTACGCTCAGTCTTACAGTTGTTGCGGCGTTTTGTTCGCTTCCATTCCAAATTTTGCTTCTTTCTACTCCGAAGACATCAACAACGGAGTGGAATGCATCCGACTTCTCAACGAAATCATCTTCGATTTCGACCAGGTAAAGGAAGTTTGAAATATTTTATTATCCGCAATACCTCTGAAAACGGAGTTCCCACTATATTTACCTTTAAACTATTAGAATCGAGCTCACAGCAACCAGCGTCCGTAGACCAGTTTGGTACTTCTAAACGCTATTTAGCATTGAATAACAGATAACTACACTGTAAACAAGACGTTTTACTCTGTAATGAAATTTTACAAATCTAGAATTGCGTTATATTTACCTTTCAATTACTAGAATCAAGCTCCCAGTGTAGCAAGCAACCAGTGTCCGTGGACCAGTTTTGTACTTCTAAATGCTATTTAGCATGAAGTAACAGATAACTAGACTGAAACAAGAAATTTAACTATGTGCAGCAGTTTTATAAATCTCAGAAGTATTTAAAGTCGGTCATATTAAACACAGATCCTGCCGATAGAGAGAGCTCAGAAAATTATCCCTAAGTTTGAAGGTCAGAATTATCCCTAAGTTTGGAGGCCAATTGGCAGGTTCTGTGACCATTTTCAATTATTTCCATCTACAGCAAATATGACAATGCTTCGTGGACATAAGCATAGCAATCATTAAAATATTTTTTTAATCATACATAAAAGGCATTGAAGAATACAGTGCTCGTAAGAAAGCCCTTAAACACCCCAATTATTTTATTGAGAAAGGTCCACGAGTGTACACGTTGGGTTCATCTGCAGTAAAGTGTTCATGCACGATCGAATAAAAGCAACTACAACGCATCTAGTGGAGAATATAAAAAGTGAGACAGGAAACTCAGCAACCAAACGATAAACGAGCAAAGCCGATTTCAAAGTTCTAGTGCATTGTCGAGCGCGTAAGGCTACTAAAACTTTGTATAAGAAGGCTGCAGAAGCTTTTTGGAACCACCAGGCACAGATATTTTCTTTTCCTCATACTGAACCATTTCGTACTTAACAATGATAAGTGTAAACAGAATCTCAAAAAAGCGGAGGGGGGTGAATACGACAGCAGATGAGACATCTATACGACCGTAAAGGGGATTATTAGCGCTTAATTTCGATTTCCAATGTAGACCTTATAGAAAACGAATGTCATTTTGATTTATAATCCCCCTCTTGCCTATACATATGCTAATCTTTTACAATCATTCTAATCCTAAACGAGCAATATATAAACCGTGAGATCATGGTAGTGGTATGGCGGAAAAATATAGATGAGACTGATGGAAAAATATAGAACTGTGCAATACCATTAAAATCTTACTACATAAGCCTATGTTATCTAGTGCAAAGCAAATAGGTTAATCATTTTACTGAGATTATGATGTTGTCATTTTCCAATGTAATATATATATATATATATATATATTTATACAATATATACAGGGTGCCCCCAAAAGATTGAAATGCGCTTTAATTCTTTACCTGTTGGAGATAAATGGGCAATGTAAATTGCAAAAATGTTAAAAGTAAGGTAGGACATAAGACTACGTTAATGAAATAGTCCTCCCATTAATTTTCAAAAAGTTACACTTTTTAAATTTTTATACGACCCCTTAGACAAATTTGGTCAATTAGAATTTTTTTATTTTGAATAAGATCATTGAAAAAGAAAAGCATATCTATATCTTTAAAATTGAGCGAGTTATATTTAATTGAAAATTGAACATTGTGAATGGAGACTATATATTACATTAGAAATGTAAATTTGTGACATATCACAAAAAAGATAAAACTGGATGATAATATATAGGATACAAAACCGCGTAGTGAGTACCACTGCTTTATATGATCTCTGTCTGTGTAATGTTTTTTTTAGATGCATTTGTGATAAAACATTTTGACACATATTAACGTATTTTTGATCAAAACAATTTCCATCGTCAATTTGTTTATAATCCCTATTTTCAATTATAAAACAGTCTTTCACATGGTACGGAAAAGTCGCATAAGTCAGATTTTTTCCTTTAGCATAAATTCAGTTGATTTTAAAGATACCGATATGCGGATTTTTAAATGATCTTGTTGCATTAAAAATAAAAATTTTCTGATTGACCAAATTTGTCGAAGGGGATAGTATGAAAATTGAAAAAGTGTAACTTTTGAAAATTATTGAGAGGATTATTTCATTAACGTAGTCTTATTTTCTACCTTACTTTCAACATTTTTGCAATTTACATTGCCCACTTATCTCCAATTGGTAATGTATTAAAGCGCGTTTCAATCTTTTTGGGACACCCTGTATATATATATACAGTGGCTCCCAAAAGTGTTCGTACACTTACGAATTTCAATGAAATACTGCTCTATCCATTAATAAAGATTAATATTTCAGAATGGGAATTTTTTAATAATATCTATAATTTGTTCTTAACAAAACTATATAAAATATTATAAATACATAGTAAAACTTTTTTTTTAAAATTAATAATGAAAAGTAACCAAAATGTTACGTCACTAAAGTCTTCGTACACTTAAAAAAAATCTCTACATACAATAAATATTGTAATATTTCGGTAAATTAGTACTTAGTAGGATATCCTCTAGCATCCACAACAGCTTTTAAACGTCTGTGAATAGAGTTTACTAGTTTTTTCGTAATTTTAGCATCAATGTTCCTCCATTCTTCGTTCATTACTGTTTTTAGTTCGCTTTTCATTTTAATGTCGTGTTTTTGTACTCTAACCCCCAGTTCTCTCCAAATATGTTCTATTAGGTTTAAATCCGGCGACTGAGGTGGTGTTTTCAGAACTTGTGGACAATTATGGAGACACCAGAGGCGAACATTGAGAGCCGTGTGCTTAGGATCGTTATCTTGATAAAAAACAAAGTTGTTTTCAATACCCAAATTTTGGGCTGATAATTTTAAATTGTCTTTTAAAATATTTAAATAAAGAGCATGATTCATTATGCTATCATTAAGTTTGCTTTCATCTGCAAATAAGACATGATTCTAATACGTTTCGGGCTTATCTATCGTTGGTTTTGCGATTGAAAGCCTAAGTTTTCTATTTTTTGCACTTTACAAAAAATTTTCTTCGAGCAGAACACCCATGTTATCTAGCTGATTTGAGCACTCATCGAACAGTTTCAGGTGAAATTGAAGTAGAAAATTTTTCAGTAAATTCTGTAGAAAGTTTTACAGCACTCTAACATGGATTTTTCACATATTTTCTAACTACAAATCTCTGATCACGTGTTAACTTTGCCGGGTGACCTTTTCTTACCTTGTTTTCTATCCGATTTTCTTCTTTAAAGCATTTTATCACATACTGCACCGTAGAATGGGATAATGTACTAATTTAGCAATATTACGAACTGATTTATCACTACTATGATGAAAAATAATCAATTTTCGAATGCTGTTCATTGTTTTCTTACGCCTACGAGCCATTTTTAAATAATACTAAATATTACGAAGTGAGCAAGCAGAGATTAAAGCCAAACGCTTTTTTAAATGTCACCACAATGCAAAAATAAAAATAAAGCGACAGAGGATAATTTTATTTATGCATTTATCCGAAAATGTTTCTGTGTGCGATCACTTTTGTGACGTGTTCTTTCTCTGCCTCCTTGCATTTTCATTTTTATAAAAAAAAATGAGTCAATATTTAAAAATAAAATGTTAGGTTTTATTCAGAATCACATGGAGATGATATGAAAAAATATTGAACTTTATTTTCAAATTCAATTCCAGGCGACAGCGCTTTTACTACATATTTTTAAAGTGTACGAACACTTTTGGGAGCCACTGTATATATATATATATATATATATATATATATATATATATATATATATATATATATATATATATATATATATATATATAATATTACTGTAATTAATGCAAGTTTTCGCTTTTAAATATACATACATATATATGTATATATATATATATATATATGTGTGTGTGTGTGTTTATATATATTGATCATATTTCTGTAGCTGCTGGACGATGAGCGTTTCAGACCTTTAGAAAAAATTAAGACCATTAGCAGTACATACATGGCAGCATCGGGCTTGAATCCAAGCAGAAAGGTAAATATGCTTAATTTATTTTAAACTCTGTTATTCACTATGTCACATACTATGCAGGGTTTATGCGTCCTTTTCGCTTTTAATTGAAGTGCTGGAAAGCTGCAAGAGTCTACTAGCAAAAGGACGGGATTTGAATGGACTGGCGCATATGAAATATACGAGCTGTGAAATAATATCCAATTAATAACTTAATTTAACAAATAATTATAAAATTGGAAGTATAAAAAAATTAATCTCAACATTTGAGAGTTCT
This sequence comes from Amaurobius ferox, assembly GCA_951213105.1. NCBI lineage: Eukaryota > Metazoa > Arthropoda > Arachnida > Araneae > Amaurobiidae > Amaurobius > Amaurobius ferox. The sequence continues at coordinate 39,387,189 of OX578136.1, read as the reverse complement.
AACATAAAATAGCATATAAGTTTTTAGAATTTTAATATTAAATAAAGTAAATTCGAATGCAGGAAAATAATTAAATGAAATTAACACATTTAAATCGCAAAAAAATGTATTTAATATACGGGAGTATATTTAAATCGCAATGCATGCAAGTGCACACGCTTTCATTAATTGCTTAAAATTGTTATTTGTACGAAGCGTAGTGAGCATGTGCAGTTTAAAAATGGGTGTTTCACCCTTTTACAGTACGTTTAAATTTCTGAAATTGTGATTCGGTACAATTTTACGTATATACGTAAATTTTCATCTCCGTAATATCTATTGCAGTTTTCGAGTAAATAGGATCATAAAATTCTGGTATATATTGATTTCGTTTCATTAGGAATGGAGAATAGGCTCATTTATAACTAATAGAAAAGCGACTATGCACTATCTATTGAGAAAAGTTGCAGCACTTTGTAATTGAAGAAGTTAGAATTCCTATGTTGAAAACTAAGCAAGATGGGCAAAATTTTTCAATTACAAAGAACGTTTTTCATTTAGTTTTAAAAGACGTGTAGTTTGCACGTAACATACACACAAGCAATAAAAAAAATCTGATGTATGCAACACACGACTTTCCTTCTATAATGTAATGAGTTTACTACTTTTACAGTTAGAAAAAATGTTATTCTTATAGTAGATACTTATATTCTTTCCAAGATATTGAATTTTCTTCAATTAGTCATCATTTTCATTGATTTATCGTCATTTTTATCCATTTGGCGAGATTTTCGCTAATTTGTCAAAATTTAAAAATGTTCGTCGCCAAAATCTCGCCAAGCGTTATGGACGGAGAAATAAGTTATTCTTACAGCAGATAAATGATTATTGGCGTTCAAATATAAAAGCATTACTCAAAGTATCTTTTCTCGTGAATGGAACGAGTTAGATCCATGAGAATGTTACCAAATTTATTGCATGATATTACATATGAAAAGTAAACATGTTTCTCAACAGGTAATTTTTTTTTTAATTTATGGGATTTTTTTGATAAATTTAGTTGAAAAATGTTCAATATCTCGAGAATGGTTCATGATAGCGTTCTAAAGTTCATGCCAATCGTTTTCTAAGGAAAAATTACATAAGAAATGCCTATTTGCGTAACTTTATTAAAGGTTTTGATTTTTTGATGATTTTTTCAAATTTTCACTCGAAAATTTAGAGGGGTTCTGAACATTCGATTGTGTTATAAAGCAATAGGCTTCCAGTATTCATGGATTGTGATCTTTGTACCAAATTTCATTCGAATCGCTCTATTCGTTCGTGAAATATCGTCTCCACAGACTCACTGACACACACAGACACACATACTTTCACACACACACACACAGACATCACCTCAAAAATGTCCTATTCGTTATCAGGGTTGCTTGAATCGGGCTCTCCCGTCGAAAACTCGAATTCGAATTTTCGACCCCGTCACAATACTTTCCTTATACATTATGTATATAAGGAAAGTAATAATGTCAATAAAAGAGCGATAATTCGTCAAATATATCGTTAGATTGAAATATTTATGAAGGAAATGGTGAAAAATTAGCATAAAAAATAATAATACGTGTAATAAGCTATATTTTATTTATTTATAATTATTTTTTTTACAGTAAAAAATAAATATTGTATAACAACGGCAAACAAATGATACTATACAATAATTATCCTTTCTGTTAACCTCATTTTTATCGTCTGTGTACATGCAATATGCAAACAACGCGTCTTTTTATACTAAATGGAGAACTTTCTACAACTTTGTGAATGAAAATGCTCGCTCGCCTATCTTGTTTCGTTTTCGAAATAGGAATTTTAACTTATTCAATTCGCCGCTAGAGACGCTGCAAACTTTCTCAATCGATAGCGCATAGTCACTTTCTTGTTAGTAGATCCTGCTTTTTCTGCTCTAGAACAAACGTTTCGATCGAAAGCCAAAGGGATACATAAGGACTTATGAGGGAAACCTGTATACTACAGAATAGATACAATGTTGTAGATTTATATAGAAAGATTTTAGTCCAATATTGGATGTATTTTAATACAGATATGGGTTTAGTTGTCTCTGAATCAATCGAATCGACTATAAATGTGCTAAGTTGTCACATTGCTGTAAATTGTTACATTTCTGTTGATATTTGCCTCAACATTCAACAAATCGTTCAATATTTTACATTAAAATCCAAAGAAATGGACATTTTCTATTCTTTAAGCACTTTTACATTTTATACATCCATGCAAATTCCTTGTAATCATAAAGATACCACTTCATATACTATTAAAATATCCCTTTACTTTCCATAGTGTTTATTAAAATGATTACACTATCGTAAATCTTTCACATAATCAACAAGAGCGTTGTTTTATTATTAATTTATAGATTTGTAAAGTCGATTTTTTAGAAACGTAGTTAGTTGTCACATAACGTTAACTAGCAAAAGGAGTGAAATTTTAAATGCGCTATGACAACATTTCAACTATACAGTGTCTATTTCATTCAGATTTCGATACCTTGGTGATTATAAAGTATCATGTTTTTCATTGTGAAACAAATATTTTAATATTTAACTATTTGATGAGGCACAAATTAAGAGTATAAATTATTCTTTTTAGTTAATGGCTAATGTTTAAGTTCAATATCCTAGAATTAAATATAAGAAGAAAAATCTGTTTAATGGTTTTGTTGTATATATGTTTTAAATAATTTTATTGACTGTTCGAAAATTTTATACATATGTTGTTTCTTTTAATACTTTAAAAAAACAAATACGAGACGTTAATCGATATTCCTTAGAGAAAAAAATTCACTTTATACGTATAATTGTATGTACACGTATAATTGTATGAGAAAAAGCAAATAAGGATTGAAAACATTTTATATAGAGTCCTCGCTCTGAATGACTGCTGGTGTACCATGTGAATAAAATTGCAAAAAAATATTTGCTCAACTTGCCATATTAAAGAAACTGAAAATACATACTTGAATAGAGCAATAAATAGTTGATTAAAAGTATCAACACGTTTCAGAAAGAATAAGTACGTTCTTCTTTAGGAGAATGAGGCATAAGAGCCATATTAACCAAAGCCAGAGAGGTTTTGTCACCAGTGTCTTACACACATGACACAAGAAAGATATACTTGACAAAAAGGAAACATTAAATTGAAGGAAGAAAACCCAAGAAGAACCTTTTCATTACCATTCTTTGGCTGAGGTGGCTGCTGTATCCCTTGGTCTTGAACAGGAGGCTGCCTTCTGCTGGTGAAACTCGTTAATACCTTTAATCAACTATTTTCTGTAAGAACGAAGTGTTTTATTTTCAGTGGATAAAATTGTAGTCGATTTAGAAGTGATGCCATTTCACACGTATAAACTTTTAAATTCATTCTAAGATAAGAAATGGTTTTCCAATGGGAACTAAGCAGATAAGCGCTTATTAAATAACACCGTTTCCTCTTACAATTTTTTTATCATTCAGATGGAGGCTCTTCAATGTTATGAAAAGAAGAAAATATATTTATACTCGCCTGCTTTGAAGAACTTTCTATATTCATATGTAAAACACCTTTTGCATCTTTCGGTATGCAGAATAAATTATTTTGTTAAATTCAAAGAATTCGTGTGATGTGGAAAGCTTTCACGTTGGAGAATCCTTCTTTTTCCACTCTGCCTGTTGATTATACCCTCTTTCTCCATTATTCTGTTAAAGAGTTTTGATTTTTTCGTCTCATTGCCAATTCGGAGTTTCAAAGAAATTTTTATCAAAATCGATTTATAGTACCTATAAATATTAAAAACAAGAATATATATATATATATATATATATATATGTGTGTATATATATATGTATATGTATATATATGTGTATATATGTATATATATATATATATGTATGTATATATATATAGATGTATATATATATATATATATATATATATATATATATATATATATATATATATATATATATATATACATACAGGGTGTCCAGTGCTATCGGTGCCCAATGACTATTTCCTCAACAGTTAGTCACAGAGATACACTTCCAATTGCAAAAATAATTTAAATTTTAAAATCTATTATCTTAGAAAAGTTTAAATCAATAAATGCATTTCTGAAAGAAATACGAAATATAAATTTTTATACGGTCCCCCGGTCCTTCCAATTATATTTAGGAAAATCATCCTCATACACTTTTATGCAAAATAAAAAATAATCATCCTTTTACGATCAAAATTGACCAACTTATAGCTGTTTAAATTTGGAGCACTTTTTGTGCTGAGAAATGGTCATTACGGTCCCTGTTTGGTTTGTTGCCTGGAGAAATGGTCAATACGGTCCCTGATCGGTTTGTTGCCTGGAGAAATGGTCAATACGGTCCCTGATCGGTTGGTTGCCTGGAGAAATGGTCAATACGGTCCCTGATCGGTTGGTTGCCTGGAGAAATGGTCAATACGGTCCCTGATTGGTTGGTTGCCTGAAACTGGACATTTTTATGCGTGGAAAAGCGACTTAAGTCATAAAGTTTAATGCTTCATAACTTTATGAATGGCAGCTTTGTTCTGCCATACATAGAGGAAGAAACATAACATTATGACCGTTACTTCGTTATGCAAATGGAAACGCTACAGGTAAACGACGGCTTATGTCAGAGTATTAAACACCTATACGCCCTGATAAGCGATTTTTACTCATTATTCAAAATGGAAAAGGAAGCTGATATAAGTAATTTTCAAAAGGGTTAATTCATTATGTTTAAATATCTGGCTCGGGGCATATGCGAAACGGCAAGACTTTTTTTAGGGTAGGGGGTGGTGCTCACTGTCATCTGTTGTAAGTACCAATTGACAGTTGTTCTAGAAAAGAAAAATCATAAAACTAAATCATTAATTAAAGAATTTCCCTTAATTAATCCCTAAGTCAAAATCAGCGTAGAAACTTATTGTAACAGAATAAAGTATTTTAACAGAATAGTCAGTATATCAAAACTTCATGGTTTTAGTGCTCTTAAAAAATACCATTCGGTTTCAGATTTGCGGAAGCGGGAAGTATATCAGATCCAACCTATTTCGACTTTTACATTTAAAATAAAACATTTTTATGTCAGAGAGGTTTGATTGTTGTTATTCTTTGTCCTTTGAGTAAACTTTCAAAATGGTATCCTTCCGAGATGTTGCTAGTAACAGAAGGAGGTTACAATCCCTGTGGATGTCCCCCTCACTGGGTTCCGATTTAAATTGGCACTATCCCAGTCGCCCAAACAGATACCTTGCCAACTCAGGTAAGTCGAACGGTCTGGATTGAAAGAAAATAAGAGGTTCAACGTGCTAGCATTAGTCTAGAAACTTATTGCAAGAGAATAAATTATTTTTAACAGGATAGTGAGTGAATTAGTAACAATTAAAATAAGTATCAAGTTACAAGTGAGTAGAGTGAAATGAGTATCAAGTTATAAAGGAATAAAGTAAAATGAGTATCAAGATATGAATGAGTGAAGTAAAATATTGAAGTAATTTGGTACAGAGATACTTGAAAACTCGGGAAAATACGCCTTGACAGAATTTAAATCGAATTAGTTTAAATGTGACGAATTTTTAAAGTCCAAAATCGCCATTTCGCACCATTTTGTCAAACAAAATCTATTCTTTCTTTGCTATCGCAGACAACAGACGATAATTCGAAAATAGATGGCGGTCGTTTTGTCTCAGGAACAGCTAATCACATCAAGTGCGTTCATTGAGTTTTCTAACTTTGGGCGAATTCAAAAGATGTTGCTTATTTGGTATTATATTACCATTATGAGTATTGTTGACTTAGTAAAGTTGACTTAAATTGGATGAAAATTTGCTGAGATAACATTATTTTACTACTGTGTTAAAGGAACATTTTAGCTACTTTAGAAATTTTCATTTATTTGTATTATGAGAATGGTTTTTGTTCAAAACCGGCGATTTGTAAATTGAATGCCGAGTTGTCTGTATTTGTATTATTCAAGTATCGAACGATTATTTGTTCTAGATCCGTTCTAAGTTAATAAAATGAGTATCAATTAAAATATCACCAATATTAATTATTTTTAACTTATAATAATATACATGTTATGACAATATGCTTTCTACCTAGGGACCTGAGGAATGGGGGCACCTAACAGCCCTGGTGGACTTTGCGTTCGCTATGAGGGAAGCCCTTGATGAACTCAACAAGCACTCATTCAATAATTTCAAACTTAGAATAGGTGATTATTTTACCACGTTGATTGGATCTTTTTTATTATTATACCTTTTATAAACATCTTTATACTCATCTATGTAAAATCCGCTTTAGATCAGATATAGATGGAAAAGATCATCTCTGAAGAAAATTTTCCGGAAAATTTTGAACTTATTCTTAAAAATTATATTTAAGCTAAAATAACATGTCTAGTGACCTTTAAAAGAATTTGTTCTTACATTAGAGCTACAGTCATATATATATTAAGTAAAATGGTTTAAAAAAGGTTTAAATTTAGAAATATATAAAAATATTCTATGCACAAAAATTTCTAATGCATGTATATTGAAATCAGCTGCTGCAATTTAATATTTCATTGAGTACCTGTGCTTTTGAAAGTTATAAAATAATTATATTTTATCTATAACAATACAGAAAAAATATTTTTGTAAATCATAAATTTAAAACAATGCACAAAACAGATAATAAATTAAAAATAAATAAAAATTACTAAACCCTTTCTGAATCATAAATAATTTACTGTTTATTATAGGTGTAAGAAATGAATTATCAAATATATAACTTTCATATACTTGCTTTCTTTAAGGAAAGGTTGGAAAGTTTTATTCTCACAAGCAGCAGTATTATTTATTGTCATATAAAAATATAATAAGAAAAAATGAAAATTGCTTATGATTTAAAAATAAAGCATTAAATATCATATTAACATTGTTTAAAAATTGCCTGTTGACTAGGTTTGGGAAAAAAGGAGGGGACCAAAATCCATGGTTTAAACAAAAAAAAAACCATTGTTCAGATCAATGGAGTTTTGATCAGCTAACCCTGCTGCTGATAATTGAAAGAGAAATCTGAAAGACTCCTGTTTACGTCCTATAATACATAAATTAGACCAACATGTGCTCTGAATCTATCAATTTCTTGAATGACTACTACTCCCTTCCGCAACTATTACTACTAAGTAATTAATAATAATAATAAAAAGAAAAATAAATTATTCAGTTTATTAAAGACATAAGAAATATATTACTAAATATATAAAAATATTAAAAAAATACTTGTAATCAAAATGTTTTTAAAAATAATTTCTATATATACTAAAAATTGTTTAAAAAATTCTTCTAATTGAATGGGTGAGTACCATAAGATAAAAGAGACAATTTGATGGACATTGAGTTAAGCATATATTTAAGACTGTTTGTATTTTTCTTCAGCAAAATCACTTTCAGGGCCTATCCCTTTTCTTAAAAATAAAGCATTTTTCCCTTTCCTCTTCAAAATTAGAAAACTAAATAATCAAAGACTTCTTGTATAGTTATCTACATTTCAAAAAGCAATGTGGGAAGAATATTACATTTCATTTTCAAATGAATTAGGGAAAAAATAAAAGGCGGAAAATTTTCCATTTCTGGGTAAATTGTTCTACCAACAGTTTTTACTCATATAAACAATAATTTGTATAAAAAAAAATCAATGTTAAAAGAAACTTTAAAAGGACAGTACAAGTTTTTAAATATTCTGTGTTTTACAGGGAAAATGCGATGTTAATCACCCATTTCCTTAGGAGTTATACGGTGCTACTCGACCTCATCCTTAGGAATTATAGTATATTACGCAACCTTAGCTTTAAGAATTATACGGTATTTCTGAACCGTATTTTTAGGAGCTATACGATTCTGAATTAATATAGAATATTCGTATAAATACAGCATACAATGAAATTTAGAAGTCACTCGATTTCGAAGGCAAAAAAGCCTTCTACTTTTTCAGGATAAGCAAAACGTGCAACCGCGCTTATGCAACAGAGTACGGTAGTCTACGGTAACACATGCGGCTGAAGGTATCGTTGCCATTGTCGTGAGGAGAAACGAAAGAGTTAAAACGAAAAAGGCAGGAAAACGAGAGGCTAAAAACTAAGAATGAATAGAAATAGCCACTTAAGGAAGAAAGAATAGCAGAAACTAAAGAATGAATGGAAAAAAATGAAGGCGGTAAAATAAGGGATAGCAAAACGAATAGAAGCAATACAATGGTAGTAAATCTACGAAAACGATAGTGGAAAATTTTGACACATTTAAACTCGCTGTAAAAAGATAAACAAGAAAAGTAGAAAATATTGAAAATGAGGTCAAAATAATGAACAAACAGAAAAAAAAATGAAATTTTAATATGTAGGAATCAAATGGTTTCGCAGACCATATGAGTTATAACGAGCTATACGTGCTATTTACGAAAAACAGAAAAATAAAATAGCGGAAAAATAGCTAAAATCTGGAAAAGGTAGAAAAATAATCGAAAAAAGAATAAAGCAAACCTGAATGGGAAAATTGTGCCACAGATTTCCAAGCGGTGGGGAAGAAGGGATAGTGATCGTTAACAAGGGAATTCATAAGTAACGACCATACGAGCTATTTACGAAAAACAGAAAAATAAAATAGCGGAAAAATAGCAAAATCCATAAAAGATAGAAAAACAACCGAAAAAAGAATAAAGCAGACCTGAATGGGAAAATTATACCAGTGATTTCTAAGTGATGGAGAAAAAGGGACAATGATCGTAAACAAGAACCTCTCTGGTTATTGAGAAACAATAACGAAATTTTCGAGAAAATCCAGTTCAAAAATATAATTAAGAATAAAAATGATTTTGGCTGCCGAAAAATTAAAGACATTATTAGAGTCCCAAAAATGTTCAGCAGTTGAAGAATTAGGTGTTTAGAAACGCAACTCATATGTTCCTTAATACGAAATATGAGATCCCTTTTAGTTTGGCCAACATAACAAAAGCCACATAGTATTTATTTTTTTTTATCTTACTTCTCTGAGTAAAAGATTTTTTTCTTTTTTGCGACTTCAAGTATTTTCATTTATTATCGAGAATGTAGTGTCTATTTTAAGCAATCCAAAATTCTAACTTCTTGAATATCGGATTTCTAACTTGACATATTTAAAAGATGTAATTACGTTTTTTTTTCTCTTTTAATAAACATGGTATTACACATTATGAGTATTGCGCCAAAAATATTTTTGTTTTGATGAAAACTCGCTGAGCGGTCTTCTAATCTATATTTTCATAAAAGAATATATTTCAAATTCAAATTCATATAATATTTGTTTTCTATACAGTAAATTTGGATAATTTTTTTAAACTTTATGTGGTTGCATGAGATGAGAGTGATTGTTATATTTCTGGAATCTTTCCTATTAGGTATCAGTCATGGACCTTTAGTAGGAGGTGTCATTGGTGCTAAGAAGCCGGTTTACGATATATGGGGAAATACAGTCAATGAAGCTAGCCGAATGGACTCCACTGGAACATTTGACAAGATACAGGTAAGTATTCTAAATCTGTTAATATAAAAATATATTTATTCATTTTAACATTCTGCGATACAACAAATCTTGCTATCCCCATTGCGATCTTGCTATCCTCGTTGAAATCTTATTATTCCCATTGCGATCTTGCTATCGTCGTTGCGATCTTGCTATTCTCGTTGTAATCTTGTTATTCCCATTGCGATCTTGTCATCGTCGTTACGATCTTGCTATCGTCGTTGCGATCTTGTTATCCCCATTGCAACCTTGCTATCCCCGTTGATATTTTGTTATCCCCCTTTGAAATCTTGTTATCCTCGTTGTAACCTTGCTATCTCCATTGCGAATAAAAATATGAATATAAATGCTTATTACTGTCAACATGTTCTTAGAATACATACAGCTCAAACTGCTGCTAAAATAATACAGCTAAAGTAAATTCATGAAAAACAGCAAACAACACAAATTAATAGTACCGATCGGTTTTGAAGGCAAAAACAGTCTTCTTCGTCAGGACACACGCGAAGTTTTTTTCCGCTGATTAAACTATTTTATTTGAATTCAGCTTATATGAACAACTGAGCAAGTGATTTGAACCCTGTGTTGGAGTGTGTGCCACCTCTTGTTTCTTCCTCCTAGGTTATTTTACCTCGTTTTACTTCTCTCGCCGTTGGCAACAAATTTTTTCCAGCTTCAGTCACGTTTGCCTGCTCGTGAATTAGTCGTCGATCTTTCTCTCACGAGTGAAGGTTGCGCTTCTTGTGTTTCTGACAAAAAAGGCTTTTTTGCCGTTGAAACCGGTCGACACTACTAATTTGTATTGTGTGCTGTGTGCTGCTCCTGCTAAGTTATTTTAGTTGTATGTTATTAGAATAATGTATATAGGCTTGTTTCCAAAGCTTTTATACAGTCTTTAACTTTTGATTGAAGTGTTCTAGAACTGCGAAAGTTTGCAGCGGCTCTAGAACACTCCAATCGTCGAACTTAAGAGTTAGAATTCCTATCTCAAAAGTGAAGCAAGATAAGCTAAAATGTTCAATTAGAAAATTGTAGGGCGTTCTGTCTTTAGTATGGAAAGATTGGAAAGATATAAAAAAGTTCTGTATGCCAATACCATGTACATGAAGGTAAAAGAATGAGCAACAGCAAAAACTATAATTATGCAAATGTCTGTTTACTACTGACGTACTTCTGAAGTAAATAGCAAGCAATACGCGTGGGAAAATAATAAATTTGTGGAATAAGTTATTAATCATTATTTTAGAATTATCCTTAATTCGGGTCAATAAAAAATGTTTTATAAAAATTGCAGATAAATGATGCAGCACAAAAATTATCGCTTCTCGTTGAACTCGTTTTTTATTGCCTGTTAATATGTTATCTGCGAATTGCATGGCTTTCTATACTAAACAGAAAATGTTCTAAACTTTGTCAATATAAATTTTTGCCTATCTTGCTTCGTTTTCGTGATTGGAATTCCAACTTCTTCAATTCGCCGTTAGATGCGCTACAAACTTTCTCAATCGATAGTGCATAATCATTTTCCTTTTAGCAGACTGCTACTGCAGCTCTAAAACACACACTTCAATCGATAGTTAAAGAAATGCACAAATACTTAGAAGACAACTCTGTATACAGGGTGTCCCCAAAACATTGACCTCGGCTTTTATTATTTAAATATTCATCTTATACATATAATAAATTAAAAAGTTGCGTAAAAAGGTACAGAATTTTATGAAATCGATTAAAATTTTCAAGGGAATTGAATTTTAAGAAGTACAAAATTTAAATTTGTATACGTCCATCGAACAAAAACATTTCCAATGAGTAAAATGTCCCCATGCACTAATAAGGTGATATACAAAATTTCAGCATTTTATCATAAAAAGTCCCAAAGATATGAAAAGACAAAAATGCTGACTTAAACCACTTTTCGATGCATCGACATGGGTTTTCAGAGGGGGAAAATCATGTCGGCAGATCGCGTTTCAGGGGTCATACACAAATTACGAAAGAAAACAATAATTACATAAATATCTATTTTGCTATTTATTGGTACAAAAGTATCTACATTGTGTAGTAAAGATAACATTACACAAAGATTACAAAGCTTGTTCAAAATGTTTTCCATCCATTCCAAAGACATTTGCACTCTTGCTGTAAACATTTACATTTTAATTTGTGATTAATCCCTCACCAGCTTTGTTTAAACATATCTCTGGGACTTTTTATGATAAAATGCTGAAATTTCGTACATTACCTTATTAGCGAATAGGGCACATTTTACTCGTTGGAAATGTTTTTGTATGGGGGCCGTATAAAAATTTAAATTTTGTATTTCTTCAAATTTAATCCCCTGAAAATTTTCATCGATTTCATAAAATTCTGTACTTTTTTTTACGCAACTTTGTAGTTTATTATATATGTCTAAGGTCAATATTTAAGGAATAAAAGCCGAGGTCAATGTTTTTAGGACACCCTGTATACTGAGATTTTATGAAACAGCTGATACAAAATCCATTGCACTTCAGTGGTTTTGTTTAACAATAAAAACGCTGAAATTTATATGCAACAAAGTCTCCTAATCACCTAAATCTTAGCATAATAAGTGAACTTTTAAAGTCTGGGGGAAATTCTGCTTCCCTGTTACATATCTGCAATTTAATCTAGCTGAAAAACAAACGTAACAACTGAAAAAAACAACAAAATAACATAGACTTTTTCCTTTTCTTAAACAGAGTACCAAATGACCTAGCTGTCTGTCTGCGCAGGCTCAGAATGCTTCGGCTTTTATGGTTTTTGCTAATAAGCGCTCGCTTTACGGTCACATAAGTCGCTGAGCGGCTACGCCCGAAATAAACGCCTAATTACACTTTAATCGAAACTACATGCACGAGCTTATTATGCGATAAAAAACAAACACGGGAGTTCAGAAGGGAACAAAATAAAGGCAGAAGAGTGAGTAGTTAGCGCGCGAGCAAGCTCAGTTAAAAATGTAAAGAAGAGGGAACTGAGTATTCAAGTGAAAATTACATGTTAATCGGATTAGCAAGGACTGTTAACCTTACTATTAAAATTCAGGAAATTGTAAAATCTGTTAATTTAATCCAAGTCTAGACATAAATCCTTCTGTTCTCTTGTCGGCAGACTATAATAAATTAGCTTAGGCCATATTTTGTCCATTTTTAAAAATATGTATAATAGACTTTTTTTTGTAACTGTAGCCTGTAAATTTTCGCATATTTAACTTCTATGTAAAATAAGCCAGATTCTAAGTAAAAATTAACAAAGGATATAACGTTTAAAACATCTGTTTATTTTTTTTTTGGGGGGGGGGGGAGAGAGAGAGAGAGAGTTCGAGGGCTATTGTAGGGATTTTTTATCGCTTTTTTTAAAGTTTCGGGAAATGCTCATATTATTAATTCCCTGTCACAGGGTTCTAGAGTATGAACTTTGTAAATCGCGGGAAAAACTTACATTCATGCTCGGGAGTGTTTTAATCACAGATTAATATATAGTCTGTGATTAATAGAGACTAATCACAAACTAATATATAGTATTCTGTGGTTTTAATAGAGTATATTGATTTTTCGATGTTTACAATGTTTTAACCCATCTATTTCCCGATGTATTTAACGGATTGTCTGAACAGGATAAAAAACTAACAGAAATATCTTTTATACCATTTCAATATTTTCATTTCAGCGTATGTTACTAACTACCAAACTTCATATTTCTTTATAAATTGATTTACAAACGGGACCAGAATGTGTTTTCTTTAAATTTGCTTATTCAACAGGTACAGGACCTGTTTGTATAGTGAGAAAAGATATACCTTTCCTAATTTTATAGAAGAGTTAAATTATTTTAGTAAAATTTTTAAAGAATAATAGGATTTAGTATACGATTAGAATTTGCGCATATTATAAATCACGAGCCTGTTAGTATGGTATATATTATAATCAATATTTTGTGTCATTTCAGGTGCCAAAAGCTACTGCACAGATACTTGAAGCCCACGGTTACTTGGTTCAATACCGGGGTATGGTGACAGTTAAAGGCAAAGGTGAAATGGAAACATTTTATATTGATGGGCGTCGGCGGACAGTTGGTCGCCAAATGTCAATGGGGCGCCACCCCAGTGTTCACAAGAGCCTTGCAGCTGTTGTCTATGGCTTAGTGAGAGCTAGAAAAAAAGGTCTGGGTTCAAGTCTAAGTGTGCCAAGTCCCCATCGCCAACAGGCCACTGCAACAACACCGCTGGCTCCGCCCCGGCACAAACTCCAGCGCATCCTCTCGGAAACGCCCCATCCCAGCCGGAAAAAAAGCCGAATGCGAGAAAGGCGGATGACTGATGCTGGAGGTAGCAGCCATTCCTACCCGGACATGAGGAACGTGGTGGTTGATTTGGATCTGAAAGCGGTTTCCTGACGAGAACTGGCAAAAAGTTCACTAAGGAGCTCCGATGGGAAGAATCTGCAGTGAACTTTTTGAAATCCGTTACGAATAAATCGTTTTTAACCGAATGAATTTTCTGAGCAAAAGTGAGAACTTAAATCAAGTAACACACGTGATCCCAGGATTGGATTAAAGGCAGGGCTGCAAGATCTATAATCCAAGGGCCAAATGTGAAAAAAGGCATCAGATTGAGAAAGAATCTTACCAGAACCCGCGAAATAGTCGCTATGTGGATCACCCTTTCTAAAGCCCTGAGCTCTAACGACCTTAAGCAGGTGACGATTCGTTGGAGTTTTTTTCCAATAACATGTGAACACTTTGTCTCCCCGCCAAAAATTTCGTATAGAAACTGTGATGAAAAATGTCAGCAGTAAATGTGTTATAAAGTAATAACAATCGCTTCAAGAACAAAACGATATTTTTAATGTATTGTAAATAACATATGTATATATTATTTAACCTTATAATAATCCTGCAGCGTATGCTATTAACTCGAAGTTTGTTTTACGGGTGCAGAGTTTTTAAAATAATTTTACATCTTGACTGCTTTATAGTGAATTTTACCCCTACTGCTTATAAAAGGATGAATTTCGAAGCTATAACACCCCTGAATGGCTTACAGTACTGTAAACATTGGCTGTGTATCCAACTTAATACTTACGACACGCTTAAAAACCTTCTAGGAAAAATTCCTAGCACGCTTCTGCTGGTTTAAAAATTTCCACTGAATGAGAAGGGCAAAGCTTTTAATTCTAATTAAAAGTTTGTTCTGTAGAACAAAACATTCTGGATGTGTCGTTAACAGTTGTTACAGATAATCATAACGTCTTCGTGTTCCACTTTACCACATAGTGGATGAATGAAGTTCAGTGAATTACTTTTTATTGCTGACATGACGATGACAACATTATAATTCATGCAATAAATAGATAAGCGACAATTTGTGTGTAAATCTGTTTCTAAATATTTAATGTCAGTTTGATAGGACTCCGTTTAAGAAAATGTGTGGAACCCAAACTGAAACCAATTGTTCCTTGCTTTAAAAGAGAAATTGCTTAAAATGTAGTTTTTAAGTCAATTGTAATTATAATTTTCTTAAACTATTTACGTCTTATGTAAATATGTCTAATAATCCACGATTGAATATTTTGCAGTTGTGTGTGTAAAACATCTTATTATGTTTTAAAGCTTTAGAATTTATTTTGAAAGATATTTATATAAGTGTTTTATAATTATAAAGTATTTCATGCATAAACTGAGAATTTGTATGTATGTATGTATGTATGTATGTAAGTAACGACGATAAGTATGATCATCTATCGTCATATCTGTTGTTAGATAGTTTTCAAACCTTGTTAAGTGTTTTCTAATGCAAATTGCCTTTGCTATTACTTACACATATAAATTTTCATGTAAATTTACATAATAATAGAATATGTAAGAGAACGTGGGGTTGCGACATCCATATCGACATTTTAAAAACATCAATGCATCAAAAAATAGTTTTTTTCATTTTGCTTCGATGTTGTTTATCAACAATGTCAATCAAAACTTCAATTTCTGCAAGATTTTGCTTATTGAAAAAGATATACCTTCTGTAAAGCCCCAATAACAATTTTTGACTTAAATTATCTTATATTAAAAGTTATTTGACTACGAAGTGAGCTCCCCCCTTCACCCCCACCCTTTGGAGACTCAGTTTACTTTTCACCATCGGGGATATTCTACTAGAAAATCATTAGCAAAAGTCATACTCTTCTTTGGACTGGTAGAAAATATCTAAATATTTTATTCCTCCTAAGAAAAATCGAACTCTGTTTTTTTGTTTTTATTTTTTACTAACTCTTTTGTAAAACTGATTATTGCTTGAATGCTTATTTTTTCACAGATTTAAAATTGATATAAAAATTTTACAAAAAATTGCGAAAATATAATGTTACGTGAGAATATTCTAAACGCAGCTATCGTAATTTCATTCATTTCAAAGCTAATCACTAATATTCGCACAAATATATAATAACTTATCTAATACGAGTGCATATACGTGTTTACAAATTGAAACTGAAATAACGTATAAAACTGCACATTGATATTTTTTATTAAAATTTATATTTCCTATTATTAAATTTTAATTTACGTCTTCATTTTCGGCCTCACAATAATGTGTTGAAAGTAATAATCGTTTGCGTAATGCAGTTTTATATATACACTGAAACTGTTGCATCTCAAAAATTGTTATCTTGTATGTATGTTTTGTGCTGCATAAAGGTTCTTTTTTTTTGCAACAGTTTAAAAATCATATATATATATATATATATATATATATATATATATATATATATATATATATATATATATATATATAATATATATTAAGAAATGTAAAAATTAAGCTGTTGTGAAATCAACTGAATTGACTTTGCACAAGGCTAACTTGACATCACTATAGGTAAAATTGTGAGTAAAATTATGTCCTGTAAACAATTTAGTTCATTTATTAAACATAATTAATAATCAAAAACTGAAATTTTACTATATAAAACCAATGGTTATACCTAATTCCAATCACTTAATTTCTAAATTTCAAATTCAAAATCTTATTGATAGATTTCATATCCCAATAAAAATATTTCTACAAGCTGTTGAAACAAAACATAATTACTATCGACACCCTAATAAAATGCAATTACATTTTGACCCCACAGACCTCCCCTAACAATATTCGAATGCTAGACCTCCCCTAAAAATATTCGAATTTTATCCCTTTACGAAATGTACCTCCCCCATGGATAGTGAAACTTCTTATATTTTGAATCAAGAAAATTAAATTAAAAATAAAATTTTCACAAAACAACAAGGAATATAAAAAAATATCAAGTTTTATTTTCAAAGATGTTAATTTATCTCGAACTTGGCATTGTCCCCAAAAATAGCCAAACTGGCAATATTGCGCTAAATGTTTCGTCAAATGTCAGATTAAACAGACAGAGTTATTAGCATTTCTTATATATACTGTGGATATACCAAAGCTAATCAGTTACTCTGGAATCACGTGCCCAACACGAGTGTATGATGACAAAACTGAGTAAAAACTAAGTAGTCTCCAGAGTGCACTCAAGTTATCTTTACGCCAAGTATATTGGATTGTAGTTCATAAATATTGGTATTTTATTGTGATGTCTGTCCTTTTTATAAAATATAATAAAAATAAATTATTAATTACTATTTTAATAACTGAATTTCGAAAATGTAATTCAGTTTTGAGGAAGGGTATAAAAATACTCCTTAAAACTTAAATCTATGTAAATAAACTCAGATCAAAATTTTTGCATACACTAATTAAGTAATACGTTTTTAAATTTTATTTTGAAATGTTTAGAAATGTATTGTAATAGCCACATTAAGATACATTTTCTTATACAGCAATAGAGCATTTTGCGTGGTACAGCGCTACTAACGTGACCTAATTTTAACTGCATGTAATAAATGTGTACTTTCTCGTCAGTTGTGTTTTTACAGAGGTGCAGCTATATAGTATAACTGTAAATCATGTTATAAGACATAAAACAACTTTAATTTTTTTTAATACATGTACTATCTTATGTTGTCAGAATTTTTTATGGCGTTTTGGCGACAAACTTTAATGTTTCTCTAAAAAAACGCTCGCAGTACTACTATAATAATAACTCGATAATATAAAAACTTCGTAAATCAGCATAAACACAGATATGTACTGGTCAACCTGTTTCGAAGACACAAAACAACATTCTCCTTCAAGACAGACAAGAAGCGCAACCTCACTTATTTAAGGAAGTTCGGCAACGTTGCCGACAGATGTTTCAGAAAGATCTACAACTGAAAGTATCTTGTGACGTCACGAACCGACTGTAGGAAACTTTGCTACTGGCCTAGAAAATATACGTGTTTTCAAGTTTTTCTTGTTCACAAATGAAATGAACAACGAAATAAATTGCTGTCCCGTTCAGGATCGAAAATGGGGTTCCGTTCGTCTGCTAATAGCACATTTTAAAAATTACGAGATGGTGCCTTATGAAAATTAAAATTAATGAGCTCAAGGCTGCAAAAACAAACATTTTATGTTGGAGCAGTGTGTAACATTCAAAGAAGCTGCTATTAAGCTATGAAGATCAGATTGTCAGTTAATTTTTTAAATCTCACTATTAAAATCGATTGCGTTTTCAAAACACGAAAAGCATATATTATTTTTAAATTCGCTATAACTCATTGATAGTACTGATTCTATATAAAGCTCGTTTGAAGGAGAAATCCATCTTTCCGATAGTGTTAAGATTGAAACTCATCGATAACATTTTCGATTATGGAACCGATTTGTGCGCAAATCGCTCAAAATAGAGCTTCAACATTTATTAACTAAAAACGTAATTTGAATTTTAAAAATCTTGACGAGGCGTTTTTCCTAGGTCGTCAAGGTACCTCTGTACCAAATTTCATGATTGTATAGCGCTTAGATTTGCCGCTACAGACGAAACAAACAGAAAGACCGACACCTTTTAATTTAGAAGTTTTTATATTATCGAGTTTAATGTCTCTATTTGTGTCTTTAATTGTGTACAAATATAGATTAGGTTTCTCATTTTATTGGCTCGGAAGATATAAATGATAATTTGTGAGGTGACTCACATCTAAACTGTTTTGCATACAACGTCGTTTAAGTCAGAATTCAGTACAACTATCATTCAATAATATCCATGTATTAATATCTTCATCAATTGTAATGACCAATTTAATGAGTAATATGAGTAGCATCCATATCCCCTGTTAAATGTACATACTACTCATAGCATTTTAAAGACTTGTCTATTCAATCCACTACTTTTAAGTTAAACTTATCTATAAGCTTGTCTTAATAATAATATGGCGAATCATTTTTTGAACATCAATATAACATTTTTATGTATTTCCTTTGGAATTTTAACAGCATACATGAACCTTTAAAACTTAAAATTTAGAAAGATAAATAAATGTTAATTACATATAATATCAAAACATTTTGATTATCTGACTACTTAACAATCTTTATATACTAATTGCTATGTGTCCGTCCGACATGCCTTTTTTAGGCACTTCCTGAATAGATAGAGACTTGTAATTTTGTACACGGGTCGATCGTTCGATAAAACTCCCTGGAAAAATCGAATTTTTCGAAAATATTCTGTAGAGAGGATGCTCCACACCAAAGCATTCGAAAAGTGAAATGATGGAAACGCATGCTTTGCGCTGAGATAGGGACTTCAAATTTAGGGTATAGGTAAATCATTCGAAAGGAAGAAAGTGTGCAATTTCAGATTTCCAATATTTGTTACTTTAGGGGTACCGCACACCAAAATGTTCGATTTACCGAATAAATTAGAAACGACTCTTTTAAAATTTGATAGAGATTTGAAATTTCGTATATAGGTTAATCATTAGATGAAAACACCTAAGACAAATATAGTTTTTCAAACATGATCGTTTAAAAGGGTGCTCCAAAGAAAAAAGTTCGAAACGTGAAGTGATTAAAGAAAAAAAAACATGCTTCAAGATGAGATAGTGATTCCAAATTTGGTGTATAGGTAGATAGTTTGGAAGGAAGAAAGTGTAGAATATTAGTTTTCCCATATTTCTACTTTAGGGGGTGCCGCACACCAAAATGTTCAATTTTTGGAATAAAGGAGAAACGCCCCTTTTAAAACGTGATATAGACTTGATATCTGGTATATGGGCGAAACATCTGATATAAAACTCAAGAAGAATGGAATTTTCTAAAAATGTGTATGTAAAAGGGTGCGAATTCCATACAAAGATATTTGAAAGGTGAAATGATAGAAAAAACATGCTTCACGATGAGATAGAGACTTGTAATTTGGTCTACGGCTAAATAGTTGGAAAGGAAGAAAGTGTACAATTTCAATTTTCCAACATTTGCTATTGTAAGGGGGTGCCGCTCACAAAAATATTCGATTTGACGAATAAATGAAAAAAGCCTCCTTTACAATGTGATAGAGGCTTGAAATTTAGTATATTGGCTAATCATTTGATAAAAAAACCAAGATAAAAACGGTTTTTCAAAAATGTTCATTTGAGGGGTTGCTACACAGAAAAACGTTCGAAAGGTGAAGTGGTAGAAAAAAGAAGATAAAAATATGCTTCGCGATAAGACAGAGATTTCAAATTTGGTGTACCGGTAGATAGTTTGAAAGGGAGAGTGTGCAATTTCAGATTTCCAATATTTGCTACTTTAGGGGGTGCCGCACACCAATATGTTCGATTTTTTTAATAAATGAGACACGCTTCCTTTTAAATGCGATAGAGGCTTGATATTTGGTATATGGGCCAATCATCTGTTAAAAAACCCAAGACAGCGTTTTTCAAATATGTTCATTTATGGGTGTGCTCCACAGAAAAGCGTTCGAAAGGGGAAATGATAAAATAATATTCTTCGGCATGAAATAGAGACTTTAATTTAGTGTACGGGTAGATAGTTCGAAAGGAAGAAGTGCACGATTTAATTTTTCCAATATTTTCTACTTTAGGGATTTACTTGCACATCAAAATACTACTGCACACCAAAATATTCGATTTGCCGAATAAATATGAAACGTGAATCATTCAAAAATTTACATTATTCAAGGGTTGCCTATTGCAAGACCGTTGATTTTCAACGGGTATTTGGGTAGTGCATATATATTTTTTCATACCTAAAGAACATACATTGACATCATTACACGTATCGCTTGACGTACATAAAGAAACGTCATTTGTTGTTATAAATGTTTTAGTTTTATAAGATTTATATAGTTTTATAGGTTGCATTTAGTGTCATAGCATCTAAAAAGAAATCAATCACCTGTTAAATAAGTACCAATGTATTCCATAGTTTAATGTCTGTTTTAAAATTCCGTTATTAACATTGTTACAATAGAACATGAAGACAGCTAATAAATCTCATTAAACACTGTACAAAAAATAAAATTATCCCAGGTGCTTTAATGAGGAATTGAAAACATTTTCATACCGTAAATGTACCCACCGATGTTAAAGAGATAATTGGGTTGATT